>JAOXOE010000771.1:5556159-5569583 GCA_028565055.1 Phoeniculus purpureus | reverse complement strand
CCCCACCTCTCCACAACCAAATCTGCCAGAACAATGATGGTAAAAGCCCAAAATAGAATCAACTGTCCTCTTCTCCAAGAACAACTATGGAATATTCCTGGTGAGGGGTTTGACACCCACCCAGCTCCCCTGGTACCCCACTGCCCTGACTGGCGGCTGCTCCTCCTGCTCCCCAGCCCATTAGCGGTGCTCCGGGCGCTTCTGCTCTCCGGCCGCCGCAGGAGCTGCCAGCAGAGGAGCTTTCTGAGCGGCGCAGAAAGCAGCATTCAGCAGCGTCGCCAAACACATCGGGAGGCCAGCGATGCCGCTGGGGTCGGGGGGTTCGGCCCCGCTTGATGTAGGGCATGCTGACAAGAGCAGCGCTAACACCCCGCTCTCGGCCAGCATCCCGCCGCCCCCTGGGTGCCGGGCTGCGTCGCCGCCGCGTTGGCGGGGGTGAGTCCATAAACCAAGCGGCGATATAAAAATGTCAAAGTCGTGTCAGTGCTCATTTAAAACCCGCTCTGCTCCGCTACTCAAACACAAACCCCTGCTACTGAGCCGGGGGCACGGTGGGGGCTCCCGCAGCTGCAAGTTCCTGGGGCGGCCATCAAGTTCCTTCCGACTGCTAAAGTCATTAGGGACCAGCCCTCGCCGTTTGCCATCGGCGCTCCTCTGCCTAACGGTGGTGGGAAGCAGCAGGAGGTGCTGAGGATGGACAGGACTGTGGCCAGTGACGGGGTCTGCATCTCGTAGGATCCCACACTGGGGGGGGGTTGAATGGGAGCTCTGGAGATCGTAGAACCATTCAGGTTGGAAAACACCCTTTGAGTGCAACCATCATCGGTTGGAAAAGACCCACTGAGTCCAATCCTTATTGGTTGGAAAAGACCCACTGAGTCCAACCATCATCGGTTGGAAAAGACCCACTGAGTCCAACCATCATTGGTTGGAAAAGACCCACTGAGTCCAACCATCATTGGTTGGAAAAGACCCACTGAGTCTAACCATCATCGGTTGGACTCAAAGATCCACTGAGTCCAACCATCAACCCTACTCTATAAGGTCACCCCTAAACCAGATCCCCCAACACCACTCCTAAGTGTCTGTTAAACTCATCCAGGGATGAGTTGGAGGGGACCTCTGGAGATCAGCCAGTGCAACCGCCCTGTCAGAGCAGGATCCCCAAGAGCAGATCCCATAGGAACAGTCCAGGTGGGTTTGGGATCTCTCCAGAGCAGGGACTCCACAACCTCTCTGGGAAGCCTAGGCCAGGGCTCTGTCACCTTCACCAGAAGAAAGCCTTTCTTTAGCATCAAACTGAATCTCCTGTGTCCTAGTTTGTGCCCAGTGTCCCTTCTCTGTCGCTGGACACCACCCAGAAGAGCCTAGAGTCATCGAATCCTCAAGGTTGGAAAAGACCTTCAAGATCATCAAGTCCAAACTTCTACCCTACAACCCCCAACTGCAAACCCAGTTCCTCAAACACCCTGGCTGACCCATGCCTGGTCCATCCTCCTGACCCTCACCCCTTAGACAGTCATCAGCCCTGATCAGATCCACTCTGATGGATGGAGCTCTCAAAGAACCTTTAGAAGGATGCAGCAGGGTGGAGAAGCTCAGAGGACCTCTGAGCATCAGACTCCCAGAGTCTCTTGAGTTGGAAAAGACCTTTAAAGCTCATCACACAGAGAATCATTAATGTTGGAAAGGACTTCTGAGACCATCAAGTCCAACCTTCAACCCAGCACCTCCGTGACCATCAACCCATGTCCCACAGTGCCACATCCAGTCACCTTTAGAACCCCTCCAGGGATGGGGACTCCACCACCGCCCTGAGCAGCCTGTTCCAAGGTTCAGCTGCTCTTCCACTGAAGAAATTCTCCCTAACTCCCAGTCTGAACCTCCCCTGCTGCAGCTGGTGGCCATCAAGTTGCACCAGCCTTCAGCCTGTGAGCATCAAGATAATGATGGTGGCATCCAGACCTCACATTACCCACCCCCTCCATCCTTCCCAGGAACAAGGCAAACCTGGGGGGATCTTTCCTGGCAAAGCTCGCGGACGCAAAGGCTGCACTTTAATACCCAGCAGAGCCCCTCATTTCAGGGCTCATAGAATTTACAAGCTCCCCCTGTGTTTGGAACCTACCTGGGTGCCTCACTCGGGGATCTGCAAACTCCTCCCGCTCAGGATTTGGGGAGCAAACGTGCCCCCGAATCAACAGGGTTGGAGCATTAACGTCCCCGAGTGCTGAGGTTTGGAGCTCACAGGGGTCACAGTTGAGCTCTGGTCCCTTAGGAGACAGAGGAGGGGAAATCATCACTTGAGAAGCCAGAAACAAGACCTTTAGTAGCAGTTAAAGCGAGTCAGACACTTCTCCTCTAAGGGGTGGAAAACCCTCTCTGCTGTGACAGGGACATGGGACAAGGGACAGAAGGGCCCTTCTTCTTGAAGATTCCTTGAAGATTCCCTTGGGGTCTTCTCCTGAGCCCAACAGTGGTGCCTGGAAGTTGCTGGCAGAGTGATGCCCCCTGATGCTGGTGTGGGTGGATGGATGGATGGATGGATGCGTGGAGGGGTGGATGGAAGAGGGAGGACAATAAGAAAGGGTCTTAAGAAAGACAGGGACAATCTTCTTCAGCAAGGCTTCTTGTGACAGGACAAGGGCTGATGGGTTTGAACTAAAAGAGGGAGATTCAGAGTGGATATAAGGAAGAAACTGTGGTGAGACCTTTGCTCAGGATGCCCAGAGTGGTGGGAGAAGCCCCATCCCAGGGCAGGTTGGACCTTGGGGCTCTGAGCAACCTGCTCTGGTTGGGGATGTCCCTGCTCACTGCAGGGGGGCTGGGTGGAGGAGCTTGAAAGTTCCTTTCAACCCATCCCAACCTATCTCATCCCAACCCAACCCATGACTCTATGACCATGGAGCAGCCTAGAAGAACCCACCAACCCACCTTCCACCATCAAGCACCCTGCTCTCCATCCCCACCGGCACCGAGCGAAGCCATAGCCTCGGGCAAGGCAGGAAGGGCTAAAAATAAGAAGGATCATTTTTTTTAATCAACATTTTCCCCCCGCCAGATGCCCAGTAGCAGCTGCACGGGGCGGCCCATCGATCAGTGGCTCCTGACATCGCCCAACTGTAGGCGTCAAAAATTAGCAGCCAAGAGTAGAGCTGTTGGGCTGCAGAGCTAAATCTCCCAGACAGCTGGAATTAGTTCCAGAGGGTGCAGCTGTCTCCCTGCAACAGCTGAGGGGTTCAAGGGGAAACCAACCCCCTCCCTGCTCCTCACCCTGAGCCCGTGGTTTCTGTCAAAATTAATGGGGTGGGAGAAGGAAGAAAGAAACCAAAACACGGGGCATCGTTTGGAGGTTTTGTTGGGGTTTTGGTTTCAGTCTCAAGGTTCCCCACTCCCCTGTAAATCAGGGAGCGAGTGGCAGTGGAAAGAACAAGCTCATGGCAGCAACAGAGGCTCCATCGTGGCTTTTCTTGCTTATTCTAGCCCCGTTAGCAGGAGGGATCATAAATTCATCTCAGCCCAAGCCTGCAGAATCGGGGCAGCTTTATGGGTTGTTTTTCAACGCTGTTGACTTCTTTTTCTCTCAGGCTCCTGTAGGCTCTGGCCCTGAAGAATCCCAGAGCATTAGGGATTGGAAGGGACCTCAAAAGATCATCCAGTCCCATCCCCCTGGCACTGCAGGATCCCCTAGATCCAGTCATTAGGGATTGGAAGGGACCTCCAAAGATCATCCAGTCCAACCCACTGCCACAGCAGGATCTCCTGATGAGATCAGGCTTCTAATATCAACAATTTATTATTAATTAAATGACATATTAAATTACTCTATCAAATCAGGGACAACATCATATATAAACGAAATCAGACATCAAGTTATATTAAACTATATTATCATATAAAATGAAACGATAGGTTAAATTATTCTACTCAATGAGATAAATTATCAGATAGAAATTAATTCTTAAAGGTAGATATTTAAATCTATAGATTCCTGATGACTTTGTGTAGGGAAAGAAGCAACAAACTCCAATAAAACTTCTCATCAGGGTGAGACCATGAGGAAAAGGCACAAGAACTTCAGCCCCAGCATAGTTTTCCAGCTTCAAACCATGACCCCTCGTCCTATCATTGGCTGCCCAGTTGCCTAGGGACTACACAGCTTTGGAAACAGGGTGCTTCTGGGTCAGGACCCATTGAGTGGCTGAGGAACAGAACCGGTTTCAAGGTCAGCAGATGAGTTATAGGGCCCTGGAGAGCCAGGAAAGATCTGGTAACCATAGAATCACAGAGTTGGAAGGGACCTCCAAAGGGCATCCAGTCCAACCCCCCTGCAACAAGCAGGGCCAGCACTCACCAGATCAGGTTGTCCAGAGCCCCATCCAGCCTGATCATGAGGTTGATGGTTGGACTCAGTGGGTCTTTTCCAACCAACGACGGTTGGACTCAAAGAGTTTTGTCCAACCAACTACAGTTGGACTCAAAGGGTCTGGTCCAACTGACGACAGTTGGATTCAAAGGGTCTTCTCCAACCAACGATGGTTGGACTCAAAGAGTTTTGTCCAACCGACGACGGTTGGACTCAAAGGGTCTTTTCCAACCAATGACAGTTGGACTCAAAGGGTCTGGTCCAACCGATGACGGTTGGACTCAAAGGGTCTTTTCCAACCAATGACAGTTGGACTCAAAGGGTCTGGTCCAACCGATGATGGCTGGACTCAAAGGGTCTTTTCTCACCAACAATGGTTGGACTCAAACGGTCTTTTCCAACCGACAATGGTTGGACTCAAAGGTTCTTTTCCAACCTGAATGACTCTGTGGTGCTCTGAAGATTTAATATCAGGGCAGAGCTCACCAAACACTTCAGTCCCAAATAAAACCAGCCCCTTATTTTCCCCCTCCTGTAGGTAAAAATCTCCATTTTGAGGGGTTTTCTGTCACTGTCTCCATGTCAATACCTCCAGCCCCGACTAATTGCTCAGCCCAAGCCCTCCCGCCCCGATTTACGACGGCGGGTTGTTTTATGAACTCTAGTATTTAGTAAACTCGACTCGAAGTCGAGTCTCCGCGCTGGGTTCGGCTCAACAATACCCTCCTTTTGTTTGTTATCCGCACCCCCCACCCCAGCACCTCCATCGGTCACCTGTTTCTCATTTCGAGGGGGGTTTTTTTATCACACTTGAAAAAATACTATAATTTCTCCACTTGTAAAAGGAACCTGCAAACTTCTGGTCTCCGAAATTTCATTTCGAAGGCATTAACTCATTCGGAAAGTCCCTTGGCTATTGGAGGTGTAGAGTTTCCATTAACAGAAGCAGCTCCGTGGAGCGCGGAGCGTCGTGTTCTTATGGAAAACAGCCCCTTCCCCCTAATTATTTAGTCTAGCAGGGAATGAAAACAATTAAGGCTCAACATTCCCTTTAGAGTGGAAAGCGGTTGGGGCTGGGGGGTTGTGGAATAGGGTAGGAAAAGGAGCTTTTATTCGGCTACTGCTGCTGGCACAACCCTGAGCTGGAGGTGTGGGGAAGGGCTGATGTTGGGATTCACGGGTGAGGGCATTGGGATGGGTTTGGGAGAAGATCCATGATACAGCCACCCCAATCTGTCTGCTCTTGCCAGCTCAGGTTGGATCTTGGGGCTTGGAGCAACCTGCTTGGGTTGAAGTTACTTACTGGACCTGGAAGGGGCTGCCCAGGGGAGTTGTGGAGTCTCCTTCACTGGAGACGTTTAAAGCCCATCTGGACGTGTTCCTGTGCGACTTGGTCTAGGTGATCCTGCCGTGGGATAGGACTAGATGATCTTTGGAGGTCCCTTCCAATCCCTAATGATTCTATGATTCTATGACCTGCCCTGTCTTTCTCTGTGAGGTCCACCTGAGCTCTGGGGACAGGCTGAGGGAGTCACAGACCATTAGGGATTGGAAGTGAGCTCCAAAGATCATCCAGTCCCATCCCAACATCACAGCAGGATCCCCTAGATCCAGTCATTAGGGATTGGAAGGGACCTCCAAAGATCATCCAGTCCCATCCCAACATCACAGCAGGATCCCCTAGATCCAGTTGCACAGGAACATGGCCAGGAGGGTTTGAAATGTGTCCAGAGAAGGAGACTCCACAACCCCCCTTGGCAGCCCCTGCCAGGGCTCTGGCACTCTCACTGGCAAGAAGGTCCTTCTCACACCCATGAGCTGCCAATATCCTATCACTGGGTGCCCCTGAGCAGAGCCTGGTCAGGGCTGTCCAGCCTGGAGAAGTGAAGGTTCCAGCAGGACCTCACAGCAGCTTCCAGTGCCTGAAGGAGCTACAGGAGAGCTGGAGAGACTTTTTCTGAGGGACTCTGGTGCTAAGACAAGGGTGATGGGAGTTCAAGCTAAAAGATGGGAACCCCTGGAGACTCCTTATATGGAGAGAGGCTTTTTATGAGGGATCCTACTGATAGGACAAGGGGGCTGGGTTCAAGCTAAAAGACAAGAGATGGAGATGAGAGCTGAGGCAGAAGTTCCTCCCTGTGAGGATGCTGGAGAGCAACAGCCCATCCTCAGCAAAGTCCTGGAAGGCAAGAGCCAACATCCACCTTCTCAATGTTTAACTGAACGACGTCGTGTTCCCAGCACCAGGAGCCACATTCGCGGCGCCGGGGGCCACGGGGTAATAAACAGCTCTGGGATTATCCAGCTCTGCTGTCGCTCCCTGAACCTCCAGAGCCGTTTACTGCCAGCAGCAACCAGATGGTCCTGGCTTCTGGCTGCTGGCACCAGGGGACACCTAATTCAAACTGGTGTCTAAAGGTCCCAGGTTCTGGTGGCACCCCTGGGGTCAAGCAGCACAGCCCTGACTTTATTTCTTCTATTTCTTGTTCTTTTTTAATGAGAAGGGAGGAAAAAAAAGCGAAGCAAAGGGACACGGAATCCCTGAACCTTGGTGGTTAGAAGGGACCTTTAAGATCATCGAGTCCAACCTTCGAGCCGGTGCTAAGCTGTGTCACTCAGGACCAGCTCCTCTACATCCCTCCAGATGTGGGGATCCCACCACCACCCTGGGCAGCCTGTTCCAGTGTTTGATGACCCTTTGGGTGAAGAAGTTCTCCCCAGCACCCAGCCTAAACCTCCCCTGCTGCAGCCTGCAAACATTGCTCCCCACTTGGTGAATGTATGGGGGACATGAGCAGAGCTTGGAGAGACCCCACTGATAAATCCAGCTGAGGTGGAGCCCACACGAGTTCCCCGGTTGTTCTTCCAGCTCAGGCTGGTGAATACCCCACCAGCACCTCCACAATGAGCTCCTAAAAGACCCAGCTCCTGGAGGACCCCAGTGGGGTTGAGTGTGAACCCGCTGTGAGCTCTGGGGCTCATTAAGACCCTAATGAGGCACCCACTGCCTCCACTACAAGAGTGGCTGCTGCACTGGGCCACCAGCAAGGTGCTGCCTCCACAGGGGCTGAGCACCCCTCAAAGAAGAGGCAGCAGGGAGGTCCAGCTCACTGTCACCACCTGCAGCCACCTCCAGCTCAGATCAGCTCAGAGCTGGGTTCAGATCATCCTGGGCTTCTACAAGTCCAAACCACCCGGTCTCAGGTGGAAGCTCTGACTGTCTCAGCTGGCAAACCCTCCCTCCTCAGGAGGTCTCAGGGATGCCCTGGGGGCTGAAGCTGACCGGCAGCAGCAGGGTTCCAGAGGAAGTCCATCCCACAGGACTCTGAGAAGCTCCATCCTTGTCTGCCGAGCATCTTCCAATGGAACGCATTAGCAAGGCGACCGTGGCGTGAGGGGATCCAACCCCCCTCCGAGTGTTTTCTCAGCTAAAAATAACTGGGTCAACAAAACAGAGGCTTAAGTGAAGAACTGCCCTTTGCAGGGAACCTTGAGGTCCTCCTCGGTGCCTTCTGCCCGCTGCTGTTTGCCTGGTCTCTCTGCCGAGAGCACAGACCCTTCCAGCACCAGCGTCAGCACCTGCAGGGCTCCGTGGCCTCTGAAAGACCTCGGGAGGTCCCACCAGCAGTTCTGATCGGGGCAAGTGATCTAAAGGTCTGGGCATGTTCCTGTGCGACTGGAGCTGGGGGATCCTGCTGTGGCAGGGGGGTTGGACTCGATGGTCTCTTGAGGTCCCTTCTGATCCCTGATGTTCTGGGATGGGCAAGAAACCACCAGAGCAGGAGCCTAGAGAAGCAGTGCTGAGCCCCACACTGAGCTGCCTGACCTGAGGGACTTGAGGTGCCAGCATAGGGTGGGGACTGACCTGCTGGAGAGCAGCGGAGGAGAAAGGGACCTGGGGGTCCTGGTGGCCAGCAGGATGGCCAGGAGCCAGCAATGCGCTCTGGTGGCCAAGAAGGCCAGTGGCATCCTGGGGTGGATCAGAATGGGGGTGGTTAGTAGATCAGGAGAGGTTCTCCTCCTCCTCTACTCTGCCCTGCTGAGACCCCATCTGGAATGTTGTGTCCAGTTGTGGGCCCCTCAGGTCCAGGAGGACACAGAGCTGCTGGGGAGAGCCCAGAGCAGAGCCACAGGGATGATGGAGGGAGGGGAGCATCTCCCTGATGAGGAGAGGCTGGGGGAGCTGGGAAAAAGGAGCCTGAGGGGTGACCCCATGAATGTTGATTAATATGGAGAGCATGGGTGTCAGGAGGATGGAGCCAGGCTCTGCTCAGGGGCACCCAGTGACAGGACAAGGGGCAGCGGATGTGAGCTGGAGCAGAAGAGGTTCCACATCAGTGTGAGAAGAACGCTCTTGCCAGAGGGGGTGCCAGAGCCCTGGCAGGGGCTGCCCAGGGGCGTTGTGGAGTCTCCTTCTCTGGAGATGTTTCAAACCCACCTGCACTGTTCCTGTGGGATCTACTCTAGGGGATCCTGATCAGTCAGGAGTTGGACTGGATGATCTTTCGAGGTCCCTTCCACCCCCAGCCCTCTGTGACCTTGTGTCCTCATTGGGAAGGTGTCAACGTGCTCCAGCACCAGCTCTGGGTGATGCCCTCACATCAACCCCAGACAGAACCATCAAACACAACCCTGACCCCACCAACAGAACCCACGTGTCCACGTCCAGGAGAGGAACGACGTGGAGCCCACATGCTTCCAGCTCCTTTGGCTGAACTCAAAACTCACCGTGGAGCTGCTCTGCCCGCAAAGGGGTTGGTGGCCATCAAGGACAGGATCTCCTCTTCCTGCGCCAGCAGCTTCCCAGCCAGGTGGATTATCCATTCGTTCTGCTCGTAGGTCTTGGGGAAAGAACAAGAAACACCAATGTCAGGCGTCGCCGGGCTGGTCGTGCAGCCACGAAGGCTTCCACGTGCCCCCTGGGGAGAGGGTCCAACTGATCTGCAGAGCACGTGATGAAGTTCTTGGTGTTGCAGGGAATGGACCCCATCAGATCCAACATCTTGAGGTCCTGTCCGAGACCCTCTGGCATCTGCAGGGAGAGCTCTGCTGAGCTTGGGGAACTATGGGCACAACTGAGGGCTGTAGGGTACAAAGGGTTAATGAGCTGCTCGTTGGGTGGCTACTTGAACACTCCCAGCTTGCCCCAATGGCAACGGGGTACCCTCCACCTCGAGCGTCCCCAGAGGAACGCAGACAGCAGCCTGTGCCCAGGGCTGGTGGCCCCAGCTCAGCTCCTCAGCAGAGCCCAGAGGGTGGCCAGTGACCTCCAGCTCCACCCAGCCCAGTGGCCTGTGCAGCCCCACTGAGCCCAGCTCCAACTGGTGCCAGCAGGAGCTCCTGGGCCTTTGCTGGGGAGGGAGGTGCCCCTTGGGCGAGGGGCACCCTGCTCCTCCTCAACAGCTCCTGCGCCTCGGATCCCAAATCCCTCTGACTCCACTGCCGGCCAGAGCCGGAGGAGGTCTCAGCTCTGCTGGCCCCAAACACCTCGATAGAGACCGAGTTTTTAAGGCACTTCTTGCTTTTTGAACCATTCTTGAACCTTTTCTTGAATTCTCTTTTTTAACCATTTCTTGGGTAAATTTAATCCTTTTTAAGCCATTCCTTGTTCTTTTTTTTACCCTTTTTTAAACCATTTCTTGTTTTTTAAACATTTTTTTAACCATTTCTTATTTTTCTACCCCTTTTTTAACCATTTCTTGGATTTTTAACCCTTTTTAAAAACCATTTCTTTTTTTACCAATTTCTAACTATTTTTTTTAAGCATTTATTACTGTTTAAACCACTTTTATAACCATTTCTTGGTTTTTTTAATCACTTCTTGTAACCATTTTTCTTCCTTTAATCATTTCTTGGTTTTTAACCCTTTTTTAACCTTTTCTGGATTTTTTTTAACTTTTTTTTGTTTTTAACAGGTTTTTTCCACCTTTTTCTTTGAACAATTTCTTTAGCCATTTTTTTAACTATTTCTTGGATTTTTAACTGTTTTTTTAAACTGTTTCTCACTTTTTAATCATTTTTTAACTATTTCTTGGTTTTTAACCATTTTTAACTATTTCTTGGTTTTTAATACTTTTGTAATCATTTCTTGATTTTAAACTGGGTTTTTTAAAGTATTTCTTGGTTTTTAGCTATTTTTTAACTATTTCTTGGTTTTTCATCATTTTTTAACCATCTCTTGGTTTTTAGCTGTTTTTAATAACATAAGCTCTTGGTTTTTCACTGGTTTTAGACCATTTCTTGTGTTTTTAACCCTTTCTTGGGAGCGTCTCTTCCAGCAGCCCCGCCGCGTCCCGGGCGGAGGGTCCCGCAGCTGCCTCCGCTGCGGCTCCAGCAGAGAGAAAAGGGACGGAAGCACCGTCTCAGCTCCCCACTCCTTTCTCCTCTTGCTCTCAACCGACCCCACACCCCTGCCAGACCATCGCATCTCCCTCCCTGCAGGAGCCCATCCGAGCAGATCACGCCCTCCGCTGAGGCTGCGGAGAACCCGCTTCTCCTTCCCGCTGACCCTCCGTGCCTGGTTCTTCCACCAGGACTTCAGATTTCCTCTTTCCCCCTCCTTTCTGCCCTGGGATCCGAAGGGATTCTCGAGTGCAAGCAGCAGGGGACACTGTGGGGAAGCAAAACCCACCAGCGGTACCTGCCGGGGCTCCGATTCCGACAGAGAACATCCAGCCAAAGTCGCCCTGCGGACCCTTCCCGACGGCAAAGTCTGTTGTTCTCGTTGCTGGGGGAACGGAGGAGCGATGGAAAACAGCAGCCGCTGCTGGGAAGAGCCGTCAAGCAGCAGCTCTGCTCCCGGGGTGGCCGACCCGGTGCTCATCACCACCGAGAGGAAACCCGCACTCATCTCAACCCTAAAAATGACCCCGCTGCTTCCATCCTGCCTCCCCAGCACGGATGGGTGGTGGGGCCAGGGGTGTTCCCCACCTCTGTGCCCACACCAAAGCCCCAGGGAATGTCCAGCACATCCCAGTGACACCCTGTGCCAGCCCCTGGCTCCCAGCTCCTGGTGCCTCTCCCAGTGCAGAGGAGCTGGTGGCAGGGAGCTCCGCGTCAAGCAATGGAGCTGGGGCTGCTCAGCCTGGAGATGGGGAGAGGCTGTGAGACCTCACTGCTCTCTACAGCTTCCTCAAGGGAGGGTGCAGTGAGGTGGAGGTTGACTTCTTCTCCCTAGGGACTGGTGCTAGGAGCAGAGAAAATGAGGTCAGGTCGTGCCAGGGGAGGGTCAGGTTGGATCTGAAGATCCAGATCCTTCCCAGCAGGAGTGGAGAGGCCTTGAAAGAGGCTGCCCAGGGAGGAGGTGGAGGCAGCGTCCCTGGAGGGGTTCAAGAACCAGGCAGCCAGGGTGTTTGAGGAGATAGGTTAGGGGTTATAGGGTAGACAGTTGGGCTTGATGATCTTGAGGGTCTTCTCCAACCCTGATGGTTCTGTAGCTCTATCCTACGATGCAATGAAGACAGGCACAAACCACGGAAGTCTCACCATGACCTAGGGGATCCTGCTGTGGCAGGGAGATTGGACTAGATGATCTTTCGAAGTCCCTTCCAATCCCTAAAGTTCTGTGATTCTGTGACCCTGGCAGGGCCTCAGGAAGACACCCCAGCATCTCACGGGATGATTCCCTCCAAGACCCCTGGCCACAGGGTGACCCCCATGCCCTCCTCCATGGCTCAGGGATGCCCCAGATGCTCAAACCCAGCATCTTGTGCTGTGGGATGGCTGGGTGCCACACTGGGACCTTGCAGGCTGTGACCAGGGACCTCCAAGAGGTGCAACAGCACCCACAGACAATCAGGTACCACAAGTCAGACCTTCAGCATCCTGTGCCTCCCTGGAAATCCCTTCTCCAAGGGCTCCGGCTGATTTAAATGCCATTTCTGGGGGTCTTGGGAGGTGTGAGGGTTCCCATGTGCAAGCTGGGAGGAAGCAGGGGAAGAGCAGACCTAGAAATCCCCCGACTCCCAGAGGCAGAGCATCACGGGAGACCCCAAATCCTCCAAACCCATGAGCCTCTGTCACGGTGCAAGCGGCTCCCAGGCTCCCGAGGTCTCCACATAGTTAATTAGCAGCTCCGTGAGCAGCAGAGTTGGGCTTCTGGTTTGTAAAAGTGTTTTTCTTGTAAAATTTACAGCATGTCTGGCCCCAGCAAAGTCTGCGGTGAGAAATTTCCACCCGGCGCAGCAGCTCCCTCTCCCCGGCCCCAAGGGGCTTCGGCATCGCGCGATGCTCCAGCTGCTCCGGCGACCGCCCTGGTTAGCTCGTTACCCTGAAAAGCGATAGGGTGGCAAAGAGAGGGGAGAAAAGCAGGAGATGGGGAGAGCTGGGCTGTGTTCAGGGCAGCGGCATCGCAGCACCGGCTGGGAAGGTGATGGTTCAGCTGCCTGGGGGACCAGTGAGACCCAGACCTGAACACAGGGGTCAGGCTGGGAGGGATTTGCTCGGCACCGAGCTCTGCTGAGGGGGTGAAACAGGAGGGTCAGGGCTTGGACCGTGCAGTGGATTAATGAAGAAGCCAGGAAATATCATAGAGTCACAGAATCACAGGGCTGGAAGGGACCTCCAAAGAGCACCCAGTCCAACCCCCCTGCAACAAGCAGGGCCAGCACTCGCCAGAACAGGTTGCCCACAGCCCCAGCCAGCCTGACCTAGAATGGCTCCAGGGATGGGACCTCCACCCTGTTTCTGGGTAGCCTGTTCCAGGGATCCCCCACTCTCAGATTCAACAACTTTTTCCTTCATTCTTCCATCCCTCCATCTATTCATCCCTCCATCTATTCATCCCTCCATCTATTCATCCCTCCATCCATCCATCCATCCATCCATCCATCCATCCATCCATCCCTCCATCCATCCATCCATCTATTCATCCCTCCATCCATCCCTCCATCCATCTATTCATCCCTCCATCCATCCATCCATCCATCTATTCATCCCTCCATCCATCCCTCCATCCATCCATCCATCCATCCATCCATCCATCCCTCCATCCATCCCTCCATCCATCCATCCATCCATCGATTCATCCCTCCATCCATCCATCCATCCATCCATCCCT
>JAOXOE010000771.1:5517538-5529632 GCA_028565055.1 Phoeniculus purpureus | reverse complement strand
TGGGTCCAGGCACCCTGGGCACAGGCTGATCCCCCCAAACGTGGGGCAGCCGACTGCTCTCACCCTTCTCTTTACCCGGGATAACTGCTCAGGGAATCTGTTAGGTCCCTGCAGCATCGGGGTCCTGTGGGTTTCCATCAGAGCCCCCACAAGGGTTTGGATCCCAGATGCCCAGCCAGGGTCCGGATCCCAGCTGTCCCTGTGCACCCCATAAACACCCACCCCACAGCCCCAGGGCTGCTCCCCGACCCGAGATAGGGAGAGGTGGTTTGAAATGTGGAGTCTTCCCTCTGCTCCTGCTCTCTGGTTTGGGACCACCACAAGCAGGGCAGGGACAGCCAGGGGAAGAGCTGTGGCGTCTGCCCCTGCCACCTCAGCCACCCCGAGCCCTGTGTGTCACAGGCACTGAATCCAGGGCTTTCGGGGTGATAATCCTGCTGGTTTCGGCCAGGGGAGCTGCGGGAGGGTGAGGATGAGCTTCGCGGAGCTGACACAACCGGTTAGCCAGGTTGGAGCCCTGGGGATGGTCCCGCTGTGCCGGTCTGGGCTCATTCCTGGAAGCCCCTGGCACCGGCCACCCCGCAGCATCACCAGCCCATGACACAGAGAGACCAGAGGGTGAGCAGTGGGGACACCAGTAATGATTTACTATAGCAACGAGCAACAGGAACTGGGGGGCACTGGGCAAGCTGTACAGAGCATCACAAGACACCCCCATCCCAACCCACCCCGGTCCCGTCACAGGAGGCAGTGAACGTGGTAGCGTTGGCACAGAGGAGGGAACAGGAGTGGATCTGGCACAGGAAGGGCACCAGGAAACCACCTCTGAGCAAGGTAAGGACACTGGGATTTCCCTCTGGTATTGGGTCAGTGGTGGGAGGCTGCAAACCCCACTGGCACCTCGCTGAGGCCCTTTCTGTGCAGTCATCCACCTTCATCCTTTGGCCAACAGCTCCAGGACCTGCCTGGGGCTGCCTCTTCCCTCCTCGGCCGCTCCTAGGAGATGGGATGACCAGAGACAAGACTGGAAGAAGACAAATCTCCTGCTCTTCCAACCCTCCCTGAGCCCTCTGCCACTGGCTGAGGAGCCAGTGGTCCCTGCTCGGTGCCCAAGTGCCAAGAGTCACCCCACAGCGGATGGCAGCACTTCTCACCCAGCCAAGAAATCAAGGTGATGGCCACCACATCCCCAACCACCCATCAGCAGCCAGGGACACAAGGGAGGGGCAATCCAACGGCCCTCTGCAGTTCTGGTGGCCTGCACGTTGTGAGTGCCCACGGGGAGAAGGTTGTGCCACCCTATTCCTACCCCTTGGGGTTGGACTGTTTGCTGTGAGGAACCACTGTCAGGTGAATTAGACGTGATGGGGCTTATGGGATGATGGGAACTCTGGGCACACCGTGATGTGGTGATCAGTGCCCAATACCCCAGGGATCAGTGCCCAAGACCCTAAGGACTGGTGTCCAGTACCCCAGGGATCAGTGCTCAATACTGCAGGGATCAGTGCTCAATACCCCAAGGACTGGTGCCCAGTACCCCAGGGATTGGTGCCCAATACCCTAAGGACTGGTGCTGAACACCCCAAGGACTGGTGCCCAGTACCCCAGGGATCACTGTTCTGCATGCAATGGGCTCTAGCCACCCCTGTCCCCCCAGTAGCACTGGTCTTGCTCCCCTCGTATCCTACAAGTCCTCCAAGAGCTGCAGAGGGCCAGCAGGGTGGGAAGGAGCCACCAGCCAGCGAAACCAGGGAAACTCTTCTTGGCACCTTGCAAAGCTGAGCTCCAGCACGAGAGCTGAGCTCCATCCCACTTAGTCCCACTGCTGCTCCTTGGCTCTTCATCCAGCTTCAACTGCTTCCTTGGCCACTCCAGAGCCCTCTCAAGCTGCCCTCCAGTGAGGGTGAGACCAACAGGAGTCTCCTTCCTGCTCAGCAGGGCTAAAGCAGGACGGGCTTTGGGTCTTCTTAACTGCCTCAGCCAGAGCAGGGGGTGCCAGGAGAAGGCAGTGGTGCTCGAAGGAAACTTTAAGAACTCTTGAAGGAGCTTTGGGCTGCTGCTGCCTGCCTGCAGCAAACCTGTCTCTCAGACCACCCGTATTTCAGACCTCCTCAAAGATTCTTCTCATAGAAGACTTTAAAAAGACTTTAAAATCCATCGTGTGAACTCCCTCGCCTTCAACAAACCCTCCCGAGAGTTGATGTGGGAGAGCAGTGGCTGGGTGGGCACTGCCCAGCTCAGCACCCTCAATCACACAGGGACTAGTGAGGCTGTCAGTGCCCTCCAGGCTGGAGTGAAGGGACTGGGGACCCCAATATCGAAGCTGCACCTTGAGGTTCTCCCCTTCCTTCGCTGTGTTGGGGTAGGTGACCATCACGCTCGGTGCTGCCCCGGGGTGGAGACGTGAAGCTTTGGGGTCACTCTAAGCTGGGATGTGACACACGGACTGCGGCTCGGAATTAGGGGAGGGGGGTCGGATGGATGAAGTGCACGTCGCAAAGATAAACCCACCCTAAACCGCTGCCCGATCCCAGCCCCAGGCGTGAGGGAAGCCATGGCACACGGAAACGCGGCGTCGGCACCAGGGACCCGCTGGCACGGAGACGGAGCAGTGGGCTGGGAATGCGAGGACACGGCCGGCGCTCACTCCAGAGCCCACTCGGCCAACCACTGCTGGCACTGCGCTCGCTGCTCCTCTGTCTCCGCACTCTTGGCTTCACTTGGAGCCTCCTCGGAGCCACCAGCCTCTTGCTTCTCTTCCTTCTGCAGCACCTTGTCCTTCAGCTCCTGGAGGGTCTCATCCAGCCGGTGGACGACGCGGTGGGGCACCCAGTTGCCGTCCATGGCGGTGACAAAGGGGTCGGGAGCGCAGACCTCGATGAGCTCCTTGCCCGTGGGGATGCGCAGGTAGTAGGCGTGGAGCATCATCCGGTAGGGGCTGCTGTCCTGCCGGCGGCTGTAGGTGAAGTCCCCCACGATGGGGTGGCCGATGGCGCTGCAGTGAACCCGCAGCTGATGAGTCCGACCTGCGGAGAGCGGGAGAGGAGGGATTTGGGATGAGGGTCATCTCCGAATCCCTCCTGGAGTGGGGCAGTGGCAGGAGGTGACGCACACCCAGCCATGCTGAGACCCTCCCTGCGCCTCAGGCTCCCACCTGTCAGCGGCTGCAGCAGCACTTTGGTTACGGGGTCTCCGCTGTAGGATCCGTGCTCCAGCACGATCAGCTCCGACTGGCAGGGCTTGGGATTTTCACAGCCTGCAAGGAGACCCACAGCGGGGTCAGCACTCCCAGAGTGGGGTCAACACCCTCAGAGTGGCATCAACACCCTCAGAGTGGGATCAACGAGTGAGTCAGCACTCGCAGAGTGGGATCAGCACCTCTGGAGCAGGGTTTGGCACCCCCAGAGTGGGATCGGCACCCTGAGAGTGGAGTCAGCACTCGTAGAGTGGGATCAGCACCTCAGGAGCAGGGTCTGGCACCTCCAGAGAGGGGTCAGCACCTCCAGAATAGGATCAGCAGTCCCAGAGCAGGGTTGGCACCCCAGAGTGGGATCGGCATTCTCAGAGTACGGTCAGCATCCCCAGAGTGGGGTCAACATCCCCAGAGTGGGATCAGCACCCCCAGAGTGAGGTCAGCACCCCCTACCATGATCTGGGAGCTGCGAGCAGCACAGTGGGAGCACATGGGAGCCGCTCACCCTCCGTCCCATCGATGCACATCATGTGGGTCATGCCTTCGGCCGTGCTCTTCCCTATAGCGTAGCGGATCGTCCTCCGGCTCTGGCTGATGTGGCCCCTGACCTGGAGGGCACAAACCCGCTTTGCACCCCTGTCGCTGGCACCCACTCCTCGCCCACAGCTCGGGAAGCAGAAGCCAACCCCAGCAGGGGACTCGCAGGCTCACCAGGGCCAGGTAGGCTTTGGTCACCAGCCGCTCCTTAAAACACCGGTAGGCGCTTCCCGCCGCCGCTTTGTTGAGGGCAACACACAGGGCGCCGCTGGTGGAGAAGTCGAGCTGGTGGCAGAACCTGGGGAGGAGACAGGAGCTGCAGGAGCCTGCGGGGCAGGGGCAGAGCCCACGGGACACACCGGGCGCTCACCTGAAGCCGTAGTAGGTGTCGGGGTCGGCCAGCTCGGGGAAGCGGTGCTTGAGCTGGCTCTGCAGGGTCAGCGTCTCGTACCACATCTTGCTGTCGATGCGCAGGTCCCAGTGCTTGTTCACCACCAGGAAGTCAGAGCTCTGGTACAGGATGCACAAGTTGTCGATGGTGCCCGGCTCCATGGCCGGCGCCCTGTGGGGTGAGAAGGGTCTCAAGAGCTTCTGGCCCAGCACCCTGGGGAATGGGTGAAGCATCCTGGGGATGGGCACAGAACCCCAGGGACCGGGCAAAGAACCCTTGGGGACGGGTGCAGCACCCTTAGGGATGGACACAGCACCCCAGAAACGGGACACAGCACCTTGCGGATGGGCACAGTGTCCGGGGGATTGGGCATAGCACCCCAGAGTGGCATGGAGGGGCACAGAACCCTTGGGGATGGACACAGCACCCCAGAGACTGGGTGCAGCATTCACGGATGGGCACAGCACCCTCGGAATGGGCAAAGCACCTTGGGGATGGGCACAAAACCCCAGGGACTGGGCACAGAACTCTTAGGGGTGGGTGCAGCACCCTTGGGGATGGGCACAGCACCCCAGGAACTGGACACAGCACTTCAGGGATGGGTGCAGCACCCTTGGGGATGGACATAGGTCCCTTAGGGATGGGCACAGGACCCTAGGAATGGGTAAAGCACCTCAGGCATGGGCACAGAACCCCAGGGACTGGGCACAGAACCATCGGGGATGGATGTAGCACCCTCAGGGATGGACACGGTAGCCCAGGAACTGGACACACAGCGCCCTCGGAATGGGTAAGCATCTTGGGGATGGGCACTGCACCCCTGGGCAGTGAAGGGACCCAGCGAGGCCATCCAGGGCCCCGACATGGGGTCCCCCCAGAAGCACTGGAGATGTCCCGGTGTCTCGGTCCTGCCGCTCTCCCGGTGTCACAGGGGGTCACCCTGCAGCCGCTCCAGCCCGACGGCGGGGCTCCGCCTCCCCCCACCCCACTGACACCCGGGGCCGGGCCGCCATCTCGGCCGGGGGGACACGGGACACGACGTGGGGGGGTCACGTACGGCGGCGGGAACGGGGTCACTCTCCCAAGGGCCCACCCCGCGACCCCGATCCCCGCAATCCCCTCCCGTCCCCTTCCACCGACCTGCAGCGGGGTCCCCGGGCCGGGCCGGGCCAGGCCGGGCCGGGCCAGGCCCTACATTGCCCCCCACCACCGCTTCCCGCTCCGGGGGCGCCCTGCTGCGCGTCGCATCCAATCAGCTCCTTCGCCTCCGCGTCCCGCCGCGAGCGTCCCGACCAATCAGAGGCGTCGGAGCTCCGGAGCCGGCGCGTCTCGTCCAATCAGCGGCGGCTCCGCGGAAGCAACCGGAAAGCGCCGAGCAGGGTCCGTCCCCCGCGCCCGTCCCCGGGGAGGGCAGGGAAGGGAATGGAGGGCCCCGACGAAGACTTCGAGGAGCGGTTCGCGGCCGAGCTGGAGGTGCTGGCAGAGCTGGGAGGTGCGGGACCGGCGGCGGAGGGAGGGAAAGGGGTGCGGGGAGGGGCGTCGGGAGCTGTGCGGAGCCTCCTGTGCCCGTCGGTGCCCCCTCCTCACCGCCCCCGACCGCGGGTCCCCTCGGACACCGGCACCGCCGCGTTTCTCCTCCTCCTCTCGCAGACGACCCCTTCCCGTCCGCCGCTCCCAGAGCCCGGGGATGGAGGCGACAGCAGCTGCTGGACGAGCCCGACCCTGTCGAGGACCCCGTCGAGGACCTCGTCGAGGACACCAAGGCCAGGAAAAGGGAGCGGGACCCGCCCGGCTCCCCGACGTCCCGCAGTAGGTTTGGGCTGAGCCGGCTGGGGAGGGTCCCCTGGGTGCTGCTGACACCCCACCCCCGAGGTGAGCAGCAGCACCCTTCATCGGGCGATGCTTCTCCTCTTCCTCCTGCCCCACTGGCAGCCCCGAAGTCGAAGCGGCAGCGCCTGGAAGCTGTGAAGAAGCTCAACTTTGGGGCAGATGATTCCTTGGCTCCTGATGTCCTCCGGGAAGCTGCACCAGACGCCCCATCTTCTCCCCACACAACCAGGTTGGCCACCTTGACCCTCACCTTGAGCTGGAGTTGGGGCTCTTGAACCCTGCCCCATCCTTCCAAAGGCTCAGGAGCCCTTTCGGTGCCCCCCCCCTCCCCGCTGCAGGGAGCTGGAGGTGAGCGGGATGGCCCCCCTCCGCACCACACCACCCTCCTGCACCAAGCGGGTCCTCAGGCGGCCCCCCATCCTGGAGGACTATGTCAACGTGACGTCCACCGACGGCACCAGGGTCTTTGTGGTGGTTAGGGATGATCCCTCCGGGACCGGGGTGGAGGTAAGGAGGGACCTGAAGGATGGGCTGGCTCCTTCCAGGTCAGGAGTGGAGGCCTGGGATGAAGCCTGAGGTGGTGTCTGGTCCTGGCAGCTCCCAGACTCGCTGGGCTGGAACACACGCAGGCCGCTGCACTTGCTGGGGGTGCCCTTCTCCTACCTGAAGGAACAAGTGAACGAAGAGGTATCGCATCTCCTCCCTGCCCTCCATGCAGAGCCCCACCATTGTCTCTCCAGTCCCCATTCCCCACAGTTACGGGCATCTCTGACCCCTTCTCCCCCTTCTTTGTGCTCAAGCGTCGGCAGCAGGTTCTGGAGGCGTCGCAGCAGCTGACAGAGGTGATAAACAGGTGAGAAGTCGTGGGGAGATCCCACTCCTGTCCCTGCTGTACTGCTCAGGATACTGTGGTGGGGTCTGGAGGAACCTCTATGCCCTTGGCATTGCCACTGTAGGGAGTCTGGGTGTCGCTCCCAGCTCTGCCCTCACTCCTGGCTGCTTTGGGGCAAGTGAATTCTTTCTTGCAGTTGCCTCGAAAGCGAGGCCAGCGCTGAGAGCTCAGAGCCTGTTGGGGAAGTGGAGCCGGCAGACGAGGAGGAGTCAGGGCTGCACTGCCTCTGGGTGGACAAGTTCATGCCCCGGCGCTATGTGGAGCTGCTCAGTGATGATGTGAGGTGCTAGGAAAGAACCACAGAACCATCAGGGCTGGGGAAAGATCTTCAAGCTCATCGAGCCCAACCATCCACCCTACAACCCACAATCAATAACCCATCTCCTCAAACATTCTGGCTGCCCACTTGTTGAACCCCTCCAGGGCTGGTGCCTCCACCCCCACCCTGGGCAGCCTCTTTCGAGGCCTCCCCACTCTTGTTGGGAAGAACAACAGATCCAGCCTGACCTTCCCCTGGCACAACCCGACCCCATCTCCTCTGCTCCTATAGCCAGTCCCTAGAGAGAAGAGGCCAACCCCCACCTCACTGCACCCTCCCTGCAGGGAGCTGTAGAGAGCAGTGAGGTCTCCCCTCAGCCTCCTCCTCTTCAGGCTGAACTGCCCCAGCTCCCCCAGCATCTCCCCATCACCCCTGTTCTCCAGACCCCCAGCCAGCCCAGTTGTCCTGCACTGGGGTTGGGGGTTCAGGTGGGTTTATTGCTTCTGTCACTCTTCTTCATGCTGTGGGGTCAAGATTTTATGATACTGCTGGTCATGGGGCTTTGAGAAGCTGTAGGGTTCTGTCCATGCTAGACCTGTCCTGCTGCCAAGAGCTTGGGGTGGGGGGTTCTTCAGCTGTAGGGTGTGAACTTTCCATCTACGAAAAACAACCGCTCCCAGATCCTCAGCTGGATCCCTGTGAGGTTTATTGAGGTCTCCTGCTTTCTCACCCCCACGTGCAGTACACAAACCGCTGCCTGCTCAAGTGGCTCAAGCTGTGGGACACGGTGGTGTTTGGGAAGGAGAAGGTTGGGAAGAAGGCCAAGGCTGGCCCTGAGGCTCATCCGCCCTTCAGCCGGACCAAGGAGCAGCAGAACAAGTGGAAGACGAAGGTGCAGCTCACAGAGGAGATTCTGGAGGCTGAGCTGGACCAGCACAAGAGACCCAAGTACAAGGTGAGGAGGACACGGGGCTGCTGTGGTGGGTCTCCTCTCTAATCTCCCTCATCCCCACACCGAGGTGAGCAGCAGTGTCTTCCCTTTCTCCTCTTTTCCAGGAGAAACTGGGTTCCTCCTCCTTAGCAAAGGTGGGGGGTTCTCATTCTGCTTCTGCCTTAGCTGTGATTAACATGATAGTGAGGGGAGAGGAACAGGCTGTCTCCAGCCTGAGTGCCTCTGTCCCCTCTGGGGTTCGTTGTGTTCATCCATCTCCAGTGACTCCCTTTCCTGCAGAGCCTGGCAGCTGCGGTGGATGCTGGAGGGAGCCCAGTCTCGCTGCCTGCTGGGCTGATGTGACCTCTCTGCCCCAGGTAGCCCTGCTCTGCGGCCCCCCCGGCTTGGGGAAGACCACGCTGGCCCACGTCATCGCCAGGCACGCAGGGTACAACGCCGTCGAGATGAACGCCAGGTGAGTGCCTGGCTCTATCCCAAAACAGAAGCGGAGGTGATGCCGTGGTGGAGATGATGCCATGGTGTTGGTGCCCACAGTGGAGGTGGTGCCATAGGAGAGGTGATGCCATGGTGGAGGTGATACTATGGTGGTGATGCCGTGGTGGAGGTGATGCCTTGATGGAAGTGATGCCGTGGTGTAAAACCCGGCTGGCCATGTTCCTGTGCGACTGGATCTAGGGGATCCTGTGGTGGCAGGGGCGTTGGACTGGATGATCTTTGGAGGTCCCTTCCAATCCCTAATGTTCTGGGATTCTGTGATACCAACGGTAGAAGCGATACCCATGGTGGAGATGATGGCATGGCAAAGGTGATGGAGGTGATATAAAGGTGGTGATGCCTTGATGGAGGTGTGTTGCTGTGTGATGATGCCCATGGAAGTGATGCCATAGCAGAGATGATGCCATATGGTGGTGGTGATACCATGGTGGAAGTGATGCTATGACAGAGGTGATGCTGTGGCAGAGGTGATACCATGGTGGAAGAGATGCTGTAGCAGAGGTGGTGCCACGGTGGGGGTGATGCTGTGGCAGAGGTGATGCCACAGTGGGGGTGATGCTGTGATGGAGGTGATGACATGGTGGAGATGATACACGTGGTGGAGGAGATAGCATGGTGGAAGTGATGCCATGGCAGAGGTGATACCATGGTTGAGTTGATACCATGGTGGTGATGCCATGGCAGAGGTGATACCATGGTTGGGTTGATACCATGGTGATGATGCCAAGGTAGAGGTGATGCCATGGCAGAGGTGATACCATGGTGGTGATACCATGGTGGAGATGATGCCATGATGGAGTGATACCATAGCAGTGATGATACCATACCACAGCAGCCTGGCACCTGCTTGCCTTGCAGTGACGACCGCAGCCCTGAAGTTTTCAAAACCCGCATTGAAGCTGCCACCCAGATGAAGTCTGTGCTGGGTGCCAACGAGAAGCCCAACTGCCTGATCATCGATGAGATAGACGGTGCCCCCGCGGTAAGCCTGGCCTGGGTCTGTCCCCCTTTGGCATTAGCCACTTAATTGCTGCCCTTGGGGAGTTGTACAATGAATCACGAAGGCTAGAGGAGACCTAATCAAGTCAGACTAATCTGCTTTAGGAGCAGTTTCCTGCCTCTGGACAGACAGAACTCAGCTCTTCTCTCCTTATAGTCATCCTAGCAACCTTCCAACCCCTGAGAAGGGCTGTCAGGAGGCTGGGGAAGGCTGTTCTCAAGGGCAGGGAAGAATAGGATGAGGGGTCCTGGTTTGAAGCTGGAAAAGGGCAGAGTGAGGCTGGACAGGAGGAAAAAGGTCTAGAATATAAGTGTGGGGGCTTCCTGGAACAGGCTGCTCAGAGAGGGGGTGGAGGCCCCATCCCCAGAGCCATTCAAGGTCAGGCTGGCTGGGGCTGTGGGCAACTGGTCTGGTGAGTGCTGGCCCTGCTTGGTGTAGGGGGTTTGGACTGGATGCCCTTTGGAGGTCCCTTCTAACCCTTGATCCTGTGATTCTATGCTGGTTTCCCCCAAGGCATCTATCAACGTGCTGCTGAACATCATCCAGCGGAAGGATGGAGAGGGCGAAGCAGCAGCTGGCCCAGCCCGGAGGAGACGGCGGGAGGGTGGGCTGCTGCTCAGACCCATCATCTGCATCTGCAACGACCAGTTAGTATCATCTCCAGGGCTAGGAAGGGATGGAGGGCTGACACCCCCAGCCCTGGGGTTGCTTCCTTTTGGTGCTTAAAGGGGTCAGTAAGAAAAACGGGGACAGCCTTTGGAGCAGGGACTGGGGTGATGGGACAAGGGGTGATGGTTAAATAAAAAGAGGCAGATTCAGATGAGAGAGGAAGGGATTGTAGATGCTGAGGGTGGGGAGAGCCTGGCCCAGGGTGCCCAGATTGCTGGGAGATGCCCCATCCCTGGAACCATCCCAGGTCAGGTTGGACCTTGGGGCTCTGAGCAACCTGCTCTGGTTGGGGATGTCCCTGCTAAGGGCAGGGGGGTGGCACTGGAGGAGCTTGAGGCATCTCTTCACCCCACCCCAGTGTGTGACTCCATGATCAACAGCTGGATGTTTTCCCCTGCTCATGTCACTCTGAGCTCCTCGTGTTTCCCTCTGCCAGGTACGTCCCTGCCCTCCGACCGCTGCGGCAACAGTCCTTCCTGCTCAACTTCCCTCGGACGGCGCCATCCCGCCTGGCCCAGCGGCTCTGTGAGGTGCGGTGGTGGCCCAGGGCTCCTGACAGCCCCCCTGGCCATCGGTCCCTCCCTGCTGACTCCCTCCTCTCCTGCAGATCGCGCTGCGGCAGGGCATGCGGGCTGACACGGGCGCGCTGCTGGTGCTCTGCGAGAAGACAGAGAACGACATCCGCTCCTGCATCAACACCCTGCAGGTACTGGTGTCACTGGGACAGGGGTCCCTCGCTGCGGCTTGGTGAGGGTGGAGGGAAAAAGCCGTGTCCCAGGCAGATCCCTACAACAGCCATCCTGTCCCCTGGAAGCCTCCACTCCCCTACAGACCCAGGGGAAGCCCTAACCCCGTGTCCCTGCTTGCATTGCAGTTCCTGCACAGCCGAGGTCAGAAGGAGCTCAACGTGCAGATGGTGCAGACCATGAAGATCGGCCTGAAGGACCAAAACAAAGGGCTCTTCTCCATCTGGCAGGAGATCTTCCAGCTCCCAAAGGTCCAAAGGTGAATGCAGGGGTTTTTTTCTGAGGTCTGCTGTGTGCTCAGGGTACCCTCCTTCGTGCTGCTCCCTGATCTGAAAGCTGGGAGGTCCTGGTGAGCGGCTCTGTCTGCAGCAGATGTGGCTCCATTAGTAGATTTGTGTGTCCAGATGCTCTTTGGCGGCTGGTTCTGGCATCAGTCCCATTTGCAATGGTCTAGGTGTTCCCAGAGCTTAGTGCTGAGGCTGCTCCTGTTCAACATCTTGATCAGTGATCTTGATGAAGGGATTGAGTGCACCCTCAGTTTGCAGACGACACCAAGTTGAGAGGGAGCGTCGATGTGCTGGAGGGTGGTGAGGGTGCACAGGGGGACCTGGACAGATGGCATTGATGGGCTGAGGATAACTGGGGGGGTTTCTGTGGAGCCAAGGTAGGGTCCTGCGTTTGGGTCACAACAACCCCCTGCAGCTACAGGCTGGGAGCAGGGTGGCTGGGGAGCAGCTGGCAGAGAGGGACCTGGGGGTTCTAATTGACAGGCAGCTGAACGGAAGCCAGCAGGGTGCCCAGGTGGCCAACAAGGCCAGTGGCATCCTGGCCTGGATCAGAAACTGTGTGTCCAGCAGGAGTAGGGAGGTGATTGTCCCCCTGCACTCAGCACTGGGGAGGCTCCACCTTGAGTACTGGGTCCAGTTTGGGCACCTCAGTCCAAGGGAGACATTGGGGGGCTGGAGGGAGGGCAGAGGAGGGCAACGAAGCTGGGGAAGGGCCTGGAGAGTCAGTGTGGTGAGGGGAGATGGAGAGAGTTGGGGCTATTTAGGCTGAGGAAGAGGAGGCTGAGGGGAGACCTCATCGCTCTCTACAGCTGTCTGAAAGGACCCTGCAGAGATGTTGGTGCT
>JAOXOE010000771.1:5487118-5517438 GCA_028565055.1 Phoeniculus purpureus | reverse complement strand
GGGGAAGCGGCGGGAGAGCGACGCGACCCCCCCGTCGGCCCGCGTGTCGTATGTTCAGGTCCAAACGCTCAGGGCTGGTGCGGCGCCTTTGGAGGAGCCGCGTCATTCCCGACGGGGACGGCGGAGATGGCAGCGCCAGCAGCGGCCGCGACCTCGGAGCCCCCGGCAGCTTCAAACCGGCGGAGAACCCCCCCCACGCCAACCAGCGCCCGCAGCACCCCGCGGCGGGGTTCAGCGCGGTAACGCGGCGGGGGGAAGCGGCGGCAGAGGTAGCTCCCCCCGTACCCCGCGGCGGGGACCCAATGGCCGAGCCGCGGCGGGACGGCAGCGAGGGGACGAGCCCGCGGCGGCGGCGGGAGCAGGAGAGCGACGGGCGGACGGTGACCTGCTGCCTCTTCAAGGAGCGGCCAGCGGGCGGGCCCCAACCTCCCGCCGCCACCGCCGGTGGCGACGACGGCGACGTCGATCCGTCCAGCCCCGACGGCGCGACCGACGGAGGTTCCCCGGAGCGGCGGGGCCGGGAGGGGCGGTCGCGGCTGCTGCTGCTGGAGCAGGAGCTCAAGGCCGTCACCTACTCGCTGCTGAAGCGGCTCAAGGAGCGCTCCCTGGACAGTCTGCTGGAGGCCGTCGAGTCCCGCGGTGGGATGCCCGGTGGCTGCGTGCTGGTGGCCCGCACCGAGCTGCGCCTCGGGGGGCAGGCGGCGCCCCCCCACCTCCTCCTGGGCAAACTGTTCCGCTGGCCCGACCTGCAGCACCCGGCCGAGTTGAAACCCCTCTGCGAGTGCCAGAGCTTCGGCGTCGCCGACGGCCCCACCGTCTGCTGCAACCCCTACCACTTCAGCCGCCTCTGTGGGCCAGGTGAGGAGCTGGCGGGGTCGGGGGGGTGTCTAGCTCCTTCCCACCCACCCCCCCCTTCCCCATTATCCTTCCCTGCCCCGGTCGTCGCCCCCGCATTATCTCCTCTTGGGTAACTCGACTTGGGGGGGGGGGTGCGCCTGGCTTGGGGTTCCCCCCCTACACCCCGACTGGTAACCCCTAGATGTGCTCAAGCCCTGCCGTGGTCGCTTCCCCCCCTTTCCCGCGGGGCTTCCCCGGCTGTTTGGGTGCCCCCAGGGCCGATAATCGCAGCTGGGTCCCGCTGGCGCCAGCCTGACTCGCCGGTTACCGGAGCGGCCCCGGGGCCGGGCAATTACCGACGCCGGCGGTGCTGGGACTGCGGGGGGGTTCCCTGGCACCAGGGTGGGGGACTCGGATCCGCGGGGAACCTCGTGGTTTTCTTATTTTCTTACTCTATCGGATTTTTTCTTACCGTGGGGAGAGGGGTCTTGGAGGACCCCAACCTCCTGCCGATGGTTGGGAGTGGAGTTTTTTTGGACAGGAACTTCTATATCACTTACATTATTTTGAAGTGTTTCTGGTTTTCGCTCTTTTTTTCCATTTAAAACATCTTTTAGTGTTTTAGTGTTTTTCGTGCTGATTTTGTAAGCGGGATCCTGCGTGGCTCTGCATCGCTGCTTTGGGAGAACCTACTGTGCTGGGCGTGCTTCCCTCCGAGCTCGCTAGAGGCTGGGAGCTGCTTTGTTGTCCTGCTTCTCTTGGAGAAGATGCGGGTTGGTGGGAGCTGGAGGGTTTCTTCCAGGCGTGGGCCGAGTGCCCACCTCACCCTCCTTCACTAGCCGTGGTTCTCCCAGTGGCGCGTGGCTACAACGAGAAGTAGAGAGCAGAGTGTGTTACCGAGTGGCTCCTTACCATCTGGGGAGTGGTTGGCCCCACTTGATCTTGGGAAGGGCCTTGATGGCCTTTACTACGAGTGTTTTCATGGCTCACTGTGGAGACCTTCCACGTTTGGGTTTGTCACCTGCTTCCCAGGGGGGTTGTGGCATCTCCTTCTCTGGAGACGTTTCAAACCCACCTGGCCGTGTTCCTGTGTGACTTGGTCTAGGTGATCCTGCTGTGGCAGGGGGATGGGACTAGATGATCTTTCAAGGTCTCTTCCAATCCCTAATGTTCTGTGATTCTGTGGACCTGTTCCTGTGTGACTGGGCCTAGGTGATCCTGCTCTGGCAGGGGGATTGGACTGGATGACCTTTCGAGGTCCCTTCCAATCCCTAATGATCGGTGATGTGGCTGGGGGGTGTGAAGATGCCTCCGTGCTTTGGTCGCGGGGTCTGCCTGTAGTGTGGGACCAGCCCACTCGCTGCAGTGGTGCAGGTCAGGCTTTGGCATCAGGGTGGAACACAGGCACCACAGGCTTTGGTTTGAGACTAAGAGCCCTCTGAGAGGAGCATCTTGTTGCTGCATTGGGTAGTGAGGAACTTCTCAGAAGCAGTAAATGAGCACAGGCCATCCCAGAGCTCTCAAAAGGATGCTGAGGCCGTTTTTGAGCTGAGCTGCAGCGCCTTGTTTTCAGGCCTCGTGGGAACTGAACACACCCTCGTTTCAGTGGTCTGTGGTGCTGTGGACTTTGCAGGACAGTTTTTCACTCAGGGCAGTGTCTGCTCAATGCTGGTGCTGTGATGGAGCCTGGCTGGCTGCAGGCTCCTCCTCAGTGTTAGCAGGTTAAAATCCAAGAAACACTGCACTGCCATAATTGAGAAGGAAAACCCCCTCTAACCAGTGCACTGGTTAGAGGACCCTCATCAGCCCTTTGCATGGTTTTGACTCGTACGGTGGCAGCAAGAGCCAGTTAGATGATGGGGTTGAGCAAAGCTCTTCTAAGGACTTGCCTAGATTTCAAGCTGCTTAAAGCTGATTTGAGGTTGGGATGAGCAGGTCTGCAGAGGCAGAGCACTCCTGTAGGATCAGAGGATGCTGGTTGGAATGGGCCCAAGTGATTTTGGTGGCCCCTTGGATGAAGCCAGCCTGGTGGGGTCAGGCTTGGGGTGCTAAGAAAGGAGTGTCTCTGCATCATCCAGCACCCCTTCCCAGGCCTTGTAGTGTCCTGTGTGGGGAGCTTTGCTGAAGGCTCTGTGTCTGTGAGCCATGGTGGTCTCCAGCTGAGTGTTGTGCTGTGGGAGCAACGTGCCATCTCATGTGCTTTGTGTGCCCAGGCAGGGCTGTGGGATGGGCTCACAGGGGAGAGCTGTGGCCTTTTCAGTCATAAAACCTTCTCTGGAAGGTCAGGTTGGGACCCCTATCCTACAAAGATCAGGAGAACTCTTGATCTTGACTGCTATCCAAGTGGCTTTTCTTCCACTGGGTGTTTATAACCTTGGAAAGGTTCCTACGGTGACAGAAGGAGCAGGAGGGTTTCGTCAATAAACCAAACACTTTGCTAACATGAAGCTTTGTTTTTTCCAGAGTCTCCACCACCTCCCTACTCTCGGCTGTCTCCTAACGATGAGCAAAAGCCACTGGGTACGTGTTTTCTCTCGTTTGATCTCCCGGCAGCTCTTTTCATGGTGCTGGTTCTAAGACCATCCCTACGTGGCACTGTCAGGCAGAAGCCAACACGTCTTACGGGGTTTTATGGCTGCTCATTATTTCTGAGCAAGCATCAGCTGACTGGTTTGAAGAAGTAAATGGCTGTGGGTTCATCATTCCAAATTACCGTGTAGACACATGCAGATCTTCCAAAATAATACGAAGCGCTATTTTTAATGAAGGCGTAATGAAAGGTTACCAGACGTCATGTTTTGTCTGCGTGTGTAATCTGCGGGATGACGGAGCCGGAGGAGGTGGGGGGTGTGGGAGCTCCTGGGTGCCGTTTCCATAAAGCCCTGGCTGCGCCATGGAGGAACCGGCTATTACCCTTCCTCTGCTTATTACAACGAGACGTAAGCCCTTTGAAAGTCGGCGCCGTGTCATTTCTGCTCGGCGTTGGCTCACTTTTCCCGATGAATTGTAAAAGGTGTTTTGGACTTAAAGCTTGTGAACTGTGGAGTCACAGAAGGTTGGAAGGGACCTCAAAAGAGCGTCTAGTCCGGTCCCCCTGCCACGGCACACTGCTTGGGTGGGTAGGCTGGGTGCTGCAGAGGCACAAAGCAGCCCTTGGTCCTGTGGTGCGTGTTGGCTCAGATGTTTTCAGCTGGCATCGCTGTCTCCAGACCATCCTTTATCTGAGCTTCTTTCTCCATGAGGAACAAAGATACAGGAGGGAAGGAAGGAAAAAGTTCCCCCATCCATCTTAGGTGTGTTCCAGGGGTTGGTGCAGCTGTGGCCACCTCTGGAGTGCAGGATTTTGCCTTTCGTCCCATAGTCAGTGGCTCCGGTTTACAGCCGGGCTAACAAACCAAGGCTTTTGCTCCTGGCAGGCAGGCGGGCAGGGCCAGGGAGGAGCCGGCGGGTTTGCCAGGGCGAGCGGTGCCTGCCTGTCCCACCCAGCCCTGGGGAAAGGCGAGGGCTGCCCTGTGCCGAAGGTGAGTCCCTGCCCTTCTGGGGCACCCAGTGCCTGCATGGCTGCCCCGGGGGTTGACTCCACCACTGCAGCTGCTCTGTGGCTCGGGGCAGTGACCAGAGCCTCCTGCACAGCAAAACTTGCTGGTTGTGGTTCTTCTTTAGCTTTTTTTCTTATTATTAGTTGAAGAGTCAAAAAAAACCCCTAAGCTGTTCCTCCCTGCTCTCCCCCTTGTGAGTTAATTCCCTTTAGAAAGTGCTTGTGCTGCAGGGAGAGATGATAGCGAGCGGCACGTGACTGCGTTAAAACAACAGCCAGGGATTGAAATCTGCTTCACGGGCTGGTTTGATTGGAAAAATAATAGTTAATCTGTGAGCAAACAGTTGAGCACTTAATTAGAGGGGTGTAAGCAAGGGAGAATAACAAAGACTCTTAACTTGTTAAAACAAAGTTTTCCTTTGCTTCAGCAAAGAGGAAGGAAGGAAGGAAGCAAGAATAAACAGCTTCAAGAATTTTAATGGTGATAATTAAGTATAGTAACGAGGAGTTGTTTAGAGGCTTGATGTAACTTTATCCAGTAAGCACCAAGTTCCTACTTGTTTGATCAGCTCCACTGCAGTTATTTTTGTGGTCAAAGCCATCCAGGCTCTGCTCTGTGCCTGCTAGAGGTACAGAGTCGGTCGCTGCTTTCTGGCCCCGTAGGGAGTTTCTCTTGGGGAGGTGATGTGGAGCTGCAGAGCCACCGGTGCTCTCGCAGCCCTGGGAAGTGCAGGAGGACTGCAGCTGCGGCTTTTTCACTTCTTTTATTGCTTTTCTTTTCCAGATCTATCGGATTCCACGTTGTCTTACACTGAAACGGAGGCTACAAACTCGCCCAACGTCGTGCCCGGAGACTTTTCAGGTTGGCAAGATGTTTGCGTCTTACCACACGCGTGATCGGTGCCGGGGTCGGGATGCAGGGGGAGGTGGGTGTTGTGGAGCTGCTGCTGGTTTATGGCCTTGGTGTGAAAAGGAGCAGCTATTTCTTTTGGTTCAGAGATGTCTGTGCTGTTCATCTTGTGAGAAGGTGCTGTCTATGGTGGGATGAGCGTACTGGGATGTTTGGGGTGTGGCCGTGGGGCCACGCATGCCTTCTGTGGAAGCCTCCTTGCCCGAGCTCTGGGGTCGTGGGCTGTGCCTTGTCACCGTGTCAGTATGGAACGATGCTGCTCTGTGGAGGTTCTTGCTGCGTCCATCCCGCTTGTGTTTATCTCTCAAGTCCTGATTTCTGCAGTGCAACCCTGTCTCCTAGCTGTGGTGCCTTTGAGGTGATGAAAAAGCCTTTGGTCCTGGCTTTTGCTCTACCCTGCGCCTCCACATGGTGCTCTGTAAGGCCTTTGGGTGCCTTTGCCTGCAAGCAGGTGGAGAGTTGGGGCTGGGTGTCACGTGCTGGGTGTCGAGTTCTGGCTGCGGCGATGGTTTCACATCTTTCTCTTCAGTTGTCCTGTCCCAGTCTCCATAGAGGGCAGGAGAGTCCTTGTGTGTAGGACCAGATTGTACTTCTGTGTAAGAAGTGGTCTGAGGGTCGGGGTGGACAAACAGAGCTTCGTCCTGGTGAAGTCCATGTGCTGCCTTCAGTGGTTGGGGTGGGCTTTCCCCTGGAGTAGGGGAATACCTACTTTGATACCTTAGTGCTGAGTTGCTGGATGGCTGAGCCTGTGGACAGGGTTTGCTGCTCTCTAGGGGATGTTGTGAATTGATGGTGATGGAGCTGACACTTGGAGTACTGGTCTGTTAGCCACAGCTCTTCCCCCAGCTCTTCCCCCTCTGCCTACAACTGGTGTTGGCCAGTTTGGTGGGACGTGCGGCTTCCTTGGGATGCTGGAGCTGATTCCTACTTGAAAGAACATTTTAATACCACTGCAGCATCATGGCACAGCGACCTGTTTCCCTCCAGGGACTCTGTTCGTTTCTCCTTTAAGGTTCTCCAGTCCCTGGTGGGTTCCGCCACGGTGCTGCCGCGTGCCGAGCGATTGTTGTGCTGCCAAGTGTCCGTGGCAGGGGAGCGACTGATAGCCAGGGCTTGGATTGCTGCACCTTGTGCCGCTTGCTGTTCCTGATGAGCAATCCTCGGGCTGGATGCTCGTCCAGAACAGCTCCCCGTGCCCGTGGCTTTTACGGCGGCTTGTTAATTGCCGTTAATTACAGCAGCACAGTGTGCAGACCAGGGTTCCTCGGGGTGTAATGGTTCGGCTTCTCTCACAGCGGAGACCTTAATGGGACATCTGGTGGGTTTGCTGGAAGAGAAGAGAGAATTGAACTTTTCCTTGAACAATATGATGATAACATGTGACTGAGACTGTACTGAAATCGGATCCCTCCTCTCCCCCTGTGCAGTTTCCAGTGGTGTAACTTTTAATAAGAGTCTGGGGCTGGGTGATTTATTTTTCCCCAGTGCTCGTGACTGCTGAAAGAGGATAAGAGCTTTGCTGGATTTAACCCATACTTGTCATGACAGGGAGGTAAAAGGAGAAGAAAACCCCCACTCAGACTCCAGTCTGCCTGTTTGTTCTCCATTTCGACTTAAAAGGGCTGCTGGATGCGTAGGGCTGTGTGAGCCACTGAACATTAGGGATGGGAAGGGACCTCCAAAGATCATCCAGTCCAATCCCCCCGCCACAGCAGGATCCCCTAGATCCAGTTGCACAGGAACATGCCCAGGTGGATTTGAAACATCTCCAGAGAAGGAGACCCCACAACCCCCCTGGGCAGCCCCTTCCAGAGCTCTGGCACCCTCACTGGGAAGAAGGCCCTTCTCACATTGATGGGGAACCTCCTCTGCTCCAGCTCACACCTGCTGCCCCTTGTCCTATCACTGGGTGCCCCTGAGCAGAGCCTGGCTCCATCATCCTGATACCTGCCCTTCACATATTGATCCACATCCATGGGGTCACCCCTCAGGCTCCTTTGCCCCAGCTCCCTCAGCCTTTCCTCAGCAGAGAGATGTTCCCCTCTCTTCATCATCTCTGTGGCTCTGTGCTGGGCTCTCTCCAGCAGCTCTGTGTCCTTCTGGAGCTGAAGGACCCACAACTGGACATAACATCCCAGATGTGGTTTACTGTTACTATTTCTTAGTTGTGTAAAATTTTATCTAATCAACCTTCAGCTACTCCACGTTAGGACTACCAAAATACAAAAAGCACCTCTTGGCTCATTCCAAGACAAGGTGTCTTGGTGCTACCAAAGCAGAAAGCTGTACAACGGAATGATGCTGTGACTGTACACACTACACACATTAATAACTTCTAACAATACACTTTCAAGAAACAGCAGAAGCCAACGTTCTCTTCAGCTTCATCAAAGAGAGTGCACAGTCAGGACCTCTGCATGAGAAAATGGAGGAGCAGGGAAAAGAATCCATCAACTGTAAGTGGGGATCCAAACACCTTGATTTTCTTTAACTATAGATTTGGGCTGGAGGGGTTTTGTTAAAAACTTCTTTTGAAGGGTACAAAGATTAAATATTAGATATTTTCCTGATCTTAGTCCCCTTCTGCTTAGCTTATTGTCTCCTGCTTCAAAAGGAAGATGTGTGGAGCTTTTACAGAATCACAATACGTTAGGGATTGGAAGGGATCTCAGAAGCTCATCCAGTCCAATCCCCCTGCCACAGCAGAATCCCTTAGATCCAGTTGCACAGGAACATGGCCAGGCGGGTTTGAAACAGCTCCAGAGAAGGAGACTCCACAATGCCCCAGGGCAGCCTGTTCCAGTGCTCAGTCACCCTCACTGTGAAGAAGTTCCTTCTCATATTTATGTGGAATCTCGTCTTTTTCAGCTCACACCCAGTGTCCCTTGTCCAAATCCTCTTCTTTTTATTACTTTAAGGTCATTTTTGTGGTTGCTCTTCTGTCGTTACATTCTCATACACACTTCACACATCTTCTAAACTTCTAGTGGAGACTATAGTCCATGTTTATACGGTGGAAGAGCTGAAAGAAAAAGCTTTACAGAGCAGCGGGAAGGCTGACCCAGTCTATGGCATTATTTATGGCTACATTTCCACGCTGGACATCGATGATAATTCATCTAAAGTTATTCGCAACAGATGGTGAGCAACTGTCTGGTTTCCATTTGTATTAAAAAGCTCTTGTCCTTCTTCCCCTGACACAACTGAGAGAGAACAGTGTTTCAGTCTAGCTGTGGACATGAAATATAACTCATCTGGAGACTGCCAGGTGAATTTCTGTTGGGTTAACTTACACAATCATAGAATAGCTTAGGTTTTAAGACATCTCAGAGATCATTTAGTTCTAAATCCCTGCCATGGGGGACTTCCCAATTCAAAGAAACATTCAGGTTGGAAAAGACCCCTGGGATCATAGAGTCCAACCATCAACCCTACTCTACAAGGTCATCCTTAAACCAGATCCCCCAAGACTAAATCCAAGCGACTTTTAAACACATCCTTGAATGGGGACTGTCTCTCTGGGAAGAATTTCTTCCTTATGGCCAGTCTAACCCTCCCCTGGTGGAGCTTGAAGCCTTTCCCTCTGCTTCTGTCTCTAATGACCTGTGAGAAGAGACCAGCACCAACATCTCTACAGTTGTAGAGAGTGATGGGGTCTCCCCTCAGCCTCCTCTTCCTCAAACTAAACAGCCCCAACTCTCTCAATCTCTCCTCATCACATTGATTCTCCAGGCCCTTCCCCAGCTTCAGTGCCCTTCTCTGCACTCGCTCCAGCACCTCGATGTCTCCCTTGTGCTGAGGTGCCCAACACTGGACCCAGTACTCAAGGTGCAGCCTCCCCAGTGCTGACTACAGGGGGACAATCACTTCCCTAGTACTGCTGGGGACACAGTTTCTAGTCCAGGCCTGGATGCTATTGGCCTTTTTGGCCCCCTGGGCAACCTGCTGGCTCTTGTTCAGATGCCTGTCAACCTGAACCCCCAGCTCCCTCTCTGCCAGACTGCTCTGCAGCCACCCTGCCCCCCAGCCTGTAGCTGCAGGGGGTTGTTGGGACCAAAATGCAGGACCCCACATTTGGCTCTACTGAAAGTACACTATTGCCACTATTGAAATAGCAAAGAAGAGGAGCTGGTTTTATGAGGGACTTGGTCTTCCTGCTCCTGGAGGAGAGTAGAAGGGAAAAAAAGACCCTCTTGTCTCAGATATTAGAACAAGGACAATTTGTTGCCCCCTTGGGCAATCTCTGTCTAGAAAAGACTTTCAAACAAGGAGGAGCTGCACTTATGCACTAATTTCCTTCTTCTGTTTCAGTTCCATCTGCCGTTTTATAGTGAATGAAGTGTCAAACACGTGTGCTTTCTGCAGTGACGTCGCTGCCGACGCAAAGTCGACTTTCGCCAGCTTTTACATACTCACCAGTGTGACAGATCACACAGGAACCCTCTACTCCTGCTACCTGTCTGACTCTGTCGCTGAGGAAACATTGGGCTGCTCAGTAAGTACAAATTAGTTCATTTCTTTCTTGTTTGATCTGAGCTGTGAAGCTTGAAAATTACAAATATGTGTAAATGTAGTTAGAAAAAAAGTCCATATGGATGCACACAATACTCTCAGAAGGACTCAACACTCACTAACAAGAAGACACATGTTAAATGTTAAGAGTCAATGTGGAATACCCCCTTATTTTAATCATAGAATCATAGAATGGGCAGGGTTGGAAGGGACCTTAAAGATCATCTCGTTCCAAACCTCCTGCACAGGCACAGACACTTCCTTGGGCAACCTGTTCCAGCATCTCCCCACCCTCACAGCAAAGAATTGGTTCCTCATGTCCAACCTTAATTGCTCCTCTTCAACTCTGGAACCCTCTCCCCTTGGCCTCTCTCTACCACCCCTGTCAAAAGCCCTCCCCCAGCTTCTTGTAGCCCCCTTCCTTCAGAGATTGGAAAGCTGCTTGAAGGTCACCTGTGAACCTCCTCTTCTGGCTGAACAACCCTAACTCGCTCAGCCTGTCCTCATACAGGAGGTGCTCCAGTCCTTCGATCACTTGAGCTGCTTTCCTCTGGGCACCTTCCAGGAGCTCTGTGTCCTTCTCATATTGGGGTCTCCAGAACTGGACACAAGTGGGGTCTCACAAGTCCCTTTGTTCTGAGAACATGGTTGGAATTCCCTAACTGCAGTTTGCAAACACTCCCTGATTTGTTCTAATTAATCTGCTTGTCTTGGCACAAGTATCCGCCCAAACACTTTGTTAAAGTAGAAAAACACTGCTCAGAAATGTATTCCAAGCTGTAAGATGCTCTTCTCCCTGTCATTTTGTTGTGGAAATGATATAGCCACATGCTGAAGGACCCTGTCATGTTAACAGGTCCATGAATTCCTCGCTCTATCAGAAAACAAGAAGACTGCACTGAAATGGCGACTTCTTCTGGAACGAAGCAAGATTTATTTTAAAGTCAGTACTTACTGTTCATTTAAAGCAGTGACTCTTTCCCATTCACTGTTATAGGAAAGATTCCCTGCTCCTTCGGCTGCAAATCCCTGTACAGGTGTAAAGTGACAAAGTCCCTTGATAACTTTCACAGGTTACTTCATCACCCAGCTGGAGCACTGGTCTGAGAGTCAATATCCTTTCATGCAGACTGGCAGACCCTGTAGAGGCAAGTCAGAGCTTGTTGGGGAGAAGAGATGTGGAACAGGAGACAACATGATAACATGATAAGTAGCAGTTAGGGAGAAGGCTTTCTTCACTGTGTTACTAGAGGTAGAATGTTGGTGTCATCATATTTTGCTCTGTTCTGATGGTAAAGAAGGAGTTTGTGTTGCTGTTCCTCTGTGGTGATCGTTTTCAGGTGCTTGTTCTAAGGCCTCAGCTTAAGACAAGTTAGTTCTACTGAAATCAGCCCCTCACATAGGGGACAGAAACTTTCTTCACTCTGTTCTTAATCAGAATAACAACTGATCTGTTGAGTCTCTGTATTTTGAATTGTCTTGTTAGTTCAGAAAATAAAAAGACCCACTTAGAAATACTTGATGGGCCTTGTGGTCCATGTGCATACGATCACAGAATGATTAAGGCTGGAGAAGTCCTCTGAGCTCATCCAGCCCAGACCAGGACCTAACATCACCCCAGTAGCAACAACAGAGCCCTAAGGGCCACTGCCAGGCAGTCCAGTCCAGGCTCAGATCACTCTTTCCGTGAGGTAGAGCTTCCTAACATCCAACCTAACCCTCCCCTGGCAGCTTCAGGCTCTGCAACTCTCAGCCTCGTGCTGGTTGCCTGGGAGAAGAGCCTGACCCCCACCTGACTGCAACCTCCCTTCAGGGAGTTGGAGAAAGGGAAAAGGTCCCCCCTGAGTCTCCTCTTCTCCAGGCTAAACACTCCCAGCTCCCTCAGCCTTTCCTTCCAGTCCTTTCCCCAGCCTTGTTGCTCCTTCGGACCCGCTCCATCCCCTCCATCTTTCTTGAAGCAAGGAGCCCAGCACTGCCCCCAGTACTCAAGGGGAGGCCTCCCCAGTGCAGGGCTGGAATTAGGTCCCTAGTCCAAATGCTGACAACAGCACAGGCTTGGAAATAGCTGTGAAATAGCAGGAAAGGCTTTAGGGCAGCCTTTTGGAAGAGTTAGCGAGGACCAGGGACCTCTGACAACTCAACAATCAAGCTAAGACTACGAGCAGCAGAGAAGAGCGAGCTCTTCACCAAGCTGGTAGTTCTTTCCAAACATGAGGAGCCCAGGTACGTACGTTTTGCCTATATCAATTGTTTCCTCTTTTTGATCTATTCCTGTCCCTAGTGTCCCCCTCCAGCTGGTGGTTTTGCTACACTCGCCAGTCCTCACCCTTCAAGCATATTGGGAGTTGGTGTGTTTCAAATGGTGGGAAAATACCCTTCTCCTATAAAGAATTTGGCAGAGGCAGCCTTACACCAAGGAGTTGAGGGTTGAAGGCAGCCTTACACCAAGGAGTTGAGGGTTTAAAGTAGGTTTAAACTAAGAAGGTTAGGTTTTAAGGCAGTCTTACACCAAGGAGTTGAGGGTTGAAGGCAGCCTTACACCAAGGAGTCGAGGATTTAAAGTAGGTTTAAACTAAGAAGGTTAGGTTTTAAGGCAGCCTTACACCAAGGAGTTGAGGGTTGAAGGCAGCCTTAAATCAAGGGCTTCAAACTCTGGGAAGCAAGTTGATAGTAAAATGTTTATTCTTCCTCTCCTACTTGTTCTTTCTTTCCACCCTGTGATTCACAGCACCCTGGACCATTCAGCTCTTGCACAGAGATGCTCAGCTTTGAGCTACAGTAATTCTCTCAGCGAGACTCTCTCTGAAACATGACTTTCCCCAGCAGTTGGTAAGATCCAGCTCTCAGAAATGGAAACGTTTAACTTTGGTGCTCGCACGTATGTAAAAAAAATTAATCCTAACAAAAATTCATCTGTTTTTGTTAGAAATGAAGTCGGATCTGCGCAAACCTTTGAAAATGGTGAGTTTTGATGTTTGAGGGGTTTTTTCAATTATGTTTTACAACTCCTTTACACTGAAAGAGAACTTGATGTCGTGAGTGTTGGATCAGCTGGAGTTGGGTAAGGGGAAGAGCGGCACAACTGGAAGTGGTTAAATGCTGCGGCTGTTGCGCTGCACTCTCAGAATCCCAGAATGATCCAGGCTGGAACAGACCTCTAAGCTCATCCAGCTCAGCACCTAGCAACACCACAGTGGCCACACTAGCACTAAGGGCCACAGCCAGGCTGCCCTTCAACACCTCCAGGGATGGGGACTCCACCACTGCCCTGGGCAGTCCAGCCCAGGCTCTGATCCCCCTTTCCCTGAGGAAGGGCTCCTTTAATCTTGATCTTTTGTATTATTTTATTTTTAGAAGCCTTTTTAAAGCTTAGTTTAGGAAGAAAACCCAACCTGCTGAGCATCTGGCTTGTACCCTGCTCAATTTTATGCCGCCTTGGAGTGGGAGGGAAAACAACCACAGAAGTCTGATTTAACTTCCAAGTTGGAAAAACACACAAAGGAATCATGAAACTAAAAATCAAACGTGTTTTTATTGCAGAACACCCCAAGGAGAGAAATTCTTTCCAAAGGTGCAATTCTTGATTTACTCTTACAGAGACATCTCTGATTTTACATTGCAGGGTAGCGCTTTAGCTCCTTCATCACCGTTTTAAGGGTTTAATTTGTAGATTGTAATTAAAGGCCATACAATAGCAAACTGGAGAGTGCACATGGTGACAGTCAGCCCAGCTCCCCTCTCCTCTGCCCCCACATTACCCTCAAAGCCAGTCCCAAGGTACAGGAAGGTACTGAGCAGGGTCAAGCCTCCATGGCAGTGGGGCTGGCTGGGTTAAAGCTGTGGGTTACATCTCTTTTGATGCCTGACAGTCCATTAGATGCTTGGCCCATGGAAGCGTTTAATGTTCAGGATAGCTTGTACATCTCTCCCTTCACCAGACTGTTCCCAGAAGAACCACCTCCTTGGCAGATGAGGCTGTTTAGGATCCACGTGTTTGCTGAGCCACCTTAAACCGCATAGAGACGACACCGCTTATCCCAGCCTCTATCTCATCGTTGGCCTCCACGGACCCAACTCCTTTGGGAGACCCCGTCAGGATCAAGTCCCCTTCCTCCAGGGTGACTATCTCACTGATGTAGCTGATCAGGTAAGGGATGGAGAAGATCATGGATGAGGTATCTCCCTCCTGCCTCAGCTCTCCGTTCACCTTGAGCCAGATCTTCAGCTTGTGAGGATCAGGGATCTTCTCCTTGGGCACAAAATCACTGACCGGGCACGACGAACTAAACCCTTTTGCCAAGGTCCAGGGCAGCCCCTTCTTCTTACACTCCTCCTGCGTGTCCCTGGCCGTCATGTCCAAGCAGAGGGCATAACCCGCCACGTGCTCCATGGCCACCTCCTGGCGCACGGCCTGTGCCCTCCTGCCTATCACCACCCCCAGCTCCACTTCGTGGTGCAGGTTCCGGCAGTAGTAGGGCCGCACGATGGGCGCCCCTTGGCGCACGTAGGCTGAGGAAGGCTTGAGGAAGAAGAGGGGCTGCGCGGGCAGGGCGCTGCCCATCTCCTTGGCGTGCTCGGCATAGTTCCTCCCCACGCACACGATGTTCCTGCCCCACTCCCAGAACCGCGACAGCGGCTTCGACGACCCCATAGCTGCACGGACCCAGGCACCGCCCTTGGGCCGTCCTTGCCGCTCCTGCTCCTTCCTCTTCCTCCCCTTCCTCCTCCTCCTAACCCGGAGGGGGCCGGGCGGGCTCAACACCGCCCCCAGGGCCACACGCGCCGGGGCCGGGGCCGGGCCAGGCCGGGGTCGGGGCCGCCTCCCCGCCTGGGGCTGGGAGCGAAGGTAACCGGGGCCGGGGCACCGGGCGGGCCATGCTCGGAGGGGGCTGGCGGCGCCTCGGCTCCGCCCTGGCGGCCCTGGGAGCCGTGGCCTGGCTGCCAGCCGGTACGTGGGGCCTGTGGGGAGGGGATCCCGGGGGTTGTGGGGTGTCCCCCTGTCCCTTTACAGGCGGGTGGGATGACCTCTTGTCCCCTTGTACTGCGTAGGATGTCCGCTTGTCCCCCTGCAGCCGCGGCTAGGGGACTGTGGGATGTCCCCTTGCAGGGGGTGTGTTTTCCCCTTGCAGGAGCGACTAGGGGGCTGTGCGATGTCCCCTTGTCCCTTTACAGGGGGGTGGGATGTCCTGTTGTCCCCTTGTACTGCGTAGGATGTCCTCTAGCAGCAGCGACTGTGGGATGTCCCCATGTCCCTTTATAAGGGGTGGGATGTCCCCTAGCAGCAGCGGCTGGGGGACTGTGGTATGTCCCTGTGTCCCTTTATAAGGGGGTGGGATGTCCCCGTGCAGGGGGTGTGTTGTCCCCTTGCAGGAGTGACTAGAGGGCTGTGGGGTGTCGCCCCTTGCAGCAGGGAGCGGCTGTGCTCCCCTACTCCCCTCAGGTTTTTGCTTGCTTTTTTTATTTTTAATCTTAATTTAAATTTTCTCTTCCTTTCTCGGCTCAGGGCTGCGCCCAGGTTTCCGAGCTGACTCACAGCTCCAAGTAGGTCAGTGGCTGCTCAGCCGCAACCTTGACTCTGCTCTCCCGGTGGTTTCTGGCATCCAGAACCCATCTGGGAGGCTCCGATGGAGCTTTGGGGTTGCTCAAGTGTTGGCTATTGCTCTGCGAAAGGGGTTTTTTTGGAGGGGGGTGATGGTTCTGGCTTTGAAACCAGATGTGAGGAATCTCAGTGTTAAAAATCTCCAAACTGACTAAGGGCTGTGTTTAAATTCAGGGCCTAAATCCTAAAGCATCTCAGTGGGTCTCAGTGTTACTGGGAAGCCCTGCCAGAGGCCTTTTCCTCTGCTCAGGTTTTAAGACCTGGATTTAACAAGTGAGAATCCGCTGGCATTAACTGCTGGAAACCCTGATGCTGTTTGGGGAACGAGAACATCAGACCCAGTAATCAGTTCCCATAACACAGGGTGGGTGCTCAGGGAATTCCTCAGGGCTTGTGGACCAGAGCCACAAACTCACTGGGTATCCAGAAAATAGCTGTGTGCAGAATGTGAGTAGTGATCGTGGTGTTTGCTCTCATGAGGCAGCGCAGGGACGTTTGTCAGGGTCTGTGTGTGCAGTGCAGCTGTTTTGGGCTGACAGCCGTGTTTGAAATAGGGATTTTCCCTTCTTTTCCCTGCAGGATCTTTTTATTAACGAAAACCTATCCTGCAGCATCATCCCTTTTCTGAGGGAACCCATGTTCCTCCCTTGGAGTCTCCTTCTCTGGAGATGTTTAAAACCTGCCTGGATATGTTCCTGCCTGAGGGGTGACCCCATGAATGTTGATCAATATGGACAGGATGAGTGTCAGGAGGATGGAGCCAGGCTCTGCTCAGGGACACCCAATGATAGGACAAGGGCCAGTGGGTGTGAGCTGGAACAGAGGAGGTTCCAAATCAATCTGAGAAGGGCCTTCTTCCTGGTGAGGATGCCAGAGCCCTGGTAGTGGCTGCCCAGGGGGATTGTGGAGTCTCCTTCTCTGGAGGCATTTCAAAGCCACCTGGCCATGTTCCTGTGTGACTGGATCTAGGTGATCCTGCTGTGGCAGGGGGATTGTACTGGATGATCTTTCAAGGTCCCTTCCAATCCCTAATGTTTGGTGATGCTGTGGCTCTGCCTGCTCCACTGTGCCTGTGTTCACGTGGTGACACTGATGCTTTCCTCTGTAAACCCTTCCTCTTTCGACTTGAGCTACACTAACCAACCACTGAGATTGGAATCATAAGGGCTGCTGGTCTTTTGATCTTGCCAGTCCAGGACCACACTGGGCACAAATGAAATCACTGGGTGTTAATTTTAGAGCAAGCAATCCTGGAATGATTTGTTGTTGAACAGGGGCTTACTTATCCCTGGGGGAGATGCCTGGAGCAGAGCAGGTTCTGAGGACATATGAGCGTCTGCTCCCTGCAGCTGCAAAGGAGCAGCTTGGCTGCAGATGGGAGTTCAGAACGACTTTCATACTTTCCTTCATACTTCTCATTCCTGCGTTTAAATTGCATTTCAGCAAAGGTTTCCTTACGCTGAGCAGCCTGTTTTGTTTTGCAAGAAATGCGAATTAAACATGCAAAATTATACTGGGAGAGGGGCCAAGGTTTAGGGATGGTTCGTAGGAAGAAAACATTGCAAGCATGTGAATAACTCCTTTGATTTGAAGCGAAGGTTGTGTTTTCTTTTGCTTATTGGGTTGTTTTTTCTCCTCCCAGCTAATGTCAAGCAGGCAAACACACACAGTATATAGAGCTCGCGTGACCGAGAGCTTCCAGAGCTGCTTCGTGTTAGGGAGAGTTCACCCTTCGCTGTGGTGTTTTCTTTCCCTATCAAGGAGTAGTAAAGAGGGTCTCTTTAAAATTCATTTTAGTATTTGTTTTATTCTTTTTTTGAAAGGCTTCTCCTGCTCCAGAGAAACTCTCAGCAGGTATGGATGGGTTTTTTGACGCTCCATGCCTTCACCACCAAGTATCCCAGTGCATGCTCACCCTGTTGTGCCTTGGGGTTTTATTTTACTGCCACCTCCTCTCACTCCTAAATTGGGGAGATGCTGCAGGGAGAAGGGGAAAATGTTCTGGGCAGGACAGTTGTGCTGGAGGGGCCTTACAGCTGGGTTTGCAGCTGCTCTGTGCCCCAGTCAGGGCTGGGATCTGGAGTTTGCGGCCTCACTGGCCCTGTTGGGGTGCAGGGTGGGGATTGTGGGGCATCAGCTCTTATCAGGCCTGGGCAGAACCGACCTGTTTTGGGAGAATGGAGCAGTCTGATTAGGAGTGCGATGACCCCTCCCTTTGGCACTGGTTGTAGTGGCCAAACAGGGAGTGTTGGGAGCCTTAGGGAGAGACTCAGATCAAAGCAGTCACCATCAGCAGCAGCGTTTGAGGGTACAGCAGCTGCTGCCTGACTCGCAGACAGCTGACATGTACAACGTACCAGGGCTGGGCTGCAGCTCCCCGGCCATGGAAGACTTTGTCCTCTTTCTTTTCCTTCTTGTGTTTTTATGGCAGACCCTCTTCAGGCTTAGTTGTTTCTTTAAAGAACTGCCTGTCCGTGAGTAAAACAGTGGCCCCTGGGTCGTTTCCATCTGGAATTAGGTTGGCTTCTCACATCTGATTACCCATTTAACCCAAAGCAAATAGGGAAGCTCTGCTGTTACACTGTGAGCAGAACTGCTGCGTGTGCCTGGTGCTTGGGCAGGCAGAGAACTCGACTTCTCTCCACACCTGTCCTCTCTCCACGTGCCGTCTCTTCCCCCAGTGCCCGAGCAGACAGTTCTGTTGTAGCAGTGTGTGTGGTTCTGAATCTCTCCTTTTTCTCTTCCTTTTTTGGCTTTTGGCCTTTTCTGCTTCTGTTTTTTGCAAAGTCACTGCCCCTGGCTGACCTTTGTCCAGCTCTTCCCTCTCCCTTCTGCTTTCCTACCCCGTGAAACCTTCTCTTCGATCAAGGTCTGGTGCTTTTCCTGCATGAACACACCTCTGGGAGCAAAACATCCCAGCCCTCTGTGGTTGTGCTGTGGGGTATGAGGTGACACAGCCAGGCACTAAAGGGTTCATGCCATGGTGGCCTCTCTCCTCAACCTGGGGCTGTCCATACCCTTCCTGTTGCGGGGCTGCCTGCTCTGCTCTGTCCTGCTCGCTTTCATCGTGAGCTAACCCGAGGTTTGACTTGCTTTGGGGTCCCCAGGTCCAGCACAGCTCCGAGCTCTTTTCCTGCACACGGCGCACGAGCAGAGGAAGCCGGTAACGGTCACACAAGCTGACATGAAGGTGGAAATACTCCCGGCCCTCACAGACAACTACATGTACCTCCTCATCGATGAGGAAACCAAGGAGGCTGCAATAGTTGACCCGGTGCAGCCCCAGAAGGTAACAGCATCAGCTGCCCTTGAGGGGAGGGTGCTCACCGCTGCTACTCTGGCTGATCCTGCCAGGTTGCCACATCCACAAAGGCATTAGTCACTCACTGACTCAGACGTGGGGGAGTCTCTCTGCAGAGAGCCTGCTGTGGCTCTCAAACCTTGAGCTGCTGTGTGCAGGTTACTCCAGGCCCTGGGTGTGATGTTAGATCACTGTTTAAGTCCTTTCACACAAGGAGTCGTGAGGAGTTGTGGTGTCAGGTCACAGGCTGGACTTGATGATCTCAGAGGTCTTTTCCAGCTTTAGTAGTTGAGTGCTTCTGTGAGTAACGCTCTTGCTGTGCCCTGTGCCTGCAGGTGTTGGATGAGGTCAAAAAGCGCGGCGTGAAGCTCACCACCGTCCTGACCACCCATCATCACTGGTAACTGCGGGCTGGAGTGGGATTAAACGCAATTGGTCAATACTTGTTGCTTCTGTGGATCAAGTTGGGCTTCTCAAAGCAGGAGCTTAAGGGCCTGAGCTCAGGAACCCTCGGGCTTGTTTTTGTCTAGACCTGATGCTCCACATATTGGAGACTTCAGCCTTTACAGCACTGAGTTCTGGGTGGCCAGTGGAGTCATTGTGTGTGAGAATAGCTGTGGAGCTTGGGAAGGAGGGAGCAGACCGGCACTGAGGTGCTGGGACTTGTCTGCAAGGTGTGTTACACAGTCAGCACTTGCAGGAGGATTAACCTGTGCTGCATGCTGGCTCTGCCCAGGGCAGAAAGATGAGGGTTTCACTCGAGAACCTGGGTAACCTCTCATATGGGTCACAGTGGAGCCACCTGTGGGGCTGGCGAGCCAGCCCTGACCTGGCAGCACCAGCAAACGCTGAGCTGTTTGGAGACGGGGCTGCTCCACGGTGCCTTGTGGGACACTGAATTACCTGTATCCCAGTTACCCCAGTCTCTTCCTGTCATGTTGACTGGAGAGTTGACTGTGAAACCCTGAGGCTGGTGTTTCCCAACTAGGTATGAACTTGTGGAAGGATGTTCCCCCTCTCATAGCCCTGATTAGCATAGCACTGAAGTAGTTGATCGATCAGCTGGGAGAGCATCTGATGAGGGATGACCCTCTGGAGATAACCGGCTCAATAAGAGTGACGATAAACCCCTCTTCATCCCTTCCCAAACCTGGCTTTGTGACCTTCCAGGGACCACGCTGGGGGAAATGAGAAGCTGGTGAAGATGGAGACGGGGTTGCGTGTGTACGGGGGAGACAGCAGAGTGGGAGCGCTGACGCAGAAGGTGTCTCACCTCACCTCGCTCAAGGTAAAGGCAGTGAGCTGTGGCCTCGGCGCTGGGGGGCATCTCCTGTTTCCATCACAGCGTCAGAGCTGGACCACTGGGGTCCAACCCGAGTGAATCCTTCTGCTACCTCTTAACACCTCTTGGTTGTAGTTGATAGTTTAAGTAGAGCTTGCACTCTTTGCGAGCCCTGTCGCTCATAACCTCCCCATCCTGGTTTGGCTCGTGACACTGTGGGCACACAGAGGTGGGACAGGCTTAAGTGTCCGTGTGCTCCTTGACATCTGCCTTAACAGGAGCGGGGGGGGTGAGAACCAGCGAGTGAAAGGCCGGGGCTCGTGCTCTGCTGGGAGCCTCTTTAGCACCAAACAACTGCAAGGAGCTGGAGGGAATGTAGGCCAGCAGCACTGGCTGCCTGCGCTGCTTCCGCAGAGCTGGAGCAGCCAACCCCGTTGGAACGTGCCCGTGTGTTGTGAACCGCTGGGAGCTGAGCGGGCTGGCACGAGTGTCACTGCGATGTCACCTCACTGCAGGGTGTCTTTGGGGAGGGGACACCAGCAAAGAAGGGAGTGCACGAGTACCCAGGAAGGCCCATGAACGTGTTTAATCCTTCCTTTTTCCTGAGCATCATCTGCTTCTTTCCCTTGAGCTTCTTTTTTGTTTGGAGCTTTTTTACGCTCCGTTCACTTTTGTTTTAGGACGTGGTGTTGCTCTGGGTGTGGTTTGGCTCTTGCTGCCAGCCTGGCACTGAGTCACTCTGCCTGTAAGCGAATGAATCCCGCGCTGCTTTTTCTCACAGCACCTTCTAGGTAGGAGGAAGCCGCTCCCTGCTGTTAAACCTTCTCTTGCCAGCCTCTCCCAGGAGCAGAGCTGATGTTTGCAATCAGAACTAGGAGCACTAGGGCCCTTGTAAATAGTTTTGCGACTCTTTTCTAACCGTACAAACGGGAGCTTAAGCTCTAGTCTTCTGCCTTCTTCTCAGGTGGGATCTCTTAATGTGAAATGCCTCTGTACGCCGTGTCACACTTCTGGACACATCTGTTATTATGTGACTAAGCCAAATAGCTCCGAGCCACCTGCTGTATTTACAGGTGAGGAGTTGGGAGGTTACACGTTGCCCGCAGGCTGCGTCGCAAAGAAAACAAGCTGCCCCGCTCTGCCTCTGCACTCCTGGCTCTGGTGGTGTGTCCGTCCCTCACTGCCGGCGCAGCCGCTTCGCATCCACGTCTTGCTCCCTTAACCAAGTAGTAGCTGTAGGTGAAACCCCTCTGCATTTGTAAAGTGCTGCTGGAGCCCTGCAAGCAACATCAAGAGTTGACCCCTGGACGAGTCCCACATCCAGTGTTTTCTTCCTCGAAGCAAGAGCTGTTGGCTTATTGTCTCAGGCCCAACGGTGGCCAATTCCAAGCCTTGTTGTTTTACCTTGTTCCTGCACTCACGTCTGTACCAAAACAGAGAGGAGAGAAGGAAGGGATCCTGCTGCGGCAGGGGGATTGGACTGGATGATCTTTTGAGGTCCCTTCCTACCCCTGATGTTCTGTGATTCTATGACAGAGGGCTCCTGCTCCATCTCTGGCAGCCAGAGTCTCCATCCTGTGGTGGAGAGTAGGGTTTCCCTTTCCCTGAATCTGCAGCCGGTCTCCCCGAGTCTGCCAGAACACCCCTCTCCTTACTGCCCTTCTGCATGGGAGAGGTGCTGCTTGAGCGGGAGTTTAGGGAGCACTGGGGAGGAAAAGCAGGTGACTCAACTTTGTTGGACTTGGGAGCAAAGAGAACAAGAACTCCTTGTCCCCTCTAGAGAGGACAGCAGGTGGGGAAGCGCTGCCATGGTTTGCTGGTGAGGCTGAGGGGCTTCCTGCCTTAGAAGCTGCATTTGCCGCGTGGGTTTCGGTAGCGCTGAGCCCATGTGTGGCAGCAGCGCAGCCCAGCTCTCCCCATGTCGAGCTGCAGCGAGGACAGCAATGGCAGGACCCAGCCCTTGGGGACCCTGTGCTCACGCTTTGGGCGTGAGGAGCCTTGTGCGGTCCTGACGCCGTGTCACGCCTCCGCCTTGCAGGTGACACTCTGTTCGTGGCTGGCTGCGGGAAGTTCTTCGAGGGAACTGCAGAGGAAATGTACAGAGCGCTGATAGAGATCCTGGGCAGCCTGGACCCCAAAACGGTAGGGACCTCTCCTTTTGAGTCTGTGAGGTAATGGGTTGGGACCTGCCACAGACATCAAAGAACCCTCTTCTTAATGGTGCTGCTGTTCAAAGGGAGCATTTCCCTCTGCTGAAGGAATAAACATCAGTCCTCTGTGATGTGGAGTAGCTGCAGGAAATACCTGGCCCACACACTTCAGGCACTGGAATGGGCTGCTCAGGGTGGTGGTTGAGTCTCCATCCCTGGATGTGTTTGAAAGTCACTTAGATGTAGTGTTGGGGGATCTGGTTTAGGGGTGATCTTGTAGAGTAGGGTTGATGGTTGGACTCGATGATCCCAAGGGTCTTTTCCTACCTGAATGATTCTATGATTCTGTGAAGTGCAGGTGGTGTGGGCGAGGCTGTAAGAGAAGAGGTTGAGCCCTGCGCCTTCCACCCGAGTGGAAGTCAGTCTCCTGACTCAGAGTCCTCTGTGTTTACTCCTTCCGCTTTATTCCATCTTGCCATTGATTTCACTGGGACTTGAAGTTATTTGAAAACTTAACCTGCAGTTTACTGATCCCAGCTGCCAGGAAGGTCGATTTTATCTTCACATCCTTTTCGTTTGCCTCCAGCCAGATGCCTATCTACTGCCTCCTTCCTCCCCCTGTGTCAGGCACATCAGGGAACTTACTTTGCTTGGAGACAAGTCCTTTCACTCATGTGTTTGTGCTGGCACAGCATTAAAAGGGAGCAGTGCCTGGCTTTGGCGGTGGCTCCCCGGGAGCAGAGCCAGCACGAAGGGACAGGAGCACCCCTGGGGAGTGCAGGCACCGAGACCTGCCATGAGCCCCCCTTCCCTTTGGAAGAGGTTGGGTACCTGGTTTCACACAGTCTAAAGGTATCCCTACCTGCGGTCTGAAGGGGTCGTGAGGTCCCAGGTCATAACAAACAACCCTTCCCCCCCACACCCCGACATTCCTTTTCAAAGTGAGATTAGTCCTCTAATCCATAATGAGACGGGAAACCTCATTCTCTGGTGCTGTCATTAAGGGGTTTGTGACAAAACCCACGGGGCAGGGTGTGAGGGAGGAGGTGATGATGTGGGAATTAGCTCAGCAGGTTTATTCAAGAGATCCAACGAGTGGCAGAGCAGATCTGTGTGGTTACTCCCTTGTAAATAGATCGTTTTTATAGAGTAACTGCAGCAAACAGCAGAAAACCGAGATAATGTTTTGTTCCTTTGCGACAAAACAACAGCCCTAAAAAACTCCCTCACGTGTTTTCATATTTAAATTAGATTTAAAAAACAGCACCCTGATTTCCATCCTTTTCCTTGAGAGAACAGCAGTGCTGGGGAGGCAGGAGTGGGAGCAGCGGTTCCCAGCATCCTCAGAGGAGCAGTGGGAATGTGAGAGGGGGAATTCCCGTTGGAGGGATAGCTCTTCCTTTAAAGTGTTGGAATCTCGAATATCCCCTTAAACTTGAGCTGTTCAAACTGTCCAGCTGATCCTTGTCCCCGTAGGATTAGTAAGACATGAAGCAGGCATTTATTTAGTGTGATTACTGGTGTAGCAGGGGCGTGAGCAGGCTGTCTCTGTGATGGGATTCATGTTCATTTTCATTAGCAAGAGGCAAAACAAAAGCAGAGCCATCAGATCTTCTGGAATAGTAGTGCTGTTGATTCCGCTATCGAATGTATTCTGTAAAATTGTCAAAATACTCCTTTCCTCAGACAGCTCTGCAAGGAGTTATAGTTAGAAGCTTTATTATAGTCCTTAGGAAAATTGCTGAAGAACTTTACGGGGTAAAAATAACTCCTACGCTCTCCTGAATTCACAATTTCTATTCAATACTGATAAAGTCTTAAAAAAGTACATTTTTCAATCTATTTTGGGAATAGCTTGTCTTAGAAGAAAAACCATCTGCGTGGCTTCAGCGTCACATCGCATGAGAGAAGGGAACAAGGCAGCGTGTCCTAAGCTGCGCAATAGGGAGATCAGAGTGATCAGAGCACAGGGTTAAACCCAGATTGTTTCACGACCCTGGAGACTGAGCCAGCCCTCCTGCCCACACAGATTCCCCAGCAGCTCTGACGCTGTGTGAGGTGCTAATAACTGCTGAGGTACCTGGGTTCCAAAGGCACCTGCTTTGCAGAGGTGTTGTTTCAGCTGTCATAGAACAGATTCACAGAATCACTGAGGTTGGAAGAGACCTCCAAGATCATCCGGTCCAACCCTCTCCCCAGCCTCACTCTGCCAACTAAACCCTGTTCCTCAGGGCCCCAGCTACTCGGTGTTTGAACCCCTCCAGGGGTGGTGACTCCCCACCTCCCCGGTCAGCCTGTTCCAATCCCTGACCACTCTATCAGGGAAGAGATTGTTCCTGATGTCCAACCTAGACCTCCCCTGCTACCACTTCACCCCGTTTTCTCTTGTCCTATCGCTGGTGACTGGGGAGAAGAGACTGACCCCCACCTCTCTACACCCTCCTTTCAGGTAGCTGTAAAGAGCAGTAAGGTTTCCCCTCAGCCTCCTTTTCTCAGCTGCAGTTGCTTCACCTACTTCTGCCGGCTCTGTGCTCCGAGACAGGCTGTTCAAACACAACAAATGTTTATTGCTGTAGCACTGAAACATTTCCAGTGAAGTCAGGGCATCTTTTCGTGCCAGTGTTGCTTTGTTTAGCTGTTGGTGTTGCTGTGGTTTGTGGATGTCACACGTCCTGACCAGCCGAATCCTTGACATTTCTTGTGGGCTTTGTAATGTCTTGAAGCTCGAGAGATAAAAATGGATGAGTATCTGCTGTTGAGCTCCTTGGAGAGTGATGAGGAAATGAGCAATAAAAGGCTCTTTGAGGCCCTTTTAACTTCCTTTCATTATCCAGGGCAGTTACTGGTGTGTGGCAACCAGCAGAGACATTTCACATGTTTATAGTTGCAGAGCCCTGAACAGCTGAAACTATGGACTGAGCACTTACAGCTTCTTGAGATGTGTTTTTATAACTGAAGCATTGAATCATTGTGATCTGGTAATCCAGTGTTCCCCAAGAAAATTCCTGGTGTAATAACTTGTGGTTGATAGTCAGGACTGGTCTGTGGGTACTCGCTTGCTCCTGTTGCACCAAGGGAGCAGCAGTGCTCAGGGTAGGCTTTTGGGGCAGGACTGATGATGACCAAAGTGCACGAAGCAGAACCACTTCTCCTTTTCCCTCGCTGGATACAGCGATGGATGGAAAATGGGGGTAGGCAGAAGAAAACTGGATGAGATGAGGGCTCTCAGCATACCAAGGGGTCGAGGACTGTGAAAACTTCTCCCCACTCATCAAGACTGGAGGGAACTGCAAATGGATCCACATTTCTTTATCCTTGAGGGAGCTGGAATTTGCAGAGACTCAACCCTTGGGGGCACTGACCAAGTGATGATGATGGAGGGAATGTTCTGCCCCTGGGGTGACTGGCTCTTTAGTATCACCTCCTGTTCTTCCTGGGTCTTTTCATGCCACTTCAGGACAGGAGCAGGCGTTTCTGAGCCTTGTCCTCCTCTCTACTTTTTGCATCCAACCCTGTTCACTAGAGTTGGTGACACTAAGGAGCCATTTGGACCCAGTGCGAGGGCTGGCATGAAGGGGGCTGTTCTCAGCCTATGTGCATTGCCATATTACTGCTAAGGGCAGACACCTCAACTCTTGCCTTTTACATTAAGAAACCCATTGTTTTGGCACGCAGGTGGCTGCTCACTACGGTGGTGCCAATGGTGCCAATGGTGGCCACATTTACACCACTGCAGCTGGTGTGGAAAGCCCATTCCTCTGCCAGACATACTCCCAAGAGGCCCTGAATGCCCCTGACAGGATCCAGCCTGCAGATCTATCCATTCACCCATCCCACGCTTGATTGCCTGTCCCTGGCTGAACACAAGCCCTGTGCATGGGGATTCCAGTAACTTGAGAAGTCTGAGAATAGGCAGCAGTAAAACAAACACCAGCCAGTCAGCTTCAAAAATTGCATGGAGCCAGAAGAGACAACGTTATTCCTGCAGGTCTGTTTTGAATCAACCCAAATATTAATCTGCAGCCGGAGCTATAACTCAGTAAAACTCGATAGAATCTTGGAAAGCCCTAGGAAATCCTGCTGGAAGTCAAGAGACCTATGGTGAGAGCAGAAAGCTGAGGTTTAAAGTAAGCAGACCTCCCTCATCAGTGCTAATTGGAGCGCTGCAGAGGATGGGGAGTTCACTTTTCAACCCAAATCCTTGAAATTCAGGTTTGTCCACCTAGAAAAACAGTTGTTTTCTCAGTGCTGCTGGGAAGAAGAGAGTGTTCAAAAAGACTCAGGAGCAGATACTAAAATCATCAATGGTATTTTCACATAATCACACACAATCACAATCAGGGATTGGAAGGGACCTCGAAAGATCATCCAGTCCAATCCCCCTGACACAGCAGGATCTCCTAGATCCAGTCACACAGGAACATTTCCAGGCGGGTTTTAAATGTCTCCAGAGAAGGAGACTCCACAACCCTCCTGGGCAACCCCTTCCAGTGCTCCCTAATGTTCACAGTCTGCCTCCTCCACTGTTTTCCATCAGCAGAGCATGGATAGCTCTGCTTTCGACAGTCTGCACAGACAGAAAGTCCTACCGCTTGAGGTAGCTGATGCACAGAAGTGAAATGACTGGGCTTGTGAGAAAAATCTGTGTCAGAGCTAACGCTGAACCCTCCAGAGCTGCTTCCCACACCTCCTCACACACTTTCCTGTTGCCTTTCTACCTCAACATGGCGGTAAAAACATAACCTGAAGCATGGCAGTTCCTTCTTGTGCTTCATGGCTTCTTCCTTGCAGCCTCAGGATGGCTTACGAGTGAGAGAACTTTCTAAGGGGGATTTTTATTGAGACATCAGGGTGAGATTGTTGCTGCTATTGTTATCATCAAATTCAAACTCCAGACACTACACAGCAGTGGCCTTTTAACCAAATACTGGAACACTGTGGTGAGAGTCTGCCCTGGGTTATCTGTAGATGAACCATAACAGATACAGAGGAGTCTTCATGGATCTGGTGAATTACTACTGTTATCTTTTTGCTCCTCCTCATTTTTTACAATGTTGATAGGAATTTTCCTCTGGTTGAGCCATGCAGTGCTGTTGGTCAAGGTATTTCCAGCAAGACTTCTTGGGCAGAAAATGAACCCTAATGATAGGTGACTTCCAACGTTTGAATTTGTTGCAGCTTTTAAAACCAAAATTGCATGTTTGAGATGAATTAGTGAGATGTGCTTGTTGAAGGAAACCCAGAGCTGTCCCCAAGCAAGTAGAAGGAGTTAAGTCTGTGCAGGAGTCTTCTGGAAAGGGCAGTGATGTTACAATCCTTCCTAGTGCTGAGTTTGCCTTCCGTGATAGTATTTTCCTGAATTTGAACCTTTTGGGTTCATGTTGTACCCGTGGAGGTTTTGGCACTGAATCCAGTGAAATCATAGAATCAGAGAATGGCCAGACTTGGAAGAGACCTTAAAGATCATCTAATTCCAATGCCCCTACACAGGCAGGGACACCTGCACTAGAGCAGGTTACTTGGGGCCCAAGCCAGCGTGGCCTTCAACATTGCCAGGTATGGGGCAGCCACAACTGCCTTGGGCAACCTGTTCCAGCATCTCCACACCCTCACAGGAAAGAATTTGTTCCTCATGTGCAACCTTACTCCCCCCTCTTCAAGTCCGGAACCCTTTCCCCCTGTCCTCTCAGTACCACCCCTGTCAAATGCCCTCTCCCAGCTTTCTTGTAGCCCCTTTCAGAGATTGGAAAGCTGCTAGAAGGTCCTCCTCTTCTCCAGGCTGAACAACTCCAACTTGCTCAGCCTATCCTCACTGGGTTGGTGCTCCAACACATTCCAGGAGCTCTGTGTCCTTCTGATGTTGAGGACTCCAGAACTGGACCCAGAACTCCAGGTGGGATCTCACCAGTGCAGAGCAGAGGCAGGAGAATCACCTCCTAGACCAACTGACAGTCATCATCTAGACCTTGTCCTGAGCCTCAAACTGTGATGCAAGTTTTTACCGTGACTCCTAAGAGCTGTCTCCAGTGGTTTCTACAATGTGCTTAGGACAACCTAATGGTAACAGACTCAGCAGCAGCAACAGCTGGTGTGACCCATGGTGTTTGCAAAGCACCACTGATACCAGAAAGTGCTGTCATTACAAAAAAAACCTGCTTTTATATGAGAGATGATTGATGTAGGACTTCAGCATTGCACAGATTTGAAAGCTGCGGTGATATTTCAATGAATTCTATGGAAAATTAACTGGCCTGAGTAATTGTTAAGAAATATCTTTAGCTTAAGGGTGATGGATGAGATGGTATGAAGAGTCCTGGAGGGGTTGTATGTGCAGGACTTCATGGTAGATCCCTGTAAATAACTTTGCACAGCAAGTCTGATGTCTGCCTGTTTTGCTTCTCCTCAGGTTTGCCAGTTTGTTGTGTCTGTCAACGGCCTCAACGTTCTCCATGTGGATTACAGGACAGTGAGCAACCTCATCCTGACAGGCCCTCGAACTATTGTGATGGAGGTGATGGAAGAAATAGAGTCGTGAGGAGGAAAAAAAACCCTCTTGCTGGATATTTTTGAGAGAGAAATGGCAACGACCACGGAGCCATGCGAGACAAGGAGGCAGGACGTTGCTGTGGCTAAAGAGATGACTTTGCTTTTAGGGGAGGGGGCTCTCTTTCAATTATCAATGATAGCACTGGTGATTATGCAAAGGGGTGAACAGCAGACACCAGCATATTTTCAATAAGGACTGTTCTTTGCCCCGCAGAGGCAAGATTGAGGCCTTTAGGTTGTCTGTGCAACTACATCTGCGGTGGCCGGAGGGGTTTTCCACCTCAGAGGCCATAGAGTTTCCTCACAGTCCACCACTGAATCAGAGCCCTTGAGGGGGGGAAAGAATCAAAAGCTGTGGCGTCAGGATGTCACAAGTGGTATGATTGACAAATTTACAATAATAATCATCCTCCTGGCATCCAGCTTTGCCCCAGGAGCACATGTGGTGGCAGATGTTCTCTCTTTGAGCTGAGAGACTGTTCACTACTGCTGGCTTGATTGCCATCAACCACAAGCAAACTGCACAGGCTTGAAATCGAGGTGCCATTCCCTGCATAGGGTGTGCTGGTATCAGCGGCTGTGCCTGACCGAGCACTCGGCTTAGCCTAGAACAGAAAATCCTGAGACTGGGAAGATGAGGAGCTGTCACAAGCCTGCCTTTTCCTATCAGGCTGTTTGCTTAGCAGCCTACACTCTGGTTTAGGTGCTTCAGTAATAAAACGTTGGTTTGAGGTTGTTTTTCCTTATCTGTGAAGGAAAAGTGTCTCAGCTTTGCTGATGAATAGTATTGGGTGCCTTTATTCCTAAAAGAAGATTTGGTGGGTTGCAGTGGGCTCTTTGCAGTGTTGGAACGATATATCCAGGTGCTCCAGTAGAGAAGGTCACCTCAAGCTGGGGCGGTGGACGCGGGTGCACGTTAAGCTTGTCAGCACTTTCCAATCATCGAATGTTTTGCCAACTCCAGATTTGCCATGAGCTGCGTTTGACACTATGACTAATAAACCCTCGTACTGAACTGGCTCTTACTCTTTCTCAAGCAATAGAGTTTGTCCCTTGAGGAGCTGATGAATCAGGTACTTTAATAAACACACGTGCACATCCCATGTCCTGCAGTTAGGCGGCTTCGTCAGCTCAGAGGGTTTCATTTGATTTCATGGGTTTTCTTTGATCTTTGAACTGAATAAATCATCCCTGTCCACAACATTAGGAATGAATCCTGCAGTCTCGCTCTGATGCTTAAATTGTACAGTTAAACTGGACTTTCTATAGGAGCAGAACACAAACCCTTCAGTTACGAGTTGGGGAAAGTAATTTTTTTCCTCAAATAATTTTGAAATAGGTTTTGCATGAGAATATTTTCTTACTAAATACATTGCTCTTGCAGTGTGTTATTTCCCTCTCTCACTGTGCTATCAGAGATTCAGAAAGTCTTCAAAAACATGAGTGGCTACAGCTTTGTAGGTAGACGCCCACAGGTTCTTTGTGTCTGATAGGGTCTATCTGAGGTTGATTCTTCAGTGGGACTAGTACCTTTCAATATATTTGTGAACTACCTGGATGAGGGATGGGAGAGCACTGTCAGCAAGTTTGCTGATGACACAAAGCTGGGAGGAGTGGCTGACACCCCAGCAGGCTGTGCTGCCAT
>JAOXOE010000771.1:5467968-5487018 GCA_028565055.1 Phoeniculus purpureus | reverse complement strand
TGGGGACCCTCACCCTGCTCTGGGTGCCTCCTCACCCTGCTTTGGGGACCCTCACCCTGCTCTGGGTGCCTCCTCATCCTGCTTTGGGGGCCCTTGTGCTGCTTTGGGGACCCTCCTCCTGCTCCGGGTGCCTTCTCATCCTGCTTTGGGGTCCCTCATCCTGCTTTGGGGACCCCCAACAGCCCAGGGTCACCGTGGCAGAGCCAGGAGCTGGGGCACGAGTCTAGATCTATCCCCACATCCCCTCCCCATCGCAGCTCCCCGGCAAAGGTGCTGCCTCGGCGGCAAAGCCCAGCACCCCACCGTCCCAACTGGTTCCAGTTTAACAACTTCATAGCCTCTCCGGGGCCACAAAGGCGTCCTTGTCCCGCCGGGCTGCGATAAGCCTGTAGGGGCGATTCATATGCAGATCCCAGTGGTACTGGGTGTCTACTGGGAGAGGATAAATCTGTCCCAACCCACCCCCAACCACCACCCCAGTCCCCCGTCTCCCGGCTCCAAACTGTTTTACATTGAAGACAAAAAGGGGTCTGTCCCCCCCGACTTCATTCAGCCCCGTCCCCGCTGTCTTTGACGGGAGGGGATCCCCAGGAACCGCAGCCCCGCACCGCTGGCTGCCCCCATGAGCTGGGTTTGTCCCCCCCGCCCCATCACCACTTTCTGTGGCCCCGCAAAAAGCTCTCGACCGCATCCCCTCCTGCCCCCCCCGCCCTTCCCTTTCACTCCCTTTTGTCGGGGCCCTTTTCTTTCCCCCTCGGAGCTCGGCTTTGGGGTTTTTTCATAATAATGGGGAGGTTTGGGGACTTTTCATAATAAACTGCGAGGTTTGGGGGGTTTTAATAACAAACTGAGAAGTTTGGGGACTTTTAAGAATAAACTGAGAGGTGTGGGGTTTTTTAATAACAACGGAAAGGTTTTTGGGGGGTTTTAATGATAAAGGAGAGGTTTGGGGTTTTTTTAATGATAATAGAGAGGTCCTGGGATTTTTAATTGGTAAATAGAGGAGGTTTGAGGTTTTTAATAATAAAGGAGAGATTTGGGGATTTTTTTTTTAATAATAATGAGGTTTTGGGGTTTTTTTATGACAATAGAGAGGTTTGGGGATTTTTAAAAGAATAAGGGAGAGGGTTTGGGATTTTTTAATACAAAGGGAGAGGGTTTGGGATTTTTTAATACAAAGGGAGAGGGTTTGGGATTTTTCAATACACAGGGAAACGTTTTGGGATTTTTTTAATACTAAGGGAGAGGTTTTGGGATTTTTGTAATGATAATGGGGGGCGGGTTGGGGTTTTTAATACTAACTAGAGAGGTTTTGGGATTTTTCAACAATAATGGGGAGGTTCTGGGGATTTCCTTAATAACAGTGGAGAGGGATTGGGATTTTTAAATAAGATATAGAAGGGTTTGGGGATTATTTAATAATAAATTGGTTTGGGGGCTTTTTAATAATAATGGGGAACTTTGGGGTTTTTTAATGATAATAGAGAGGTCTGGGGATCTTAAAATAAGAAATAGAGAGGTTTGGGGGGTTTTTAATAATCATGGGTAGCTTTTGGGGCTTTTAATAATAATAATAGACAGGTTTTGGGGTATTTAATAATAAACAGGGAGGTTTGGGGGTTTTTAACAATAATAGAGAGGTTTTGGGGTTTTTAATAATTAATAGAGAGGTTTCGGGGTTTTTTAGTAATAATGGGGGCTTTTGGGGTTTTTAATAAGTAGAGAGGTTTCGGGGGTTTAAATAATAAATAGGGAGGTTTGGGGTTTTAATAATAATGGAGAGGTTTTGGGCTTTTAAATAATAATGGAAAGGTTTGGGGGTTTTTCTCCCCGACCCCTTTTCTCTGCTGGTGTCAGTGATCTCACAGAACCAAATCCAATCCAAACCATCACCTGGTTCCTTTGCGGTGGGGTTTGGGGGTCTCCCTTTTCCCACTCCCAGCGCCGGCTGGATCCCTGTTGGTGCTCCAGACCCCACCCGGCATTTGCAGGGCGGGAGGAACTGTGAGCAGAGCCGGAGCTGGTCCTACTGTGGGAGGCTTTTGGGATGGAGCCTAATTTCTCCTCCAAAGGGGGCAGCCACTGCGCGATGCTCAGTGCCGGGAGGAATTCTCCGTCATCTGCCATAAAATCATCCCGGAGTCGAGGAATCAGGAACCAATTAACCCTGGAAATTCTGCCGACCCTTTATTTTCCGAGGGCTGCTTTGATTAGGGCGGCTAATCTGGGCTCAGCCGCTTTTATCAGGGCTGGAAGTTATTGCCCCTCGACACAGGAGGTCATTAATCGCAACGAGAGCCCCCCTGGGGATCCTAATCTGCAATTTCCCACTGGCTGCAACAGAGGGGCAAATCCCAGTGGGGTCCAGCAGCCCCCGGTTGAGAGCAGCTGGGGGATGTTGCAGCCACTGGGATTGGCAGCCCCGAGGATGGGGCGCGACAGCAGCGGGTCCTGCAGGCTGGATGGGGAGAGGAGGGTGGGGATGGGGACTGGGAGAGTGGGACAGGGAGGGGAGGATGGGGATGGAGACGGGGAATATGGGAAGAGGAAGATGGGGATGAGGAGAGGAGGAGGAGGATGAGGAGAAGAGGATAGGGACAGCAAGATGAGGCTGAAGAAAGGAGGATGGGGATAGGAGGCTGGAGATAGGGACAGGGAGAGGAACATGGGAATGGAGAGGGGAGGATGGGGATGGGGAAAGGAAGATGGGGGTGGGGACAGCGAGATGAAGATGGAGAAAGGAGGATGGGGATGAGGCTGAGGATAGGGAAAGAAGGATGGGGAAAGGAGGATGGGGAGAAGAAGATGAGGAAGGGGAGAGGAGGATGGAGAAGGGAAACCTGGTGAAATAATCAGCTGAGCCAGCTCCCCAGACCTTTCCCTGAGAAGCACCCATGAATTTTATGGAGGATCTCAATGCTGGAGGAAGCAGAAGCTGGGTCTGCTCTTTGCCAGTTGAAGCCAGTTCCAGATCAATCATTAACTGGGATTACGTAGGGGGAAGTATTAGGGAGTTAATGAAAACCCAAAGGAGCTCAACGATCTTGCAAGTAGCTGGATGGAGGTGCTGAGGAAGAGGAGGTCTTGCACAACTAATTGCCAGAGGTGGGTCCCAGGATGCTGTTGGGACCCAGTCCTTCACGACTCTTCGTGACTCAAGTGTGGGATCAAGGGTTTAGAACCAAATCAGGGGGTCCAGCCCATGGGGGTTTCATTCCTGTCACTCCTAGAGGAGTTGGAGCCAGTCTGAGGGTCCCCCCCAGCGCTGACTTCTAGAGCCTTTGGCTCTGGTGGACCAGCCCTCGGGGCACTGCTGCCACTGCCCCACTGCTGCCCTGGTTGGGAACCAGCTATGGGGCTGTGCCTTAATTAATGACATGTTAATTAAGCCTAGGGCAGCATGGTTGGCTCTAATTAGGGTTGGTGGGGTTGCTGCCTGCTGCGGAGTGCTTGGTCAGTGGGATGACTGCGGGAAGGTGCTGGTTGCAGATCTCCTGTGGTGAGTTGGGTCCTGGGCAGGGTTCCTCTGCCCCACAGACTGTCCTCAGTGAATCCCTGAGCTTGGCTTTGGGGAGCACAGGCTGGGTTTAACACGTTGGGATCGCAACACCCCGAGAGCTGAAAGAGCAGAAACATTGAGCAGAGGGACTGCTTTAGGGTTTTGCTGACTGGGGGAAGCCCAAGCAGCAGGTTGGAGGGTGCTAATGGGGGTGTCTGGAGGTGGGCAGCTGGGTTTTGCTTGGCTGTGGGCAGAGAGGGCAGGTGGGAATGGGGTGGGGAGTGGGGTGAAATGCCTGATGTGGGAAGGGGCTTCCCAGCAGGAACCCCTTTCTGAGTGGGGTTATTTAGGATGGGGTGGGGACCTACCCATGGCCACTCCGGGACCCCTGTAGCCCTGTAAGGCATCCTGCCTGCCTGGGCACCACTGAGGTAGAGTGGGGACACCAGGGCTGCTAGAAGCAGCTCTGAAAATGGTGGCAGTGTCCAACCCCCCAAAAAAAAACCCCATGAAAAAAGAGAGAGGGAAAAGCCACGAGTGGCTTCTGCCTCTGCTCTGGGGGGAGGGAGCTGTGCGGGGCCCAGCATCGCTCACAAGTGCTTTCAATAAAATGTTCTTTCCTGCGTCCAGGGGAAAAAACCCCCAAACCTCAAGCCTTTTCCCATTACATCAGGAACAGATGGGCCTGGGCAGAGCCCCTGGATTCCCCACAACACAGCCTCAGCCCCCTGCTCCACGCTGTGGGGACCCCATTCTCCCGCTGGGCACAGCCCTCCGGTGCTACCCGAGCAGTGGGGTGGGGATCCCATAGACACCCCATCCTGCCCCGCTGTGGGATCTCTCATCCCCAGCTCCCTACGGGATTTTGGAGCTCTCCCTGCCCTTGGGGGTTGGTTTGGCTACAGGCAACAACCTATAAGAATTTGGGGTATGGGGCAGGCTGAGGGGGGGCAGGGGACACCCCATTGGGAACTGAGGGTTTTAAAACAGGATTCTGCTGGATTCAGCCTGAATGGAAAAAAAACTTTGTAGGAAAGAATCTGTCCAGCCCCAGCTGTCTCCTGTGGGTTGGGTGCAACCTTCTCAGTTCAACTGGGTTCATTTGGCTTCATTTTACCCTCCCCACAGTCAATTTTTGGGGGCTTCTGCTTTTCCCATGGGAATTCCTGATCCCTGGAGCACATCCTGGGATGCCTCTGGATGTGGAGCAGCTCAGGTTGGATCCCTGAGGGTTTGCTGACCCATACGAGTGATTTGGGACTGTTTGTTGGCTGGATCTGGGTGTCTCTGCAGCAGATCCTACCGGAACTGTGTCATCACTTGGTGCCTCAGTTTCCCTCTGTAAACCAGTGGGTCTCCTGCTGGGCTGGGGGCTCCAGGGAAGTTCTAGGTGGGAGCAAAGAACATGCTTGTGGGTTATCTGTGTCTCTGTGGGCACTTGGACATGCAGGGCTTCGTTCAGAAGTGGTTTGGGTATCTCCTGTAGGATTCAGGGAGAGCGAGAAGGTGCTTGGGACAGACCAGGGCACCCACCCTGGGCATGGAGCAGAGTGCTGATGGCTCTGAGCAGAATCCCAGGCTGGGTTGGGTTGGAAGGGACCTTAGGGATCACCCAGTGCCAACCCCCTGCCATGGGCAGTGACAGCTCTCGCCAGACCCAGTGGCCCACGGCCCCATCCAACCTGGCCTTGAGCACTGCCAGGGATGGAGCAGCCACAAACTCCCTGGGCAGCCTGTTCCAGGGCCTCAGCATCCTCACAGGGAGGGATTTGTGCCTCAGACCTCAGCTCAATCACCTCTCTTTTAGCTTGAGCCCAGCCCCAGCATCTCCAGCCCCAGCACAACCCTGTGATGAGCTTCTCCTCTTTCCTAGATGGCAATCTGGCACCTCCAGAACATGGAACTTGGGGTGGAGACCAGCCCTGAGCCCAAGTCATAGAACCATAGGGTTGGAAGGGACCTCCAAAGGGCATCCAGCCCAAACCCCCTACACCAAGCAGGGCTAGCACTCACCAGAACAGGTTGCCCACAGCCCCAGCCAGCCTGACTTTGAATGGCTCCAGGGATGGGACCTCCACCCCCTCTCTGGGCAGCCTGTTCCAGGGATCCTCCACCCTCAGATTCAACAACTTTCTTCTCCTGTCCAGCCTCACTCTCCCCTCTTCCAGCTTCAAACCAGGACCCCTCATCCCACCCTTCTCTGCCCTTGGGAACCATCTTCTCCAACCTCCTGACAGCCCCTGTCAGGGATTGGAAGGTCACTAGAAGGTCCCCTCAGAGCCGCCATCTCTTCAGGCTGAACAACTCCAGCTCTCTCAGCCTGTCCCCAGAGCAGAGGGGCTCCAGCCCTCTGAGCATTTCCATGGCCTCCTCTGGACTTGCTCCAACAGCTCCAAGTCCTTGTGGTGTTGGAGTCTCCAGAGCTGGATGCAGGACCCCAGATGAGGTCTCACCAGGGCAGAGCAGAGGGGCAGAATCCCCTCTCTCGATCTGCTGGCCATGCAGAGGTGTCTGTCAAGATACCAGTTGCCCCCACTGAAGCTTCCTGGGGTGGAGGAGGAGGTTGGGGAGCCCCATGGCACTTGTGTGTTGAGCTTTGCTCCAGCTCATCCTAGATATCAGGAGGAAATTCTTCCTGGAGAGAGTGGTCAGGTGGTGGAATGGGCTGCCCAGAGTGGGAGTTGAGTCCCCATTCCTGGATGAGTTGAAAAGTCACTTAAATATGGAGTTGGGGGATCTGGTTTAGGGGTGACCTTGTGGAGTAGGGTTGATGGTTGGACTAGATGATCCCCAGCGTCTTTTCCACCCTGAATGATTCTACAACCCCCATCATGGCATCAGGTTGGAGCAGCTGTTCCTCAAGCCCTGACCACGTCCCGTTGTCTCCCCAGGAGCCTGATGCCGCGGACGCTGGAGGGGCAGATCACAATGGAGAAGACCCCCAGTTACTTCGTCACCAAGGAGGCTCCGCGGCGAATCTACAACATGTCCCGGGACACGAAGCTGATCGTGGTGGTGAGGAACCCGGTCACCAGGGCCATCTCAGACTACACACAGACGCTCTCCAAAAACCCCTCCATCCCCAGCTTCCAGGCGCTGGCCTTCAAGAACCTCAGCACGGGGCTGATCGACACGAGCTGGAGCGCCGTGAGGATCGGGATCTATGCCAAGCACCTGGACAACTGGCTCCAGTACTTCCCCCTCTCCAAGTTCCTCTTTGTCAGCGGGGAGAGGCTTGTGAGAGACCCAGCTGGGGAGATGGGCCGTGTCCAGGACTTTTTGGGTCTCCAGAGGGTGGTGACGGACAAACATTTCTACTTCAATGAGACCAAGGGCTTCCCATGCCTGAAGAAGCCGGAGGGAGGTGGCAAACCCCGCTGCCTGGGGAAATCCAAGGGGCGGCCGCACCCCAAGATCCAGGGGGAGGTGGTGCAGCGCCTGCGGGACTTTTACAGACCCTTCAACATGAAGTTTTATCAGATGACGGGGCAGGACTTTGGGTGGGACTGAGCCAGCCACGGGGGCACACTGGGACTTGTGGCTCAGGGATGCCCGTGGCCACCCCACCAGCACTCTCCTCCCTTCACTCTAATTTATATCGGACTTCTTCTGGAGACAAACAGACCCTCCTGGAGTAGAGAGAAATATTTAAGAGATAAACCCACAGACGACCCCGTCCCATCCCCTCCCTGAGCAGATTAAATATTCTTCATATAAGTCTTGCTGATCTCTATTCATCAGGGGATGGGGGTGAGGGTTTGTAGATTGGGCTCTGTGTGTGGGGACGGTGGCTCTGCCCACCCTTAGGAGACCCTTGGAAAGCAGGTGAGCTCTGGGGTGTGTGGCCAGTGGGCTTTTGCTCCCCTGGTCCCAAGCACAGGGGTTTGTCTTGCAGACAGAAAATAGTCTGCAGGGATTTCCTAGCTGAGGGGAAACAATTAAGGGCATCCACAGATCACAGAGCATCAGGCTGTGCACTGTGGATGCACCTGGAATGAAGCTCCAGAGCCCCCCAAACCACCAGCTGCCCCAGTAAGCAAGAACTGGTTTGCACAGAATCACAGAACATCAGGAATTGGAAGGGACCTCAAAAGATCATCCAGTCCCATCCCCCTGCCACAGCAGGATCCCCTAGATCCAGTCGCACAGGAACACGCCCAGGTGGGTTTGAAACATCTCCAGTTCTGCTCCTACCCGGAGATCGTCAAACCAGGAGAAATTCAGTGCCAGAAGACTCCAGTTTGCTCCCGTAGCGCAGCCCCGTGTCTGCAGCCTCAATCAGCCGCTCACTAAACACTTCAGTTAATTGGCAGCAAATTGGGAGAGATGAGCTGATTGCAATAAATATTTTATTAATTTGAAGAAGCCAAAGGTCGCATCCCTGGCAGCCCAGTCTGAGTGTGCACAGTCGCACGCGGCAATATGCAAGCGCCGCATCAACCGGCAATCGGGTGCTCGGAAGGAGCTTGCTGTGAGAAATACTTCTGCGCGTAGCCTCGGTAGGCGTCAATCAGCATCGTGCCGGCGAGATCAGTGCAGCTCGGCTTGTTTAGGGAGTTGACACTCTGGCAGTTCACCTGGAAAATGAACCCTGCGGTGTCTTCTCGCTCTGAGCTGGGCAGAGGAGGAGCAGATTGTTCTCTGCACCTCCTATTCACATAAAAATGCCATTTTGTCTGTGATTGTCTGGGCTTCAAAACAAGATCTTATTTCTTCTGCTGCTGCAAAACCCCTCGACTCAAATCCAAGTATTCAAACCCAGTCATGGTAGAGGTCTCCACAACCCACGTTTGCCTGCTTGGTTTTAGGGGTTATAGTGCACAGGTAAGCCCGGAGCTGCTGTAGAGCTCATTTTCAACAGGGATGGGAATCACCAAATCACAGAGAATTAGAGATGGGGAGGGACCTCGAAAGATCACCCAGTCCAATCCCCCTGCCACAGCAGGATCCCCTAGATCCAGTCATTAGGGATGGGAAGGGACCTTGAAAGACCATCCAGTCCAATCCTGCTGACACAACAGGATCCCCTAGATCCAGTTGCACAGGAGCACGACCAGGCAGGTTTGAAACATCTCCAGAGAAAGAAGGAGACTCCACAACCCCCCTGGGCAGCCCCTGCCAGGGCTCTGCCATCCTCACTGAGAAGGAGGACCTTCTCACTTTGATGTCGAATCTCCTCTATTCCAGATAACACCTGTTGCTCCTTGTCCTATCATTGGGTGCCACAGTGCCCCTGAGCAGAGCCTGGCTCCATCCTCCTGACACCCCCCCTTTCCATATTGATCACCGTTCACGGGGTCACTCCTCAGTCTCCTTTTTCCCAGCTCCAGAGCTCCAGCTCCCTCAGCCTTTCCTCATCAGGGAGATGCTCCCCTCCCTTCATCAAGTTGCTCTCTTTCCATCTCCAGTCTTGAGTTTTCAATGATAAAATCAAATGCAAGGGATGACAGAAACTTGTGGCAAAGCAATGACAAGAAGCTGTTGAATTATTCATGGGGTATAAATTACCGATGAGCACAGCTCCTTCCCAGCTCTGTGAGGTGGCTCCGAGCTGATGGAACCTTCTGTACAACAAGACTAGTTCCAGTTAGCTCAACAGACTTCTGCTGAGAGGAAACCTTCTCTGGAGACCTGCCTGGACATGTGAGGGTGCCAGAGCCCTGGCAGGGGCTGCCCAGGGGGTTGTGGAGTCTCCTCTGGAGATATTTCAAACCCACCTGGCCATGTTCCTGTGCAGCTGGATCTTGGGGACCCTGCTGTGGCAGGGGGATGGGACTGGATGATCTTTTGAGGTCCCTTCCAACCACTAATGAATGGATCTAGGGGATCCTGCTGTGGCAGGGGGTTGGACTGGATGGTCTTTCGAGGTCACTTCCAACCCCTAACACTCTCTGACTCTGCAAAACTGGTATCAGGAGCAGCCCTGCACCCTCCTGCAGCCCCAGGAGCTGTTGCCACAGAAGTGTTTTGTTAGCAAATGTGTTTTTCAGTTTCATCAAACTGTCGCAGAGGAAACTGCTGATTTCCACAACATTTTTGATGGGGAGTAGTCAAAATAAAGTGCTTCTCTTTCATTATGAGCAGGAAAAAACAGCTCATCAGTGCTTCAGCCGACTCGATTCGATTCGTTCCTTCTCCACGTGATCCCGGCGGTCTCACATTCTAGACACGGAGAGACAACATCAAATATTTTACTCTTATTGTAGTTTTTTCGTTGGGTTCTCGTTGCACAGAAAACACCAGCAATTGTTCTTCCCTTGGGTCTTTTAATTTGAGGGTTTTCTGTTCCCTGTTCCTCAGCCATTTGTCAGGCGGACGGAGCGCGGCGCGTTGTTCAGGCTCGTATTTTAATCACAAGTTGTTTACTTTGACTACTTACTAGTCATTCCGTGGGATATTTGAGCTGGCGCTGAAGTCGTTCTGGCTTCCCTTCTGCTCCGGGAACAGAGAGGACAAGCAGTTTAAGCAGGAAAATAACACATGATGAGCAGTGAGGCAAGAAATGTAAATAATTCAGAAACGAGCTTGTTTCTGCTCGTCCCGACGTTCGAGGCCAACGCAGCCGCTCGCAAACAGAAAGCTGTTTGTGCAGCGGTGCCCGCACCCCCCCTTCCCCGACGCTGTTTGCAAACAGCAGCCTGAAAGCAAAGCAAATAGCTGGAACCAGTTGAGCTGAGAGAGACGAGATGAGGCAGAGCAACAGATACTTCCCTGTCGTGGAGCTGTGTGATTAGCCCGACCTTGTTTGCTGGGCTACAGACTTTGTGTGACAGCTCTGGACTTGTCGGGTGGTGGGGATCTGTCTGTCTGTTGAACTCATAGAACCACAGAATCATAACAGTTGGAAAGGATCTCCAAGATCATCAAGTCCAACCTTCAACCCAAGCCCTCCATGAGCACCAGACCACAGAATCATTAAGGTTGGAAAGGACCTTCAAGATCATCAAGGCCAATCTTCAAACTAACCCCTCCATGAGCACCAGACCACAGAATCATCAAGGTTGGAAAGGACCTTCAAGATCAAGTCCAACCTTCAACCTAACTCCTCCATGAGCGCTAGATGATGTCCCACAGTGCCACATCTACTGCCTTTTAAATACCTCCAGGGATGAAGACTCCACCACCTTCCTGGACAGCCTGTTCCAGTGCCCAATAAAGAACTTCTTCCCAAGATCCCATCTAAACCTCCTCTGATGCAACTCAAGACCGTTTCCCCTTGTCCTATCACTAGGAATTTGGGAGAAGAGACCAGCAGCAGCCTGACTACAACCTCCTTTGAGGCAGCTGTGGAGAGCAGTGAGGTCTCCTCTCAGCCTCCTCTTCTCTAGCCTCAATAACCCCAGTTCCCTCAGCTGCTCTTCAAGGCCCTGTTCTCCAGCTCTTGCCCCAGTCTCATTGCTCTGCTCTGGCCCCGCTCCATCCCTTCAACATCTCACACATCTGAAGGTCAGGTCACGGGGCTAAATTCACCAACCTTCTGAAAATGTAGGGTGCATTTCCCTGTGGGACCACAAGGAACCAACCATCACCCTCCGCAGAACATCTCTGGGACATTAATGGCAGCAGCGACAGCAAACATTTCCCAGCGATGCCTGTCTCCAACTGCATTTCCAGAAGCACTGCATTTATCCAAGAAATAGCTGCAGACATTTCTCCTGGCAGCTTCCCCACCGTTTCCACAGTGCTTTGGCACCTCAGAAGCAGAGACACATCATTCCGCAGCCAGCCAGAACAACACCAGCTCCTCCAGGCTCCCAGGATCAAGGCACAAGGATCTTCTGATCGCAGAATCACAGAACGTTAGGGGTTGGAAGGGACCTTGAAAGATCAGCCAGTCCAGTCCCCCTGCCACAGCAGGATCCCCTAGATCCAGTCATTAGGAGTTGGAAGGGACCTTGAACCACCATCCAGTCCAACCCCCTGCCCCACAGAAGGATCCCGTAGATCCAGTCACAAAGGAACATGTTCAGGGGGGTTTGAAACATCTCCAGAGAAGGAGACTCCACAACCCCCCTGGGCAGCCCCTTCCAGGGCTCTGGCACCCTCACTGGGAATAAGGTCCTTCTCACACTGATGTGGAACATCCTCTGTTCCAGCTCACACTCATTGCCCCTTGTCCTATCATTAGATGCCCCTGAGCAGAGCCTGGCTCCATCATCTAGAGAAGGAGACTCCACAACCCCCCTGGGCAGCCCCTTCCAGTTCAGGCTGGTTTAGAAAAGGCTGGTTTTGATGGTGGCACCAATCTTTGAATCCTTCTGCCCTTATGACCTTCCAGTACCTGAGGGGGGCCTCCATGAAGGCAGGGGGAGGTCTTTTCAAGAGGGTTTGTACAGATAGAACAAGGAGCAGTGGGTTCAAGCTGGAAAAGGAGAGATTTAGGCTGGACATTAGAAAAAAGCTCTTCAATGTTAGGGTGATTGATGGCTGGAATGGACTGCCTGGAGAGGTGGTGGGGATCCCATCTCTGGAGTCATTTAAGGTCAGGCTTGGTGAGGCTCTGGGCAACCTGACCTAGGTAGAGTTGTCCCTGTGTAGGGAGGTTGGACTAGATGGCCTCTAGAGGACCCTTCCAGCCTAGAACATTCTAAGATTCTATTCAACCCCTTCCCCCTCCAAAAGGGTACCCATGCACCTCTCACAAGGTACAAAAGGGCTTTTGAAGGTGAAGAAAACCTTCCTGGTTAATCAGAAAGTGCATCCTGTGTGTGAGGTTTGTATTTTGGGTGAGGAGCTGGAGGCTCCACCAGCATGTTCCACCATTACCCACCCACGCAGAGACCTGGGGACACCAGGAACAGGGAGCAAATGGAGGAGAGCATAAACAAAAGTGGAGTTGGCTTTGGCTCCAGGAGGGCTCCTCTGGGCTTGGTTCTGATGTGTCCATGAGGCTTGGTCCTTGTCAGCTGCTCAGGAGCTTGTTCCTGCATCACAAGGCCCCAGATGGGGACTGTAGAGCCGGAACATCAACCTGCGGGAGGCATAAGGGGAGTTGTAGAACCATCACAGCTGTAAAGCTCAAGCATCAACAAGTCCCCGGATCTCCCATCCTGACTCAGTGCTGTCAGGGGATGGGGGTCCAGCTCCCCAGCTCAGTCCTTGATGGCTTTGGCTCCAGCTCCCCAGCTCATTCCTTGCCGGCTTTGGCTCCAGCTCCCCAGCTCATTCCTTGCCGGCTTTGGCTCCAGCTCCCCAGCTCATTCCTTGCTGGCTTCAGCTCCAGTTCCCCCAGCTCAGTCCTTGCTGGCTTCAGCTCCAGCTTCCCAGCTCAGTCCTTGCTCTGGAGCTCTGTTGGCTGCAGCTGGGTTGGCAAAGGGGAGGTGACATCCACATCCTGGAGGTCTTGCTGGTGTTTGGGAGGTGACTCATGCCTTCTTACCTCTGCTGGGACCTCTGCATGTGACCCAGCAGAACCTCCAGTAAACAGAGCACTTTGTTCTGAGCCTTCGCACTTCCCTGCCTGCCAGCTGCCCTCTAATCCCCTGCAAGGAGGGATTTTTCTCCTCTCCCACCCCAGCTCCTGGTGCCTCGGTGCTGGTGGCAGGGTAATCATTTACTTCCTGCCGCAAGCCACTCCTTCGGACTTTTCCTTTGACCTTCAGACCAAATTGCCAAAATAAAAACAACAGGGGAGAGAGAGAGAGAGAGAGGGAGAGCAGTTGGTGCTGCTGCCCAGAGCCGGAGCCGGGCAGCGCCGGAGCCCAACTCGCGGCATCTCGCCCTTCTGCAGGTAACGTGAGTTGAATTTGCTTCTGTTCTGGGATGATCGTGACTTTCCCTTCTCTTAATGAAGGATTTCAACCCCTCTGGGAGAAGCAGAGGGCTTTCTGAAGGGTTCATCCCTTGCTGCCAGGATTGCTGCTCCACGGGGATCTGGCTCAGGGTGAGCAGCTCTGGACGTGGAGAGGGTTGGGGCTCCAGCAGCGGGTTTATTTCCCAGTTCTACAGGAATCCAGACAGGAGATGAGCAGCTTCTTTGCTCCCTCTGGAAATTCTGCACCAGGTGGAGTGTTTTCTTGCATCAGCTGTGCCTCCCTTGGGGAATATTCCATCACCAGGGGCTTCCCCCATCCTGCTTCTGTCCACAGGGTAAGATCCTACAGAGAGCAGCCACAAGTGTTTTTTCCCTGTGAAATTCCAGGAGCTGGCAGATCAGCAGAGGTGGCCAATGACCAGCTGTGTGCGTGTCCCCAGGTCCCTGAGCCACCCGCGCAGGGAAAGGAGACTCGGGCTGCCCTGGGCTGTTGCAGTCATTGCCAGAAGGGAGAGGTTTGCACCAGAAACTTCAAGACCCTTTGGATCTGGTCTCCCGGGCGGCCAGACTGGGCCTGGTGAAGCTCAGGGCTGCTGTGTCCAGCTCACTGACCCTGTGTCCAGCACCGTGACCCTGTCACTGGCAGGACAGAGAGGGCTGCTGACGCTGCTTATTGCCAGAGCAGGGGAGCAGAGCTGGACTCTGCAAATTTCAGGGCAGATCTGCTGCTCTTGCACACAGCTCAGGGATTCTGATGACGCCTTGAGCCCAGTTAGCCCAGTTAGGAGAGGGCTACCCACTGGATCCAGTATAAACAGCTCTGCTGGAGAGAACCTCTGGCTATGCCAGCACTCCAGGTTTGGCAGGTGGGTAGGAAGGAGTGAAAACACTCATCCCATGCAGTGGGGCTGGAGTGAGAAGCTCTCTGGGATGGGGATGGAGATGGATCAGGGCAGAGGAGAGACGTTCCCAGGGATGGTTCCTTCACCCACAGCCTTTCCTAAGGAGGTGTGCCAGCAGCAAGGGGCCTGGTTTGGGGCAGCAGAGCTCTCTGAGCCGTCTCCAAGCTGCTAAGCCCTGCTCAATCCAGCTGGGAAACTGCCTCTGTGCCCTTGTCCCTGCCAGGCTGGTCACACGTGGGGACTGAGCTGTGGGTGCGGGGACTGAGTGTTCACTCTGCACCAGACTGACTGGAACCCTCCCCCAAAACCAGTTGTGGCTTTCTTAAAGAAGTGGTTTGGAGGAGAGTGAGAGGGGAGCAGGAGACTTGCACTTTCCCCAAGGACAACTGCACCTTGGCCAAGAGAGGAAGAAACAGAGGCACAGAAAGCTGCAAGAGTCCCTCAAACCCACTTTAAGGTGCTCTGAGGAATAAAATCCTGACCCACACTGGCCTCCTCATGGTTCCTTTCACCAAAACATGGGAATTTCCCAGCACCCATAAGGGACTCCTTGGCAAAGTCAAGGGCAATGCCTGAAGCTCAGCCCTTGGCTTTCCAAAGCTGAAAGAAAAATGTAGAGAGGGGAAAACCGCAAACCTGAGGACCCCCAGGGGGTACCAATAGTCTGTTTAGTCTTTTATGGATCCTCTCATGGTGAAAAAATAGGCTCTGTGCTAAAGGAAATCCTATTCTGCCCTATCCCTATCCTAACCTGATCCTATCCTCATCCTATCTTATCCCTATCCCATCTTATCCCATCCTAACCTATAATTATCCTATCCGGATCCTATCCTCATCCTATCTTATCCCTATCCCATCCTATCCTGTAATTATCCTATCCTGATCTTATCTTCATCCTCTTTTACCCCTGTCCCATACTATCCTATAACTATCCTATCCCAATCCTATCCTCATCCTATCTTATCCCTATCCCATCCTATCCTAACCTTATTCCTAACCTATCTTTATCCTATCCCTATCCCAGTGGCCTCCTCAGGGTGGGTGCTGTCTGGGTGAGGGCCAGGGAGCTGGCCCCATGTCCCAGAGCAGTGCCCAGCTGGCAGGTGGCACCAGCGCTGCACCCAAGCGCCTGTTCCTCCTCTCACTCCTGTGCCCTTCGCCTTTGCAGCCAGAGGAACATCTGCCCACTCTGCCTCCCGAGGAGACCCTGCTGGATTTGAGCTGCTACCCAGCCCAGCCGTGAGAAGAGGGCACTGCTTTGGCTGCCTGTATGAACGTGGCCTGGATGGAGTCCTCCTCCAGCGCTCTGGGGAAGACCAAGGGTAATGCTCCTGGATGGTGCAGTGTCATAACCCCCTCGGGATGGGGAGAAGCTTCCTCCAGGGTGGTCTCCCACTGGGGCTGAGCTGCAGAGCAGTAGGCAGACGGTAGAGAGCCATAACATTTGTGCTGGGTGGACTCCCCATGGGACCTGCCGGGGGCTCAGGAGGCTGCTCTGTGTGTGTTTGTGGGGTGGGACGTGACAGCTTCAGACCTCACCCTGCTCCTGAGTTACAGCCAGTGAGTCACAGTCCTCAAGCTCCTACTGATGGAGGGACAGGAGGGGTAACATCAAGCCAACCCCACCCCAGCTTCATCCATCAGTGTCTGTCATGACTGGCCAGGGTCTAGAGCAGATATTGCACACACTCCACATGGTTTAAACTTTTCCTTCCAGGATCCTTCTGCTTTCTCTTCTTTGGCTACAAAATGGGGTTTTCATGAAGGATGTCTTCATTAAATCACAGAACACTAGGGATTGGGAGGGACCTCCAAAGATCATCCAGTCCCATCCCCCTGCCACAGCAGGATCCCCTAGATCCAGTCACACAGGAGCATGTCCAGGTGGGTTTGAAATGTCTCCAGAGAAGGAGACTCCACAAACCCCCCTGGGCAGCCCCTTCCAGGGCTCTGTCACCCTCACTGTGATGCAGGGCAGACAACTTTCCAGCTCAATAACACCCATAAAGGATAGTTCTGAACACCTGAGAGAATGCAGATTGCTCCTGCCCACCCCTCCCTCCTCAAATCCTGGCTCCCTGGTTATTTCTAGCAGCTGTGTCTCTTCCCTTGGGGCAGCTGAGCAGTGGTTTGCCCAGCCTGGGTAGGTGAGGCTGCTCTTGCTTGTGGGCCACTATGAGCTGCTGTAGGGGGCAAAGTTATTCTCCCCTGAGCATTAGGAAAGAGCCTTGGGCCTCTCCAGTGGCAGGGTGGGCTGGTGTGAGGATGGAAGGTGCAGGCAACGAGGGGCCTCTGTGCTTGCCTGCTGTGGAGTGCTTCTCATGCTTCAGAACACAGCTCCTGCTGACTGATGTGCTCCCAGGTGGGTTTGAAACCCTCTTCTCTATTTTTATAGGGTTATTGTTTGCAAGACGCTGCAGAGTTTTTGCTACTTGCTGTTTTCTTCCAGTTCTGTGTGTAGCTTCCCTCTAAAATGTGGAGGGTGAGTTGGTTGGCTGTGAGCTCTGTTACTCAGAGCCACCAGGGCTGCTGTGCTTTGCAGAGGCCCTGGGGTGTAGGGGAAAGAACCTGTAAAAGACAATTAGATGAGGCAGAAACCCTCTGCAGAGGGCAGCTAAAAAAACTTGCCCAGGTAAAGGAGGAGTTGGTTAAAATCTTTCCTTACCTCTTCTTGGACTTGCTGAGTGCTGCAGTGCCTTGATGGCAATGGAAGCAGAGCTGAGTGCTGGCTTGGAGCTATTTCTTAGGTCTGGAGCAGGGGAAAGCTTGAGTTTTATTCTTTTTGTCTTTTTAGTAAAAGGGGATCCTCCTGGCTGCTTTTCCCCCGAGGTCCTTCTCTGAGATGAAACTGGGGCATCTCTCCCTTGTGCCGGTGCAACGCCTGTGCTGGATGAAAGCTGGGAGCTGCCTTAGGTGCTTCTCTCTCCACCCTACCCGTAGATATCCCCTCTGTCCTAAGGACATCCTGCCAGGCCCTCCGGCCTCTCCATGCTGGCAAGTAGAGTGGGAGAGAGGCCGAGGCACTTGCTCAGGGGGGTTTGCAATCTGGGTTAGGTAGGAAATGATGCAGAGAGCAGTGACATCAGGGAAGAGGGTGGGAGGCAGCTCGCAGATGACGACTCCACGAGGTTCGCCTCTCCGCGCAAGGTACATGCTGCATTAGTGATGGGTTGGTAGCAAGTACCGCTGGGCTGGCATGGGAATGTGGGTCACTGCTGGCAGAGCTGGCGAAGGGAGCTGGGAGCTGCTTGTGCTGCACTGGCAGGGGAACGTGTGTTACTGAGGGCTGCTCGCTGGTGGCCAGACTGAGCTGCGGTAGCTGCTCCAACTTGTAAGTAGCAGCTTTTCCCTGTGTGAGCTGGTGCCTGCTGCGTGGGGGGCTGCCTCTGGCCTGGGCACTGGGGGGAAGTGGTCTTTGTGGGGTGCAGGGGTTTGCGTTCCTGCTGTGGAACAGTCTTGCTGTATTGAGGACTCTTGGACTAGCTCGCCCATGCTCTCGGTGGCCCTGGCCATGCCTGGAGCATGCCTGCTGCCCCAGCAGGCGCGAGGAGGGATGCAGCTGGGCATGGATAGCTGAGGATCCCGACGTATTTTCGTGACCTATTTCTGATTCCGCTGTTCAGCATGTGCGTGCTCGGGAGAGCTTTGTGCTTTAGGGGGAGTGGGGCTTGCTAGAGATAAGGAAAAGGCTGACTGCTCTGGAGGTTTAAGCCAGGAACTGACCTGGCTCTGAAGGTGGGCTCAGGGCAGAGAAGGTGGCTTTGAGCCTGAGCAGAAGGTGAGGTGGGATGGGGACATACAAATCCTGAAGATGTGTGTGGCACTTCAGTGCAGAGAGAGAGACAGTGAGGGTGGTCAAACACTGGCCCGGGTTGCCGGCTGAGGTGATGGAAACATAGAGGATCAAACTGGATGGGGCTCTAGATGACCCGCTGGAGGGCTCCATCCCTGGAAACATTCAGGATCAGACTGGATGGGGCTCTAGACAACCTCTGTGTGCTCCAGCAGCCTCCTGTGCCCTCTGGCACTGACCTTTGTGGGAGTGTTGCCTGCTTCAAGACAGCAGGGCTGATGTCCCTCTGCTGTGCCCAAGATATCTGGCCAGCTTGTCTAGCAGCCTGTGAGACAGATGCAGCCCCATTGCAGGTGCTGGATGGCCTTCAGGAGCCCTCAATGAGCCAGGGACAGCAAAGCTGTCAGGGAAATAAGAACTGTGGGCATGGGAAGAGATGGGGATTGATGTGAGTGCTGCCTGCCAGCTGGTCCTGTTGGGACCGACTCTTGTACCTGCTGCAGGTCAAAGTATCAGAAGAGGTCAGAGTCTCAGGCTGGTCATGATGTGAGTTCTCTCACTGAATGGTTCATAAGGTTTGTCTTTAAAATCCGATCCGTTCAGAAACTCCAAACCCACAGCCCTGTTTTTTTGGCTCTTCATCAGATCTGCAGCCACACTGAATGTTAGGGGTTGGAAGGGACCTCGAAAGATCATCTAGTCCAACCCCCCAGCCAGAGCAGGATCCCCTAGATCAGATCACACACAAGTCCAGATCACAGAAGTGCTGGCTCAGTGGCTCCCTGGAGCATGGAGATCCCCAAACACCTGTGGGACAGGCTCTGTAAAAGAGCTTGTGTTTACCTCAAAGCTTGTCCTTCGTACTCCTTGCCCAGGGAGACGAGGGTTGGTGCTGCCAGTTCTTTGGTCTGTAGAAGAGCTATTCCAGGATGATGACAGCTTGCTTGTGTCTACACAGGCAGGGTTGGTTACTGGGGTTTTTGTAGGGATGTGGGTATTTCTCTGAATGTTCTGGTTCTTTATTTCCTCTACTCTGCCCTGGTGAGACCACAGCTGGAATCTTGTGTCCAGTTCTGGGCCCCTCAGTTCCAGAAGGACACAG
>JAOXOE010000771.1:5437852-5460345 GCA_028565055.1 Phoeniculus purpureus | reverse complement strand
GCCAGTGAGGGTGCCAGAGCCCTGGCAGGGGCTGCCCAGGGGGGTTGTGGAGTCTCCTTCTCTGGAGATGTTTCAAATCCCCCCGGTCATGTTCCTGTGCGACTGGATCTAGGGGATCCTGCTGTGGCAGGGGGATGGGACTGAATGATCTCTGGAGGTCCCTTCCAATCCCTAATATTCTGTGATTTTGGGAGTGTCTCATTGAACCTGAGTGTTGGTGTCAAGCCATGGCTCTGCATTTTGCTGCTGGGAGAGCTGGTGTTACTGGGATGAGCTCTGCCCAGCATGGACAGGCAGCTCCAGCAGTGCTGGTGGCAGGAATCTGAACCTGAGATTGGCTCCTTGCTGGCATAAATCAACCCATTGGGTTGAGCTCAGCTGCAGGACTGAGACCGGGTCAAGGTCTGGTTCAGATCTTCCTGTTTTGCTTGTTAAGCTGCTGTCCTGGAGGATGGTGTCGGCTCACCTTTGAGCTGAGATAAATGAGTCCCAGTGTAGAGACACTAAATCTATCCAGCCTTGTGCATTGCTTTTGTAGGTCTGTCTCCTGGCTGCAGGACAGGGAGAGCTTCCAGGGAGCTGGCTGGGAGAGCAGGGAGACCCAGCACTGCACAGACACCATCATCCAGAGTCCCCTGTTGCCTGTAGCCTGGAAAAAGTGCAAGAATTCCAACTGAATCACTTCCGCAGATGTTAATTGTGCTAATCAGGGCTGTCAAGTGCTGCCTTCCTCTTCTCCCCAAGGCGGGATCAAATCAACCCAGAAAAAGATCCTGGCAGAGCTTTTTCCCCTCTGGCAGTGGGTCCTGGAGCTCCTGGTGCAGAGGGGATCCAGCTCCTGGTGCAGCCGTGTGTCCCTTGGGTGCCTCTGCTCCACCACAGAGCTGCTTTTTGTTTGCCAGTGTTAACTGGGAGCATCCCATGGTGGGCGCAGGGCTGCATCCTGCGTCCCCAGAGATGTCCCCACAGCAGCTGCCACTAGGTCTCTTGGCTCCGTTTTGGATGGAAAAGAGCAGTTCAGGAGCAGCTCTGTCAGGTTTGTGCAGGACTGGCAGCCCTGGGAGGGACACGGGTTAGCTGCTGGCAGATGGGCAGCCTCTGGCTGCATCCTCTGCTTGCTCGGATGAGTTATGATTGTCGGCGTGATTTGCTGCCCTGATCAATAATTACTCCGGGCTGTATTTCATTAAGTGTTTCCTAAGTATTTCATTATGGTTAAGGGACTGGGGAACAAGTCCTGTGGGGAGAGATGCTGGGGCTGTTCTGCCTGGGGAGGAGGCAGCTGAGAGAAGAACTTGCTGCCCTTTACAGCTCCTTGATAGGAGGCTGTAGGGAGGCTGCGGTTGACCTCTTCTCCCAAAGAACTGCTGACAGAACCTGAGGAAGTGGGTGCAGTTGCCCCAGGGGAGGTTCTGACTGGAAATCAGGAGACATTTCTTTACTAGAACAGCTAGTTAAACACTGGAACAGGCTGCCTGGGCAGGTGGTGGAGTCTCCATCCCTGGAGGGGTTCAAATGGCAAGTGGATGTGGCACTGTGGGCCGTGAGCTGGTGGTCGTGGAGGTGTTGGGTTGAAGGTTGGGCTTGATGACATCAGAGATCCTTTCCAACCTTCATGACCCTGTGATTCATGAACACAACCCCATACATGTGGTCTCTGCTGTATTTCAAGACCATAAGTAGCACCGGGGCATCAGCAGGGATTAAAACCGGACAGATATCACTTAGAGCGACTCGCATCCAGAGTGTTTCAGCACGGGAGCGGAAGGAAGCAGGAGAAGAGCAGCTTCAGCCAAGGCTCCTGGGACTGTCCCCCACACTCCTGCCTTTCCTGGGGTTCTGGCTTGGCTTGCCCATGGCTTTGGCTTCTCTCCTGCCTCCAGCCGAGGCGATCTTGGCTGGCGGCAGCACGGGCAAACCACCTGCTTTCCCCACATCCCCTCACGCGTAGGGGGGACAGTCCCAGGCCGGCTGCTGCCTGGAGCGACTCGAGAGGCACCTTTGGCACATCCCGCCTGCCATCAGCCGGTCCCGGCAGCGGCACGCGGGCGTCTTTATCCCACGAGGAAGTAAATAACGCAGCAGCATGTGCTGCAGTCGCTCCGCTGTCTGTTTCCCTTCAGAAAGCAATAGAGCTCTAATGATATGAAAACAAACTGCAGTAAACCGAGGCAATGCGGGGCGCAGGCGGCAGCGAGCGCCGCTCGGTTCCCCTTCCCTCTGGTAGCGTTTAAGCGTTTCCCCCGCATTGGTGACGCAGACGTTCTTCATAAATCAGCGGAGGTAGGAGCCTATTTGCTCCCCCGTCTTTGAAGAGGCGTCAGATCTCCGAACAGAGGCTTCTTGCTGGGTGATCCTCTGGGGCTGGTTCTCATTTCCTCGTAGGAGGTGGGTCTGGAGCCCGTTTCTGTGTGTTTGGGAAGGCTTGAGGAAGGGGGGTGGGGGGGAAAAGCTGAATGGCTTTGCTTTGTTGACAAAAACCCCCCTCGACACCACGAGCCCTGTGCACCATTAGCATCCCACTGACACAATTATCTACCAGGAAGACGCTCATATCGATTCGGCAATAACAGCACGTGGGGCTGTGGGGATGCTGAGAGGATCCAGAAGTGTAGCCTGGACTCACTTAAGCTTGGTTTGGGGCTGATTCTGCCTGGACCAGATGATCTCCAGAGGTCCTTTCCAGCTCCTGATATTCTAAAACCACAGTGTATCGGGTACTGCTGTGGGTTTTGCCCCTCTGGTGGTCACCACCACCTATGAGGAGGATGGTGGCACCAAGGGTTGTGCCAGAGGTGCTGGAGAGCAGCTGTTGATGCTCAGGGATGTGGGATGGCCCCACTGACTGTTGCTGGTCCTTGCTGGCAGTGACAGACCTTGAGTGCTGTGCTCAGCATCTTTGGAGACCTTTGTGAGGTGTCAGCCCCTGTTATGGATCTTTCTGGGAACTGTGAGTGTAATCCCTTGGAACAGGGGGTGGTGAAGGAAGAAGACTCTGGGATGTGTCCCCAGATCCTGAAAGGGCAGCTGCAGGGTCCCTGTGGTACTGGGGGGCTTGGGCAGGTTCCTCATAGCTGGTGTTGGGGCTGCCAAGGTCCATGCCCCATTCTCCGCTGTGGCAAGGGGTTGATTGCTGTGGTCACTGCTGTCAGCCTTCGGGAGGAGTCTATGGATGCACTCAGCACTCCCAGGCAGATGGGAGGGAACTGGGTGGCACTGGGGAACGGCAGCACCTGTGGCTGCAGAGGGTTGTGTCTTCCCTTGTGTGTTTGGATGGAAGAAAACACATTTAACATAAGAAAAACTACCGAGATGATGCACTGAGAGCCTCCAGCTCCTGGGGATGAGCTTCAGGGGAGGTTAATGAGGAGCAAAGTCCTCTGTTCAGCTTTGCCCAGTGCTTGACTGTCTCAGAGCAGAGGTGTTAATAGTGGAACAAGGCATCCAGCTCTGTCTCAACCACTCTTTTACCCCGTGTAAATCTCTCCTGTGTGTGCATCGGCTGGGAAAGGCTATCAGAGCTGTCTCCCTACATGAGCTTAAGCTATAGATTAGTCAAGCTGTCTGAAGAGGAGTGTAAGACGCTCTTCCAGCCAGCTCAGCAGCCTCAGGCTATGTCAGGTCCCTGAGGCGCTGGGCACTGAGGACAGACTCCCTGGGGAGTGTCTGGGACATACCTTCACCTCCAAATGGTTTGGGTGCTGCCACAGGAGAGCATCTCTGGCTGCAGCTGGGACTGCTGTAGTCACACAGGCAGGAAGAAACCCCCTGAAAGAGAACCCTTAGGGACTCGAGCTGGCGGTTTTATGAAGGTAATTTTAACACGGAGGTTGAGCTGGAACGTTTCTGCCTCGCTGGGCTGTTTCCACCGAGGAGCTGGCAGCAGGCAAGCTGCTGAGTGAGGAGTCAGCGTTGCCATCTGGAGCTCTGCTCTGGCTGCTCGCTAAAGCACAAAAAACCATACGAGGCCAGGACTTGGCAGCCCTTCTCCGCAGAGACCACTTGTGTGAATAAATGTTAGTCATCGGCGATACTGGGGGCTGCAGGGTCTGGCCTGTGTTCACAAGGAAGGGCTGCATTTTGGCCCAGGTTCAGCAGAGTGCTCACACGTGTGCTCAGCGCGGAGCACGTGAGCGGTGCTGGTGGCTCCCTGGGAGAAAGGTTGTGCTCTTTGCTCGACCTCTGCTCTCATCTGGCTTGACTCCTGTGCCTTGAATCTCCCTTGAGTTTCCTTGTGGAAGCAGCCTCCCTGTTGGTGAATCACAGGATGGTCAAGTTTGGGAAAGACCTTCAAGATCACCTCAGCCCTACAACCACTAATCCGTCCCCTCAAACACCCTGGCTGCCTGATTTTTTTTGACTTCACAGGCCAGCTTGCTGACCCCTTGCACTCCTGCTCTTCCTACCATGTCTTCGTTGAGCCTCGTGAAAGGGGGGCTGGGGATTTCCTAGAGGTTGCAGTGGAGAGGCTGAAGCAGCCTGGCAGGACCAAGTCTTATTTCTATTGATGAGAGGAAGAGATTAACTGAAAGTGGAAGGCTGGATGTTTAAGAAGGATGAAGGGTGAGAGCTGGGTCCAGCTTTGGGCACCTCAGTCCAAGGGAGACATCAAGGGGCTGGAAGGAAGGCAAAGAAGCTGGGGAAGGGCCTGGAGAATCAATGTGATGACGGGAGATTGACAGAGTTGGGGCTGATTAGTTTGAGGAAGAGGAGGCTGAGGGAAGACCTCATCACTCTCTACATCTATGTGGAAGGACCCCATAGAGATGCTGGTGCTGGTCTCTTCTCACAGGTCACTAGCGACAGAAGCAGAGGGAAGGGCTTCCAGCTTCAGCAGGGGAGGGTTAGTCTGGCCATCAGGAAGAAATTCTTCGCAGAGGGAGCGGTCAGGCCCTGGACTGGGCTGCCCAGGGTGGTGGTTGAGTCCCCATCCCTGGATGTGTTTAAAAGTCACTGAGATGTGGTGTTGGAGGATCTGGTTTAGGGATGACCTTGTAGACTAGGGTTGATGGTTGGACTCGATGATCCTCGGGGTCTTTTCCAACCTGAGTGATTCTATGAAAAGGTACTTGAGTTCCCATCCCTGGAGGTGTTTAAAGATGATTGAGACGTGGTGCTTGGAGATCTGGTCTAGTGGTGATCTTGGTAGAGCAGGGTTAGTGTTTGGACTTGATGATCTCAAGGGTCTCTTCCAACCTGAGTGTTTTTATGGTTCTGTGAAAAACCCAACAAAACCCATTTCCGTGTGTTAGAGGTGAATAGTCTGTGGGAGTTCGGAGCCACAAAGTCCTCTAAAATCTGAGCCCAGCAGATGAGACAGCGTGAGGTGCAGGTGAAATCCTCCCTACTGCTATTAGATGAGAGATGCTTTGATCAAGTGAGAGGTGTCCTATGGCAGTGGGGTTGGAACTAGATGATCTCTGAGCTCTCTACCTAAACCATTCTGTGATTCAAAAGGAATCACATGTGAAGGCTGGAAGTAAACCCATCACTTGAATCTCAGACTGGTCCTCTTCTGGCTCCCTGCTGCCTCTTTGAAACCATGGATTTATCCCTGAGATCAGAGACTCACAGAGCATTAGGGAATGGAAGGGACCTCGAAAGATCATCCAGTCCAATTCCCCCACCACAGTAGGATCCCCTACATCCAGTCGCACAGGAACATGGCCAGGCAGATCTCCGGAGAAGGAGACTCCATGACCCCCCTGGGCAGTCCCTGCCAGGGCTCTGGCACCCTCACTGGCAACAAGGTCCTTCTCACATTGATGTGGAACCTCCTCTGGTCCAGCTCACACCCTCTGCCCCTTGTCCTGTCACTGGGAGCCCCTGAGCAGAGCCTGGCTCCATCCTCCTGACACTCACCCTTCCCATATTGATCAACATTGATGGGGTCACCCCTCAGGCTCCTTTTTTCCCCAGCTCTCTCAGCCTTTCTTTCTCAAGGAGGTGCTCCCCTCCCTTCATCATCTTTGTGGTTTCCCCCACCGGGAAGAAGTTCCTTCTCACACTTATCCTGAGTCAGATGGGCTTTCATCTGCACAGCGATGGCTCCTGCACTCATCTTTAATCTAACTCAACCAGCTGCAGCAAAGCTCAATCAGAGACACATTTGGCCTCCAGTATTTACAGGGGCAAGTGCCAATCTCCCCCTTATCGTTCCATAAACAGGTAGTTAAGTGCATTAGGGAGCCACATGAGTTGGGACAGCGATCATAGGGGCGAGCTCCACGCAAGGAAACGCTAATGTACAGCAAGACAAGAACAAATCCGAGCGAAGAGAAGGAACTCTTGTCGGATCCGAAGAGCGTTGCCAAGCCGGGGAATCTGGATGTCGTTAGAGAGGTGCTCAGTGCACACAAGGAGTCTGTAATATTTTATTCCAGGGATAAATATTTCCGGGACAAGTTGCTAGATTGACCTCTAGCGTTTGTTTTCTTCAAGGGGAAGACGAAGGTTTTTCGAGCAAGGGTCTGGTTTGATCAGGTCTCGTACCTTTGTGCTCCCAAACAGGCTTCAAGGTGGTGAAGGAGGGAGGGTTTGGGTTTTCTAGTGGCTTAAACCTTAGAAGGTCAGTGTTGGTTGGCAGGAATTCTCTAACGAGCTGGCTGACAGGCAGCCAGGCGCACACGATTACCTAGGCTGAGGCTGGACACGGTCCTGGCTCTTGGAGGCAGCGGGGCTGAGGCCAAGTGCTCAGCCCATGAGATCAAAGGTGTATTTTTACTGGAAGGTTTCACTTGGACGGGGTGTTTGGATTTCACTGTTCACTGAGTTCTGTGGTGGGGGAAAAGAATTGCATTTGCTCTAAGATGTCTGTTTTCTTTTACAGCCATCCCCGTCCTTAGGAGTTGAGTCCCAAGTTTTCCTCTTTAGGCAGGAATTGAGCTGTAGGTTTGGTTGCAAATGGTGGGGGTGGGGGGGTAACTGAAAGCTGGAAGGGTTTCCTCGTCTAGTTTCATCACTGTAAGATGCTTGTTCCATGTGTCCTAATTGGTACTGTTCTGTATTGGGTGGTGAGACTGCATCTGGAATGTTGTGTCCAGTTGTGGGCCCCTCAGGTCCAGAAGGACACAGAGCTGCTGGAGAGAGCCCAGCACAGAGCCAAAGGGATGATGGAGGGAGGGGAGCATCTCCCTGCTGAGGAAAGGCTGAGGGAGCTGGGAAAAAAGGAGCCTGAGGGGTGACCCCATCAATGTTGATCAGTGTGTGAAAGGTGGGTGTCAGGAGGATGGAGCCAGGCTCTGCTCAGGGGCACCCAGTGGTAGGAGAAGGGCCAGCGGGTGTGAGCTGGGACAGAGGAGGTTCCACATCAGTGTGAGAAGGACTTTGTTCCCAGTGAGGGTGCCAGAGCCCCTGGCAGGGGCTGCCCAGGAGGGTTGTGGAGTCTCCTTCTCTGGAGATGTTTCAAACCCTCCTGGCCATGTCCCTGTGCGACCTGATCTAGGGGATCCTGCTGTGTCAAGGGGTTGGGACTGGCTGATCTTTCAAGGTCCCTTCTAATCCCTAATGACTGGATCTAGGGGATCCTGCTGTGGCAGGGGGGTTGAACTGGATGATCTTTCAAGGTCCCTTCCAACCCCTAATGTTCTGTGATGCTGTGTGTCTCAAACTGCAATCCACAGAGAAGTTACTCGGGTTTGGTTTCATTGATTGGAATAGCTGGAAATATTTGAACGGCAGCCAGGCGACGCTAAATGTCTTCATTTTCCCCCCTCCTCCCCGAGCAGTCGGCCTCAGTGTCAGGGAGCTGTCACTGCTACTATTTTTAATTGCTGTATTTTGTTGGTTCTCGATGCTTTGTTGGAAAATACTCATCACTTGTTTGCTCAGAGAGGGAGGAGAAAATTCTGGTCTTGGGGAAAGTGATGAAAATCCAAGTAATTTCCCTGACCTCACTGAAATTATTTGGGGTTAGGTGCGGGAGGGGTTTGTCTCTACAGCCTTTGCCTCTCGGAGGCTTCAAAAAGAAGCCCTTTGGTCCTCTGTAGGTTGAGGCAAGCTAATTAGAAGGCTGAGGGCTTTAAAATCCTTGGCAATCAAAGCCTGATCTTCAGAAAATCAGGGTAGAGCATCAAGGAAAGAATTGAAGGAGAAAGACCTGTGTCAGCATTTTCAAGCAGTTAATTCCGACGTGGACATCTAATTTTTAACCCTTTGCTATGCAAATAGACTGAAACAGAAAAGGGGGAGATTTAGACTGGATCTTAGGAAGAATTTCTTCACCATGAGGGTGCTGACGCCCTTGAACAGGCTGCCCATGGAGGTTGTGACTGCTCCATCTCTGGAAGGATTCAAGGCCAGGGTGGTTGGGGCTCTGGGCAACCTGGTCTAGTGAGAGGTGGGGTGGGCACCGAGTGATGTCCAAGTTCCCTTCCAGCCTAAACGCTTCTCGGATTCTATGAAGGGTTAGTTGTGGGATATTTAAACCCTGCCTGGATACGTTCCTGTGTGACAGGATGTAGGAGATCCTGCTGTGGCAGGGGGACTGGACTGGATGATCTTTCGTGGTCCCTTCCCATCTCTAATGTCCTATGATTCTGTGGTATGTTTAGTCGAGCAACCAGCTCCTCGGTGACTAGCCAGAATGCCAATCCAGACGATTTCAAGTGGGGTGTTTATTTTTTTGCTCATCTTCTGTGGTGGCCACCTGATGCGAGCCGATGCTGGCGTCCAGGCTGGCACCGCTACCTCCCCTTCCTCTGCGGATTGTGCCAGCTCGCCTGCGTTGCGTGACATTCTGGCTCCACCCGTTGTGGGAAGGGTGCAGGAGGGATTAATTAGAGTTGGAAATGGTTCTGACTTGAGCTCGCTGAGGAACGGGCACCGGGGCCCTGCCTGGCGGAGCAGCACGGAGCGCCGCTGAAATGCCGTGCGTGGCGCATTCGGGCCGTGTGGATGCCATCCACGCCCTGCCCGTGGGGAAGGCTGCGTCTGGTTTTAAGCAGTTCCATGTGAATTCATCAGAGAGAACAGGGAGACTTTGTTGTCTTGAGAGCAGCTGCTGTTCCAAGAAACCCTCCTCTCTGCAGAGAGCTGCACTTACACGTCCCGCATAGCTTTCACACCTTAAAGAAAGGCTGTTTTCTTCTTTGCTAGAAACGGGGCTTTCCTCATGTGGAGGGGAGCTGTCGGTGCCCCCACCCAAGCCCTTGGCACCGTGTTCTGGTTGCTCACAAACACATTCAGTGTTTGAACTGCCTGTGGAACACAAGCACCACTCACTGCTGCTGCATGGATGCACCAGTCCCAAGGGCTGGCATCTTCAAGGAAGCAGAGACAGTTGGTCGAGGGAGGGGATTCTCCCCTTCTACTCTGCATTGGTGAGACCCACTTAGAGTCCTGGGTCCAGTTCTGAGTTACCAACATCAGAAGGACAGAGCTTCTGGAAGGGGTCCAGAGGAGAGCAACTCCAATGCTCAGAGGGCTGGAGCACCTCCTTTGTGAGGACAGGCTGAGCAAGTTGGGGTTGTTCAGCCTGGAGAAGAGGAGGCTCCCAGGTGACCTTCAAGCAACTTTCCAATATCTGAAGAGGAAGCTCCTAGGTGACCTTCAAGAAACTTTCCAATATCTGAAGAGGAGGCTCCTAGGTGACCTTCAAGCAACTTTCCAATATCTGAAGGGGTCTACAAGAGAGCTGGGGAAGGACTTTTGACAAGGGTGCTAGTAAGAGGCCAAGGGGAAAGGGTTCCAGACTGGAAGAGGGGAGATGGGAGTTGGACATGAGAAACCAGCTCTTTGCTGTGAGGGTGGGGAGATGCTGGAACAGGCTGCCCAAGGCAGCTGTGGCTGCCCCATCCCTAGCAGCATGGAAGGGCAGGCTGGCTGGGGCCCTGAGTAACCTGCTCTAGTGAAGGTGTCCCTGCCTGTGCAGGGGGTTTGAAACTGGATGGTCTTTAAGGTCCTTCCAACCCTGGACAGTCTATGATTATCCAGGCTTAAACAGCCCCAGGTCTCCTGGCTTTTCCTCATGAGAGAAGTGCTCCAGTTCCCCCAACGCCTTGGTAGCTCCTTGTTGCTCTTGAACTCAAGAGCCCAAGGCTGACTGATGTTCTACTGCTCAGAGTGAGGAACTGAAATAGCACCGGGGTGACTCCAGTGCTGGAGACTAGGGTGAGAGCGGCACTGGGAGAGACAAGAGATGAACAAAGACTTGCTGTGGTGATGGAGACCAGTTTAGATTAAATATCCTTCCACACACTGAGCACCTGTTGGCCACATCAGCACCTGCATGCCTTGTGCTAAGGATGTCCATCATTAGTCCGTCAGCGCTCTCAGTTCAGGTATCAGGCAAAGCCGCTGAGCGGTGAATACCTGCGATAATTTGTGGCCTTTAATGCGTTCACTGAGGCCAATTACACACAATTACAGGTCTGCCCTTTTCATTTGCGAGATCCCCTTTGTCCTGAGAGCGTTTAAATATTCAACGAGCCCGCTCTGGGCAGCGGGAAACTCGGAGAGTAAATAGTTTTAATATTATTCCAGCTTTGAAGAGCCTTTGGGAGATCATTTCTGAAATGCTCCTGCTACTGCTGGATGGCAACTAGCTTCCTCTGCGCTGAGCAGCATGCAGAGGAATTGCTGAGTGGATTATGAGACGGCATTTGCACCCCTCGGCTGTGCCAACCAGCGTCGTTTAAGTAAATCCACTCACAAAGCCCTAATTAGCAGGGACTGTGTGGTTTGTAGCCCTCTGTGGGGAACCTCTGCTAATCACAGATTGACTCCAGCAGAGCCCTAAGTGCTGCTAAAGTGCTGGAGGGTTCAGATCACTTAGATCAGGCAGGGATCAAGTGCTAGATCAGAAAAATATTGACTTAATCCTGTTGCCCTCCTGCAGGGGCTGGTGCTGGCTCTAGGGAGCAGGTCCTTGTGCAGTGCATGGCCCTCAGCAAACTGTCCTTCAACACCTCCACGGATGGGGACTCCACCGCTGCCCTGGGCAGTCCATTGCAGGCTCTGATCCCCCTTTCTGTGAGGAAGGGCTTCCTAACATCCAGCCTAACTCTCCTCTGGCAGCTTCTGGTCTTCTCTTGCCTCTGTTTTTTCAGTTGCCAAAGGGAGATGGTGATGCTGATTTCTTTCAGAGAGCACTTGGCGGTCAGTGGAGGAGGAAAGGCTGAGCAAAGTTGAGCAGAAGTCGAGCCATTAGTGGTTTTACAGTCTCTTTTCAAGTGTTTATATAGTTTCATTCAGGCTCAATGTTTGTTTATTATAAGCACCAAACAAGATGTTTGTTTGTTTCCAGCGACCTTCAGGAGTCCAAATCACTGGCCCCTCTGCCTTGTGCTGTACGGTGGCAGGAGTCACAGCATCACCGTGAGACAGCTACAGCCGAGTTCTCACCTCCGTATCTGTGAGTTAGACGTTCACCACCGAATCGCGTCTTCCAGGGGACTAACCCTGGTCTCACATTCGCTGCCTTTGTGCCTGTGGGCCGGTGGGTCCCTTCGCGATGGCCCTGATAACATCTTCCTAGCAGGATCTGTGATGGGAAAGCAAAAAGCAGCTCTTTTTTTCCCCCCCCTCCTCCTCCAAATGTAGGTGCATTGAAAGGGGCAATGGAAAGAGACCACAAAGCAAACCCACCCGATCGTCAGACATCTCCGGAGGCTTTGGGGACACTGAGGAGCAGTACACAACAGCATCCTTGTTCTGGTGGCTTTGAAATGAAACAAAGCCCTCGGCCCTGGGCTGGGGACACCAGCAGCATTGGGTTTCACCTGCCCTTTGTGTTTGTGTGAGAAAAGCTGCTCAACCTGGACAAAACCTTAATGCAAGTGGTGACCGCACTGGGCAGCAGCACAAGATCCCGGCTCTGTTAGGTAAGGCTTCATTTCAGCAGGTGTTTGTCCCACCAAAACATTGCTGAGATACTAGAGGAGCTCAAGTCTGCAACCCCATGGGCTGTGATCCAGCTTTTATCACACTCTGCAGAGGTGTGGACCCCACAGATCTCATTTCAGGTGGCTCTGTTGCCCCTGATTTATCTCACAGTTGTGATAAGAATGAGACCTGTAGCTTTGCCAGCACTTTTTCCAGCCAGTGTGTAAGTTCTCCTTCTTGTTCCATTAGGATCCCATCACCCCACGTTCGTTATCTTCTGCTTGTTCGTTAGCTCGAGATAATCAGAACAACAGAACTAACAGAGAAATGACCTCATTCAGTTTACTGGAGGCTCCAAACATGTGGAGCAAAGTTAGATTCATGGATCGTACTCTATAAAAAGTGAATTAAACATCCCACCCCACCCAGGCTGTCAGCTCCCTGGTAGGTCGTTTGTCATTGACATGGTGCAATTATCATAGAATCACACGATGACTGAGGCTGGAAAAGATCTCTGTGATCATCCAGTCCAGCCCAGAACCTAACATCACCGCATCAGACAGACCAGGGCACTAAGAGCCACAGCCAGGCTGCCCTTCAACACCTCCAGACATGGGGACTCCACCACCGCCCTGGGCAGTCCAGCCCAGGCTCTGAGCACCCTTTCCGTGAGGAAGGGCTTCCTGACATCCAACCTAACCCTCCCCTGGCAGCTTCAGGCCCTGCCCTCTTGTCCTGGCACTGGTTGCCTGGGAGAAGAGCCTGACCCCCATTTGACTGCACCCTCCCTTCAGGGAGTTGGAGAGAGGGAGAAGGTCCCCTCTGGGTCTCCCTTTCCCTCCAGTTTCTTCCCCAGCCTCGTTGCTCCTCTGGACCCATTCCACCCCTTCATCTTAGAATCATAGAATCATTAGGAATTGGAAGGGACCTCGAAAGACCATCTTGAAGTGAGGAGCCCAGCACTGTACCCACGACTTGAGGGGAGGCCTCCCCAGTGCCCAGTACAGGGGCAGAATGACATCCCCAGCCCTGCTGGCCACACTATTGCTGATGCAAGCCAGGATGCCATTGGCCTTCTGGGCCACTTGTGCACCCTGCTGGCTCCTGTTCAGCCAGCTGTCATCCAGTACTGCCAGGTCCCTCCCTGCCAGGCTGCTCTCCAGCCCCTCATCCCCCCCAGTCTGTAGCTGCAGGGGGTTCTTGCAGCCAAATTGTAGGACCCTGCCCCTGGCACTGTTAAACCTCATCCTGTTGGCCCCTCCCCATGGACCCAGCCTGTGAAGATCTCTCTGCAGCATCTTCCAGCCCTCAAACAGATCAACACTGCCCCTCATTTTGGTGTCATTCACAAATTTACTGAGGGTAGATTCAATTTCCTCATCCAGGTCATCAATGAAGATGCTGAATAGAACTGGACCCAGTACTGATCCCTAGACTTTACTGATCATGAACTTTAGTTTCACAATAAACACAAGAGCCCAGGTGGTTTCTGCTTTCAGCTGCTTAATTGAAGAAGTGAAAGATCCTGTAATACAGAGTCAACAAGGAGAATCCGTTGGGCTACACTAAAAACTTCAATAGCCACAACATTGAGGTCATAAAATTACTCATTGGGAGTGAAATTTATTTGACAGTACAGAAATGAGGTGTATTGATTTCTTTTTAAATATAATTTTATATGCAATATAAATAGACAAATTGCTTCACTCCAACAGGACCTGAAAAAACAAGGAGTGCTGGGGAGGAATCAATACAAACTGATTTAAGGTATAAATTTCAATTCATTTACAAAATCTAAGCTGCATGGGTTGGTTTTTTTTCTGAAGAAAAGAAGAGCAAAGACTAAGGGAATGGGATCGCCAAAGTTTTGTGGAGTTGGTTGTGTGTTGCTGCTATGTTGTGCACTTGTAAATGCAATTGGGTAAACCAGATTTAACTCCTGGGCTGGTGCTTCATGAGCTTTAAGTTCAGGAGTTTGAGACCCTCTAATGATGATGCTGAATGCAGTTGTCTAGAGAGCACTGGAACGGGCTGCCCAGCGGCTTTGTGGAGTTGCCTCTGGAGATATTTAAAACTTGCCTGGCCATGTTCCTGTGTGACTGGATCTAGGGGATCCTGCTGTAGCAGGAGGATGGGACTAGAAGATCTTTTGAGGTCCCTTCCAATCCCTTATGTTCTGTGAGTATCCCACTGAACTTGAATATTGGTGTCAAGCTACGGCTCTGCATTGTGCTGCTGGGAGAGCTGGTGTTACTGGGATGAGCTCCACCTAGCGTGGACAGGCAGCTCCATCAGTGCTGTGGCAGGGGGGACTGACTGGACTGAATAATCTTTAGAAGTCCGTTCCAATTCCTAATGTTCTGTGAATCACAGACTGGCTCAGGTTGGGAGGGACCTCAGAGCTCATTCACACCATCCCCTGCCATGGGCACCGATGCCTCTCCACCAAACATGGGTGCTCGAGTCTCACCCACCCTGGACTGGAGCACCTCCAGGACAGCCACAACGTCTGTGGGCAATCGATTCCAGAGTCTCTCCACCCTGGCACTGAAGAACTTCACAGAATCACAGAAAGATTGAGGCTGGAAAAGCCCTCTGAGCTCATCCAGCCCATGGGCAAGACCAGGGGCACTAAGGGTCACAGCCAGGCTGTCCTTCAACACCTCTTTCTTCCTAAGATCTAGTCTGAACCTCCTCTCCTTTAGTTTAAAACCATTTTCCCTTGTCCTGTTGCTAGATCTCATTGGGTAAAGCCCTTCTGCAGGCTCCCTTCAGGAACCGGAAGGTAGCTCTAAGGTTCTCCAGGCTGAACAGCCCCAGCTCCCTCAAGCCTGTCCTCACAGCAAACGTGGTCCAGCCCTTGAGTTATCCTTGTGGCCTCCTCTGGACTCACTCCAACAGTTCCATGTCCTTCTGATGCTGGGGACAGCAGAACTGGATGCAGAACTCCAGGTGAGGAGCAGAGTGAAGGGAGAGAATCGCTTTTCTTGATGCCTTCCAGGAGCTGACTGTCCTCCAGGGCTCCCACAGACCTGCTCATCAATCAACACCCCTAAGTCTTCCTCTCCAGGAGCTGTGGGGCAGCACTGCGAGAAAACAGGCATTTTGTTAGAAAAATACGCAGTTGGGTGCTTTAAATCAACATCCGGCCTGGGAAGCCTGGTGCGGCCCTCGAAGGAAGGCTGAAGGCCGGGAGCAGGCGGGAAGGCCTGTTCCCGCCCTTGGCGCTGGCCACCATCTTGTGTCCCTGTGCTGAGCCCCTCACACCTCCCCTCCTGGGCTCTCCTCCTCCATCCCCGCTTGGTTCTGTGTCCCCAAACTGTTATTTGCTGCCGTTGCTGTCCCGTCCTTTCTTTCAGAGGAAGGTCTGGTAGCAGGTGGTGGTGAGAGAGGCTCCCTCAGCCATCTTGGGGAGCTCTGAGGGGCCTGTGAGGGCCGCTGGTGCCATTGTCCGCTCCAGCCTCTCCTGCCAGTCCCCAGAGCGTTTTAATTCCTACATTAGTCCACTAACCGTCCTCAGACACTCGTGTTCCCACAGCCCTTTCCTCAAGGTACGTCACTTAACAGTATTTAACTACTTTTGAGGGAGGGCTGAGGAGACTTCCCCCATGTAATGGGGAGGGAAAAGGTTTGAGGGCCCTGTTGTTCTTGTTTAGCTTTTCTCAGGTGGATTTTGGGGGTACTTTTTCATGAGGGTTGGGTTTTAAATGCTTTTGTAGAGGAATGGCCCGGTTCTCAGGTAACTCCTTACTGTTTCCTTTCTCCTCTGTCCACCAGGTCATTACACAGCGACAGGTAATGATTTTCACACAAAGCATCAGGTCAAAAGGCTGTAAAAGCAATTCAGGGCTTTGTGACAGCAGTTAGAACAGGGTATCCTCTGAAAAAACACCAACAGTTCTTTCATATTAAAGGTTAACAAGGTTTGGAGACAACTTGATTGTTCCTTTTACCAGAAAAATAGAATCTGATAATTATTTGCTTAAATATCGTTTATATGCTTAAATATCATTTATATGCTTAAATATAATTTGCTTAAATAAAATTTATGTTTGATCAATAACTATCAGAATCTGATAATTATTTGCTTAAATATCATTCATTTCTCTGAGGGTACCCGTGAAATAAGAAGTCATTCAGGCTGGCAAAACACCCATGTCCTGACTTTGGCATCAATAGAGAGGGCTTGAATGCACAGACGCTCACAGGAGTGGGCAGTAGTGCCATGCTGGCAGCCTGAAAATAACTGATTTACAAGAAAATAACCATACTTAATTCAGAATTCTTCTATTTTGAGGAAGGAATGGCCCCACATTGTAAAGCAGTTTAATATTAAATCAAGCCCCTCTATTACTGTGGTTTGCAACCCAACACTTTTCTTTTCTCCTGTGTAAATGGCCTTTTATATAGGAATGGACTCATTAAATTAACTTGGACTTCCCAGATAGGAGAAAGGAGGGTAAATATTTCTTAGAGGCTGGTGCCAATAGAGCCATTTAATGCTGAATAAATGAATAAATAAGAATTCCAGGTCTTTATTTGAGAGGCACAGGTAGTTATAGTAAACTTCATAACCTACATTGTCAAATACAATGAAGAATTGTCTCCTTTGGATGGCTCCAAAACGCTTCCTATTGAAAACAGATGCTGTTTAGGTTGCAATATTTATGCTAAAAAATCACTCGTTATTCTCACTGTGAATAGTTTTTAGTGATTTGTTTAAATAAACTAGTTTTCTCAAGTTACAGGTAGAGAATGGCTTATTCTAGTTCAACGCGGGACTTCGTTGCACTTTCAGATCTGCATCCAAACCTTGCTCATCCCGTAAGTCTTGTCGACATAGTTCTTTTGTTCTCCAGTGAAACTGTAGATGACTGTCTTCTATTACAGCAAAATTATGTAATTGGTGTGTCTTTAGGTACTAACAGCATTAGGGGAATTGTTAGATATAAAGTGCTTTTACCTTCTTTGTGCCATAAAGCACGAAAATGAAAATTGATGCTGCTGTTGCCCATAGTGTGTGGATGCCACCGCTATAGATATTGACCAGACAATTCGATGTCTGGGAGCGTCAGAGGCTTCTTTGTGATGTTTTAAATGGATGTGGAATTAGCAAAGACATGTACAGAGTCAGCATTATGCAGCCACGACACATCTGTAACCAACAATGGTCTTTCACCGCAAGCTCTGAACATTAAGGCCCAATCCTGCAGCATCTCCTTGTGAACTCCAGGTTAAATGACATAGTCTTGACTTATTCGAACAAGCAACTCGCGTTTTAACTGGGTAAAAATCTCACAATTACACGTCAGACAGGATCATTTCTCTTTCTTCTGCAAAACCCACTTTTGGTTCTGTTGTTGGTTTATAAGAATTTTGCTCATAGGCGTATGGGACAGCAGGCTGAACCCAAACCTAAGCGAAACACACAGCAAAGGTCTGTGGTTGGCAGATTCACAGGGAGTGTGGTGGTGGTTTTTTGAGCTTTTGAGTAGGTTGGTGGCTGTTGTTATATATAAAATACATCAAGGAGACAGGAGGAGGCAGTACTCTCTGTCACAGCATTTCCCACCCTCATTTGTTGAGTTTATTCTAAACAAATAAAAGGGAAATCACAGTGAAGGGGTGAACTAGGGGAAGAAGTTTTAGATTCCCTCACAATGATGCTGTATGTTCATCCAATTTTCTATAAACTCCTGCTCTCTGGCAGAGCTGGTTTAATCTGTCATTCGGTTACACATGGATAAAGCAATGCGGTTTTAAAATCAGTGAAAAGCTTTGATTTGACAAACAAAACTAACCTTGAGTATCGCAGTTAGAAACATATAGTAAAGTGTATTATACAGCAGTAATTCAGCAGTTTCTCGTGACAGAACAATCAGTGTGCATAGGACAAGGGACAATGTGTGTAAGCTGGAACAGAGGAGGTTCTACATCAACGTGAGAAGGACCTTCCTCCCAGTGAGGGTGCCAGAGCCCTGGCAGAGGCTGCCCAGGGGGGTTGTGGAGTCTCCTTCTCTGGAGCAGTTTCAAACCCGCCTGGTCATGTTCCTGTGCGACTGGATCTAGGGGATCCTGCTGTGGCAGGAGGATGGGACTGGATGAGGTCCCTTCCAATCTCTAATGTTCTGTGATTTAGGACATTAAAACAGCTGAGCACCATCACTCCAGGTATAAAAACACCCTATTTTTAACTTTTCAGTCTATTTTTTAAAAGCAAAACCAGATCAAAGCCAAGGGAACTTGCAGAGTGTTCGTGTTGCAGCCTCATGACTCGGTTGAGCAGCCTTAAGCAACGCTCAGCCAAAAAAGGCAGCATGAGCCGCTTCCTCGCTGCAGGCGTGTCATGCTCCTCCTCTTTTGGTGAACCCAGCACGGCGGTAGTTGCACAACAAGCTCATCTGGGAAATAAGGAGGGTTTGGGTTTTTTTTCTACCCTCTTTCTCCCCTTGAAAAAAATAGTTTCCAGCCAGATCACTTCCTTCTGCCTGCTTGCTGTGCTAGGCTGGTGCTAAACCAGAGAGGTGAATGTACTCGCGGCAGGGGTAGGGGAGGTGTCTTTGGGAAAATGTTGATTTACATCAGCTTAACTCATGTGGAGAGTCATCCTAAATGTCAGCTCTTGTGATCCGCGGTGAGATACAGGGTGTGTTGCGTTCTGGGTTTAATTGAAATGTGCTGTTTATTTGGAGCTTTTGGGTTTTGTTTTTTTTTTGTTAAAGAAACCAGCCCAAAAATAGAAGAATCAGTTCCTAAATCACTACATGTTGTGGCCAGATAGAAAATGTTCTGTTGGGAAGGTTGGAAGGAGTGTAGGATAAGACACGGCTGTACAGCTCCTAAGTTCATTTCCACCACTGCAGGATGAGGCTGTTGCTCCATCTAGTGACTCAAAGCAGGCTGAGACCGTGACAGCTTATTTCTGAGCCCATTGTACAGTCAGAAGCTGCTCTGCTCTGCGAAGAGGTGCCAAATTCAGCCTGTGGGGGTCAACTAGCACTGCGATACCCACCTCACACACTCAGAAAGACCTTTAAAAAAACCCTATCACACAGCTACATAGAATCATTGAGGTTGAGAAAGACTTTTAAGATCATCTGGTCCAACTCCGAACCCAAATGTCCCAGCCCACCACTAAATAAGGTCCCTGAGCTCCAGATCTCCATGACTGTGAAACACAGTCAGTGATGGCAATTCAACCCCCTCCCTGGGCAACCTATTCCAAGGGCTGAGAGCCCTTTCCATGGAGAAGTTTCTGCTCGTGTCTAATACACAGAATGTCTTTATACACATTTTTATATCTCTCTCTTTCTCTGTGTGTTTGCTTCTGGTAGCTTTGGCCGTTTATTATGCAAATAAAAAACAGCCTTGTTTATTATGCAAACAATAAACAAAGGTGTAGCAGAGCAGAGAGAGACCGATTGTGTTTTGAAGCATTGGAGTAGCCCATTGCCTGAGCTCCCTTTGGTTGAGAGACGCAGCAAGCAAGAGAGGTACCTGTGCCAACCTGCATCACGGAGCTGAGTACAGGACAAACAACCCTCCCCATGTTGGTACACGTGTGCATGTCAGTGCTGACAGCAAGGGGAAACCTTGGACACTTAACTGCACAATAAATCCCATCCAGGCTTTTTCACGGTGCATTTAAAGAGATCTGAGACCTGTGCAGAGAGCGTAAACCAACACTCAGTGCCCTACCTGAGGAGAGATTGCTGTAGGGCAGCCAATACAGGGAACGCTCTGGGTGAACTTTTGTCCTCCCATTGTCTCTGCAAGCGGAACCAGATGTATTTCTTCTAATATTTTTATTAGTTGTTCTTAAAGCGAAGTGGTGTGTTTAGGTTTTCCTCCTCAGCTCATACGGTGCTGCGGAATAAATAGATTAAAGCCATTAGCAGTCTGAAATATGTTTATTATCATCAGTAGAGCACAACTCCATGAAATCTAATTCATCATCTACATCTGTGTTTAATACTTGTATTCTCTAATCTCTTTATTTTCTAGAGTGTAATCGGTGTGGTTATTGGGAAAACAGATGTCAGAGGCTTTCCAGACAGAAAAAGTACAGTCCCTTTTCTTTGCTGTTTTTACTTCATTTCCTTATCCAGTGGAATTTGGCCTATGTGACTGAAATCGATAGTGAAATGATAAACAGACTCCTTAGAGTCAAATGTGCAGGCTGAAAATGCACCCAAAAAGAATGTGATTGTGTGCGTTTGAGAACTGGGATCAAAGAGCTTTGGCCAAACCTTATCAATTAGATTTAATTTGGAAAAAATGCTGCCATGGAAGAGTTTTTTCAGGGTATGAAGCTGAAACTGGCCTGGTTCCTTCGTATTGATTTTCTCTTCAATGTTAATCACAGAATCACAGAGCGCTAGGGATTGGAAGGGACCTCAAAAGATCATCTAGTCCAATCTCCCTGCCACAGCAGGATCACCTAAACCAGTAGCACAGGAACGTTGCCAGGCAGGTTTGAAACGTCTCCAGAGAAGGAGAATCCACAACTTCCCTGGGCAGCCAGAGAAATGGCTCTATAGGTTTATACCAGGTGTTGCCTGGGTGAGACCACATAGAATCATGGAATCATTAGGGACTGGAAGGGACCTCAAACTAGTTCTGGGGTTCCTAGTTCCAGAAGGATGCAGAACTGTCTGACAGAGTCCAGCACAGAGCCACAAAGACCATGAAGGGAGGGGGAGCATCTCCCTGCTGAGGGAGCTGAGTCTCTTGAGCTTAGAGAAAAGGAGACTGAGGGATGACCCCGTGAATGTTGATCAATATGGAAGGGTGGGTGTCAGGAGAATGGAGCCAGGCTCTGCTCAGGGGCACCCAGTGATAGGACAAGGGGCAACGGGTGTGAGCAGGAGCAGAGGAGGTTCTACATCAATACAAGAAGGAACTCATTCACAGTGAAGGTGACAGAGCCCTGGAAGGGGCTACCCAGGGTGGTTGTGGGAGTCTCCTTCTCCGGACATGTTTAAAACCTGCCTGGCCATGTTCCTGTGCGACTGGATCTAGGGGATCCTGCTGTGTCGAGGGGATTGTACTGGATGATCTTTTGAGGTCACTTCCAATCCCTAATGTTCTGTGATAGGGTTAGTGTGGCTTTAGAAATACCAGTGGGTTTCCTGAACCCTCCACTGACCTCTGGTGGTTCTCACCAGACTGCAGGTAGGAAATCGAGGGTAAAATCTAGGAAAGCTTTAAAATGATAGTTTTTTTACACGTACCTTGTGCATTGAAATCTAATACTAACCCAACTGAATTGTAACAGACCTGCTTGTTTTTTGCAGACATTGGATCTGAAAGATACACCTTTGGTTTTACTATTCGTGATTCACCGAACTGTTTCATAAACGTGTCTTCGTGGGGCAAGGAACACTACATCCGATCGCTCTCGGAAAGCTTCAGAGTGGGTGACTGTGGTAAGCCAGAGTTTATTCTTCACGTATTTGTTTTGTTTCTTTATTTTCTTCCCCAGTAAATCCGTATTTTGTGCTTGTAGTTTGGCTCTGTTTTACTCTGAGGACTGGGAAAGCAGCCTAATTGGAAACAAACTGTTGGTTTATGTTAAGTAGAAAGAGGAAAGGAGTAAGATTTCAAGGGTTTAAATTCCAAGCCAATAAATACAACAAAAAGATCCGATACAAAGCCACCAAATGCAGCCACCCAGAAGTTACCTAGAGTTCCTCAAGCTAAATTCTTGCATTATCACAGAAAGTTCTATAAAATAAGAAAAGTTCTTACAAAACAGGGAAAATAATCTCATAGTTGGTGTTTTTCATTGACCTCATGCAGTTAGAGATACAATCATCATATCCCTGTCCTACACAGCCCCAGTCTTAATTGCAGTAGCCTTCCTAACACTAGTAGAACGTAAAATCCTAAGCTACACACAAGCTCAAAAAGGGCCCATTGCAGGGCCCTTTGGTCTCCTGTAACCTGTTGCAGATGGCATTAAACTATCTATCAAGGAGCCAATTCACCCATCTACCTCCTCCCTTCTCTTCATCACAACCCCAATGCTAGCCCTCATTCTGGCACTCACAGTCTGAATCCCTCTGCCCTTAACCCTCACTGACCTTACCCTCATTGCCCCTCACTAACCTAAAACCTGGGCCTACTGTTCTTACTGGCCATATCCAGCCTAGCAGTGTGCTCCATCTCATGATCAGGCTGAGCATCTAGCCCTAATGGGAGCACTCCATGCAGGAGCACAGGCAATCTCCTGCGAAGTAACACTAACCATCATTTCGCTGTCCGTTATCATTCTAAGAGGCAGCTACACACTAAGCACCCAAGAGTCCTTCTACCTCCTATTCTCTGTTTGACACCTGGCAGAGACAAAACGCTCCCCCTTTGACCTCACAGAGGGAGGAGTCCAAACTAGTATCTGGCTTCAACACAGGACCATTCGTCCTCCTCTTCCTGGCCGAATATGCCAACATCATGCTAATAAATGCCCTAACCACCATTCTGTTGCTCAACCCCAGCACATTAAATCCACCTTCTGAGCTGTTCCCAACAATCTTAGCCACAAAACCCCTCCTTCTCTCCCCAGGTTTCTTGTAGTCTTCTGTTCTGGAGACATTTCAAACCTGCCTGGCCATGTTCCTGTGTGACTGGATCTAGGGGATCCTGCTGTGGCAGGGGGATTGGACTGGATG
>JAOXOE010000771.1:5389115-5403811 GCA_028565055.1 Phoeniculus purpureus | reverse complement strand
ACACAAACATTCCAGGTGAGGTCTCCCCAGGGCAGAGCAGAGGGGCAGAATCCCCTCTCTTGATCTGCTGGCCACAGCTCTTTTGCTGCAGCCCAGACTGTGATCGGCCTTCTGGGCTGCGACTGCACACTGGGGGCTCACAGCAGCAGCTGCAAGTCCCTTTCCCCAGAACTGCTGTCTAGTAGATCCTCTCCCAGCCAGTGCTGATGATGCAGGTCGCCCTGGCCCAGGTGCAGGACTCTGTACTTGGCCTTGTTGAACCTCATAAGGATCCTCTGGGCTCACCTCTCCAGTCTATCCAGACATGAGTGGAGTTTGCCCAGGAACTGGTGAGAATCAAACGCTAGCGCTTTACTTAAAGACATGAAAACCTCCTTTGGTGCTCCCCACCAACCCCTCCCAGGGCACAGCTCTGTGAAGAGCCCTGAGCCCTTGTACAGAGGGACGAGCCCCTCTTCTTTCAGTCTCTTCCCCTACCTTGTGCTGAATCTGAACCCATCAAGAACCATCCACAGGACAATCCAACTCACTAGCCCAGCACGAACACAAACTTCTCTTGCTGGCTTAAGCAAACCGGCCGCGCTCCAAAAGAAATCCAACAAGATCAGACCGGTGTAAGGTAAGGAGCAGCAGAGTGGGTTGCAGTGAGGTCAAGACGTTTCCCCAGAAGCAGGCTGCCTGCTTGGCTTCCATCAGCTCATAACTTCAGCTTCAGGACAGCTTTTATGCTAGAGATCCGAGCACCGCGGCAATGAACCACAGAATCAGTCAGGTTGGAAAAGACCCCTGGGATCAGCGAGTCCAGCCAGCAACCCCACTCTGCAAGGTCACCCCTAAACCAGAGCCCCCAACACCACATCTCAGCCACTTCTAAACACATCCAGGGATGGGGACTCAACCCAGGATGAATTTCTCTCTCCAGGAATAATCTCTTCCCGATGGCCTGTGAGCAGAGCCCAGCACCAGCATCTCTGCAGTGTCCTTTCAGATAGCTGTAGAGAGCAATGAGGTCTCCCCTCAGCCTCCTCTTCCTCAAACTAAACAGCCCCAACTCTCTCCATCTCCTCATCACATTGATTTTTTTCTAGGCCCTTCCCCAGCTTCGTTGCCCTCCTCTGGACTTGCTCCTGCCCCTCAATATCTCCCTTGTCCTGAGATGCCCAAAAGGAAGGAAGCAGGCGGGTGGGGAGGGTTGTGCTGCCCCTGCAGCACCACTGACGTGCTCTGCTTTCCCTTTGTCACAGCTCTGCCCAGCTCGTGGCCGTGAAGCTCAAAGAAGAAGACTTCCCAAGCTTGTCGTCCTCTGCGGCACCCCCCGTCGCTCCCAGGGTGGCTCTGATGTACACAGCGACCGCAAAGAAAACTGCTTTCCAAGAAGAGGATTTTCCAGCCCTGGTGTCCAGGATGAGGCCCAACAACAAGACAGTGGCCACCATCACGTCAGCCTGGAACAACGGCTCCAGCAAAAACGTCGTCAAAGCCATCGGCAACCCCTGCGTCAGCCAGATGGCCAAGAAACTCCCCTCCTCGAGCAGCACCAAGGGAAGCAAGAAAAGCAATAAACTCCCTCAGTCGGACGACGAAGACGGCGGCGGCGGCTTGACGACGCAGGAGATCAGGAACACGCCGACCATGTTTGATGTCTCATCCCTGCTGGCAGCTTCTACCTCACAAACTTTTACGAAGGTGAGCAAGAAAAAGAAGATGGGAGTTGAGAAGCAGAGACCGTCGTCCCCCCACCTCCTCCAGGAGACGCCTTTTCCCAGGGCACAGCCCGAAAGGCTGCCGGAAGCTGAGCAGGCGTCCAGCGCATCCTCTGCTCTTCACACCCCTGACAGATCTGCTGCTGCCGCCACCGCCGCCACCACCACCACAGTCAATGGCCATTTGGAAAAATCAGTAGCCAGCTGCATTACACCCAAAGAGCCCCCTGGCCTTAAAAAGCCCCCAGTGACTAACAAATGCCCTTTACCTCAGGAAGACTTCCCAGCTCTTGGGAGCTCAGGATCCCCTCGGATGCCCCCACCACCAGGTAGACTGTGCAGGGCATGGGTGGCTCTGCTGGGAGGGGGGTTAGAGAGTGGTGGAAATAAGGCTCTGCTGCCCCCTGAGCTGGGTGAAAGCTTCACAGTGTGAACAGGAAACACAGGGGTGCACTGAGTGCCCTCTGAGTTGGGGCTGAAGCAGTGGCACTGCTGGGATCCCTCTGCTCTTCTCCCTGCAGATGGCTCTTCAAGGAGTAATAGGACAAGAAGGCAGGGCCTGAAGCTGCCAAGGGAGGGTTAAGTTGGGTGTTAGGAAGCCCTTCCTCCCAGAAAGGGGGATCGGAGCCTGGACTGGACTGCCCAGGGCAGTGGTGGAGTCCCCATCCCTGGAGCTGTTGAATGACAGCCTGGCTGTGGCCCTCAGTGTCCTGGTGTGGCTGCTGTGGTGATGTTGGGGGCTGGGCTGGGCTGGATGAGCTCTGAGGGCTTTGCCAGCCTCAATCAGTCTGGGATTCTGTGATCTGTCACTGCTTTTCTGATGAGTCCTGGCTGACACCTCTGTGTGTTCTTGGGCTCTTAGATTGAGTTTGGAGACCACTGCAGGCAAAGGGAGTATCTTTTTTGCTGGTTTCTGCCAGGAGTCTGCACTGAGTCTGCTCAGGGCTTCAGGAGAGCAGAGCACTGGGGTTAATCTCAGGTGCTGTGTGGGTGCCACAGATACAGGCTCTGACTCCTGTTCTCTGCTTCCCTTCAGGCTTTAACACCGTGGTGCTGCTGAAGAATCCTCCTCCGCCTCCAGGACTGTCGGTGCCTGTCAGTAAACCCCCTCCAGGTTTTGCTGTCATTCCATCCACCAACATCTCTGACCCTGTCACTACATCTTTGAAAGAGTGAGTGGAAGTCCTGGAAGGCAGAGACACTTGACCCCTTCTGTCAGTTTTCTCTTGTGGGCTTCAAACAGCCCTTAAAACACTCAGAGGGGGACTGGTCCAAACGAGGCCGCTGGGGTGGCCCCACCTTGACTGCTGGGGTCAGGTCTGCACCCTTCACTCCCTGCCAGAAGGACTTGGATGGGCTGCAGTGGGTCCAGAGAAGGAGCTGGAGAACTGGGAGAAGGGTTGGACTTGATGATCCCAGGGGTCTTTTCCAACCAGAGTGATTCTGTGAAGGGGCTGGAGAACTTCTGAGGAGCAGCTGGGGGGTTGAACTGGAGGAGACTCGGGGAGACCTTCTTGTGCTCTACAGCTCCCTGAACTTTAGGAGGCTGGAACCAGGTGGAAGTTGGTCTCTCCTCCTAGGAGGAACTGGTTTCAGTTTGCCCCAGGGGAGGTTGAGGTTGGCTCTGAGGAGCAATTTCTACCTCACAAGGGTTCCCCAGGGCTGGCCCCCCAGGGCAGGTGGGCAGTCCCCATCCCGGGAGGGATTGCAGAGCCATGGAGCTGTGGGTGAGGGATGGGGGTCAGTGGGGTCCTGGCAGGGCTGGGGGAGCACTTGGACTCAAAGATCCTAAAGGTCGTTTCCAGCCCATCTGGGGAAGAGGCTGGAGCAGAGGTGCTCGGAGGAGCTGGGACAGCACAGTCTCGTGTCCTGCAGCCCCTCTGTGTGACACAAGGCCACATCAGGGTCACTTGTGGTCTTTCCTCTCCGCAGGCCAAAGTCCCGACATGGATCCTACTTGATACCTGAAAACTTTCAGCAAAGGAACATCCAGCTCATCCAGTCCATCAAAGAATTCCTGCAGAGCGACGAGTCCAAGTTCAACAAATTCAAAACTCATTCTGGGCAGTTCAGGCAGGTGAGTGGGCAGAACAGCCAGGGACCAGGATAGGTTTGGAGAGCAGTGGAGGAGAAAGGGACCTAGGGGTCCTGGTGGCCAGCAGCTAGCAATGGGCCCTAGCTGAGAAGGCCAATGGCATCCTGGGGTGGGTCAGATGGGGGACAGGTAGTAGATAGAGAGAGGTTCTCTGGTTCTCCTCCTCCTCTGCTCTGCCTTGCTGAGACCACATCTGGAATCTTGTGTCCAGTTGTGGGCCACTCAAGTCCAGAAGGACACAGAGCTGCTGGAGAGAGCCCAGTGCAGAGCCACAGAGATGATGGAGGGAGGGAGGGGAGCATCTCCCTTTTGAGGACAGGCTGAGGCAGCTGGGGCTCTTGAGCTGGGAAAAAAGGAGCCTGAGGGGTGACCCTGTGGATGTTGATCAATACATGAAAGGTGGGTATCAGGAGGATGGAGCCAGGCTCTGCTCAGGGGTACCCAGAGATAGGACAAGGGGCAGTGGGTGTGAGCTGGAGCAGAGGAGGTTCCCCATCAATGTGAGAAGAGCCTTGTTGCCAGTGAGGGTGCCAGAGCCCTGGCAGGGGCTGCCCAGGGGGGTTGTGGAGTCTCCTTCTCTGGAGACATTTCAAATGCACCTGGCCATGTTCCTGTGTGACTGGATCTAGGGGATCCTGCTGTAGCCAGGGATGGCACTGGATGATCTTTCAAGGTCCCTTCCAATCCGTGATGCTCTGTGATTCTGTGGTAGGAGCCTTCATATTGCTCGGACCTTCATCTCTGGGTGAAAGTGGAACTGGGAGGTGTTTTCTTTTTATCTCTAAAATCTTCCAACCCTCTTTGCCCTGCAGGGTCTGATCTCTGCGGCTCAGTATTACAAAAGCTGCCGAGAGCTGCTGGGTGAGAACTTCAAGAAGATTTTTAGCGAGTTGCTGGTGTTGTTGCCGGACACAGTTAAGCAACAGGAACTGCTTTCTGCTCACAACGATTTCAGAATCAAAGAGAAACAGAGCTCCAACAAATCCAAAAAGAACAAAAAGAACGTGTGGCAGTCGGACTCCAACTGCGACCTCGACTGCTCTATCTGCCCGACCTGTAAGCAAGTGCTGACTCCGCAGGACGTTGCCACCCACAAGGCGCTGCACATCGAGGACGAGGAGTTCCCCTCTCTCCAAGCCATCAGCAGGATCATCACTTAGCTCCCCCTCAGACCAATAAAACCCTCTCTGTCTCTGAAAATGCACTTCTTGGGAGGAGGAGGAGGGGTGGAGTGGGCTGGCTGAGGGCCAGTTCCAGCACACAGGGGTGGCTGGCAGAGCCCCCTTGGGATGGTTTGTAACTGCTGGGTGAAGGAAAGGCTGGACTGTGCCCAGCACCCCCGGGTCTGAGCTGCTGAAATCAGGCTGAGATGGTGGCTGGTGGGGACAGGCAGGAGCCATCTTTCTCCTGCAAAACACTAGGAGAGGAAATGCTCTCTGATCTCACAACTGATGGGATGCAGCAGAGGAATCAGCATCAGGTTTGGGTGTTCTTTCTTTCTTTGGGGGTGGATTTAGGGGTCACTGAGGTGTCTGGAAGCAGCTGGGGCCTCCCCTAGAATATTCTGATTGGTTGGATTTTTTCCCTTTTGGCTGTTTCTGTGACTGGGGAGATCACAGCAGGCAGGGGAATGCAAAAGGGGCAGGAAAGGAAAAGCTGCTCCAGCTGGGAGAAGAGGAAGGTTCTGGCCCAGGGTCTCTCACCATGGGGCTGCCTCTATGGCCAGGGGAGAAAAAGGAGTTAATTAACTCATCCTGCTAATTGCAGAGCTGGATTGACAGGTGCCAGGAGCTGAGTGGGAGATGTGAGGCTGCCTCTGCCCTGTTGTCTCAAGAAACTCCTGAGGGAAGGCTTCACCCTCTGTAAAGCCCTACTTCCCCCTCCTCTATTTAACAACCACCCTGCTCATCCTTTCTGACCTCTGTTGATGGTGGTGGCTCCATCCAGCAGCTCGTCAGGACATGAAAAGCTGTTGCTCACTGACCCTGTTCCCTGCGGTGCCTTCCAGCAGCTCCTGTTTGTTCAGACCCCTCCGGTCTGAAGCAGCTTCACTTCTCTCAGCACCTTGAAACTCCACCTCTTGGACACAAGAGGGGTGAAACCTGCTCGTGGGTTGTGGGACCTCCAGCAGGAGCGTCCGAGTCCTCCCCGCAGTGGCCTCTCACCGCTCCAGTTCACTCTCCCATCGTGGCAGCCCAGTTTAGTTGGTTTTTGGAAGCTGACTGATGGGGTTTTCACATCACTTCTCTGGTATTGAGCTCCAGGTGGCCCTCAGGAGCTCGTCCTGGCTACTGAACATCTTCCTTGCCTTACACTTCTAGCTCTTACACTTCTACTTCCCACTGGCTGGCGCCTGCAAAGTGCTGTTGGGTTCTTGCCTGAATAATTGAAGACTCTTTGAAGGTGGCCACAGGACCCAGCGTGGGGCTGGGGATGATGGTCTGGCTGTGGGACTGAGGGTAAAACACATGAATAGGTGACTAGAAGATCCCTGTCTTGAGCTGGGCTCCTCGGGGTGACACCAGTGCCATGAACCAACCCCTGTGTGAGTGCAGGGGGCAGTGACCCGTGTTCTCTGTGGGAGCATCTCACGTCTTCCCCGGGCGCTCAGCGTCCGCACTCTGCTCTGAGCTCCCTTGAGTCTCTCTCTGGCCCAATGCTGCGGTTTCCTCACACTCTCACCTGAATAAATAAAGTCTAAAACCCGACTGATGGATGGATGGATTGATTGATTGATTTCCTCTGTTGGCTCTGCTTCCAGGCCGTTTCTGGTTTGTTTTGGTATCGCTTTATTGAAAACCGCTTGCGCTTGGTACACGGACACCGCACAGAACCACAGGGTGCTCTCCCCGAGGAGAGGTTCCTGTCTACACAACACGTCGTAACCAGCTGGATCTGATGCTCCACACGCAGTCCACTTTGTACCACAGCGCACGGACGGGGAGGGATGACTGCGGCTCTCGCTTTGCTCGGAGCCAGCTACCTGCAAATCCACGTTTGGTCTGAAAACTCCTCAAGGATCCGAGGTTTAACCTCAATGTTGTACCAAAGCACAGAGGGGATGGACTTGGGGTTCGAGTCGATGTGGTGAGGGCTGTTTGTGAGCCTCACCGAGGGTGGGAATGGGCCTCCTGTGGCTGTGAAGAGCAAAAAGAATGAAGCAGAGCAGGACTGGACCCCTCGGCTCTCCCCAGCACCCCTAAGGGAAACAAAGGGACTCTCTGAGTATCCATGGAGAGAAACCCTGATCCCACAGAGGCAGTGGTGGGACTCGCTGAGGAGCAGATGATGCCTTGGGTTAGTTCGCTGCGGTGGGGTTTATGGAGAGAGAAGGGGTTGAATCACCCCTGTGCGGATCTGTGGGCCAACAGGAGTCAGAAAGAAATGAAGCAGAAGAGCCAGTGAAATCCCAATGGCTGAGCTGTGACTTCCAGGGAGGGCTCCGCTCAAACCACATGAGATACCAGAGCTCTGGGGTGGAGGAAGGTTGTTCTGCTTGAGGATCAGCTAAACACAACTCGCCCTCCCCGACAGGAACAGCTTAAAACACTGTGGGGAACCTCCAATTCTTCCAGCAGACTTCAAATAGCCAGCCAGAGCCCTTGGAGTGGTCACCTCTGGTGCTGAGGGACCTGTGTGCTGTCACTCCAGACCCTCCCAGAGCAGGGTGGTCTGGCAGGAGAGGGACAGGACTGGCTGAACTGGTGGAAAGCAGCAGCGAGGAGGATGATCCAAACCTCCAAACACTGCAGTTGCTGCACCAATGGATGGAGCTATCTGCCCATGAAGTCGTAAGGCTGCACCAAGTCTGCCTGAGCCGCCACCCTCCAAAGAGGGTTCTGTGCCAGGGGCTGGCTCATGGCATCATGGGCTGGTGTCTCTCCCTGTCTCACTTCACCTTCAGCTCACAGACCAGGGGAAGATTTTATGCCTGAGGTGGGAAATGCTCTTCCCAACTTGGTAACTCCAGCTTGCCCCACGCTGCCTGGCTGCCACAGCCTCAGCAGGGCAACCACAACCACAAACACTGCTGCCCTGAAACCCAGTGCGAGGAGCTCCTCTCCAGCAGACCCTCTGGGTGGCAGAGGGAGCAGGGTTCAGCTTCCTGGAGGAGCCTGCTGATCACACTCAGGCTGGAGCAGACCTCTACGCTCATGAAGGCCAACCTCAATGGTTACTAACCCAGCTGCTCCAAACCCACCGCTAAAGCATGGCCCTGAGCTCCAGATCAGAGAATCATCCTGGCTGGAAAGGACCTCCAGGAGCATCAAGCCCAGCAGCTCCCTGACCCTTAGACCTCAAGTGCTCAAGCTACTCTGTTTTTAAACCCCTCCAGAGCTGGGGACTCCACTACCTCTACTGGACACATTCTCAGCCATGGTTTAATCCAGAAGGGATCCACCCTGCCTTCCAAGGAAGCCTCTTCCTCATCCTCCTCATCCTCCTCCTTCTCTCTCTCCTCCTCTCCTGCCCAGCCAGCTCCTCGCACACTCCAGGTCTCCCCGTCCCAGAGGAACCGCACAAAGCCACCGACCTCGAGAAGAACTAGGGTGCCGTCGCTGGGGAAGGAGGGGTGAAGCCCTGCTGGAGCCTCCTCTGTGGCACCGCTGCTGCGTGGGGCGTGCGGGTGGGGAAAGAAAGGCGACGCAGGGCTCGGTGTGTACATTCAGCGGTTGTAATATCGAGCACGGTTACACCAGGGGGGAGAGGGGGGGCGGCGGGGTTCAGGGATGAGGGGGGAGGTCAGGACACGTCCCGCAGTCAGACAGAACTTGTGGAGGTCTTTTACGGTCACAAGGAAAACTCTGGAACACTTAAGATAGAAAAAAAAACCAAACCCAAGGGAAAGAAACCCACGAGGCTACCGAACGGACACTGTCTCACGTACGATCAATTTAAACATTTAAATTGATTCTCGTTTGGCTAAAATATGAACACAAGGTACGGTTTGTGCTGCTAAAAGGGTCAGTGTTCCCTCTAAGGAAAATATTGCTACGGTCCTACCCTGCACCGACAGCTCGAGAAAGCCTTGGCCGCCTGCTTTTGCTTTTCCCATCGTGAGGGTTCCCGAATGCCTTCTGGTTTGGACTGGGGTGGGGGTCTCCCTGCTCACCAAGCCCTGCTGGGTCACCTCTTGCTTGCTCCTCACGGCGGCTGCAGAGGTGGCCTGAGGAGGTTCCACCACCTCCACAGCCGCAGCGGGGACCACAGTGGGACACCAGCGCTTGGGAGGCTGCAGCGGGGCGGAAGGAGCGTCCGAGCGGGAAGCTGCTGCCTGGGCAGTGGGACTTGCTGTGGGCTGCTGAACTCATCCAGCTGCAGCTGGGTGAGCACAGAGCTGGGCTGTACCGGCCAGAACACTGCCGGGTGCTTGTGCGCCGGGGCGCTGGGTGCTCCTCACGAGGTCAGAAGGCAGCAAGTGGCTTCTGCTGGTGGAAAGCAGCAAGTGAAACCCCCAGGGAGAGCCAGGAGCTGCCTCCAGGGTGCTGGAGTAGCTCCTGTGTTTGGTCCTTACCTGCAGCGAGCTCAGCTGGCCCCACAGCGTGGGCAGGCAGGGTAGGGGGAAGGCAGCCGGGCATGGGGGGTGTCTGGGACCCACTGGGTTATTTTTAACAGAGCAGGAACCACCACACAGCTGGAAAACCCCAACCTGTGCCTCTTCCCCAGGGGCTTTCTGCTCACTCTGCTCTCCCACCACGTGCAAAACCAGCGCTGGGAGTCCCCTCACGAGGGACTTTGATGGCCTGTGGAGGCGTCAGGAGGTTTTGCTGCGGCTGGCAGCAGACGGCGGCTGCTCCCAGTATAAAACCCCAAGTTCAGTGCGGCTCCCAACTGGACTTTGAGGCACTGAGACACCCCACCGTCTGTGTCAGAGCTCCTGTCACCAACTCGTACCTCCACCAACACTCCCAACCCCCCCGGTGAAGCAGCTAAGGGTTTTTCCACCAGTCCTAACCAGCAGCAAGTTAATGCTGAACTGGTTTCCAGTTTCAAACTCCCATTTTCCATCCCGCTGCAGCGTAGAATCCAGCTGGATATCCCAGGAGGGAGCCCACTGTGCCAAGAGCAGCCTAAGCTCAGCCTGACCCACCTGCCTGGAGCTAGGAAGGGGGGGGGTTGGTTCTCTTTCTGCACGGGCAATATCTGCAGCTAAAAGTCACCCAGACACCGCTGATTTCCTTGTGAGTTTGGCACTTCCCACGAACACGGAGAGGAAAACTGCCGCCGGGGCCGCTCTGGGGCCGACCCCAAGCAGCATCGGCCGCCACGGGACCGATTTCTGCGTTGGCTCTGGAAGAACGAGACAAGCAGCAGCTCCTCTGCTGCTTCCTAGCAAGGAGAAGGTATCTAGGGCTCTCCCGGGCGCCCTCCGTGAGGGTTAGTTCTTCCCCTTCCTTCCTTCCTTCTTAGAGGGAACACTGCTTTTATAAAAACCCCTTGGACAGGTAAAACAAGAACCAATACCACTGTACAGAGTTCACTGCACAACTAGCTACTAGGGAGTGAGAACCCAGCACTGACTCGCCACGCTAAGGAAATGGGACTGAATACATCTGCCAGCGGACCGGTTACCGTGTACGGCGCCGTCGGCGCTCGCTGCTCTCCTGGCACGCCGCGGCCCCGGCCCCCTCAGTACGCCGGCACTTGGTAACCCTTGGGGTTGGCGTCTAAGGTCTCGGTGAAAGGGGGGCTCTGGTAGGTCTCTGTGCTCTCGATGCCGCTGCCGCTGGGGTAGCCGGGGTACGCGGCGCTGGGGTCGGCCGAGAACTGGTCGGTGGCGAAGAGTGACATGTCCGTCCCCAGGCGGTATCTCTGCAGCGCCTTCACCGCCAGCGCGACCTGCCGGGGCCGGGGAGGAAGGTTAGAGGGGTGGCTAGTGCTCTGTGTATCCCCAGGACTCCACATCACCTCACCCCAACCAAGGACTCCACATCCCCTCCAGGACCTGCAGCCTCCCCAGGACCCCAGATTCTCCTCCAGGACCTCGCATCCTCCCAGGACCTTCACCCCGCTCAGGACCCTGTGTCTCTCCAGGACCCCCCAGGACTCTGCCTCTCCCCAGAATCCTGCATCTCCCCAGAACCTCCACCACCATGGAACCCTCCCAGGACCTAGTGTCTCCACAGGACCCCACCTTCCCCTGACCCTGCATCCCCCCAGGACCCCACATCTCTGCAGGACCCCACATCCCCCACAGGACTCTGCCTCTCTCCAGAATCCTGCATCTCCCCAGAACTTCTCCATCACCCCAGACCCCTGCATCCTCCCAGGACCCCATGTCTCCACAGGACCCCACTTTCCCCTGACCCTGCATCCCCTCAGGACCCCGCTTCTCTTCAGGACACCACATCCCCCACAGAACTCTGCCTCTCCCCAGAATCCTGCATCTCTCCGGAACCTCCACCACCCTGGAACCCTGCATCCTCCCAGGACCTGTAGGGTCTCCACAGGACCCTACCTTCCCCTGATTCTGCATCCCCAAGTGCATCACAACATTCTAGGTGGCCACTGGTCCACCGCCACTACAGCCCAGAGCTCAACCAACCCCAAACACAACCCCTAATGGGTCAGGTTGACCCCCAAAGCTCTGCCTGGGCAGGGAGGTGGCAGCCTGGGCTGGGGTGCCCCAGTGTGTGCAGATCTGGCACCAAGAAACCATCTGCTGTGGGGTGGGAAAGCTGCTGAGTGCGGGGCCAGCAAAATAGGTCAGTTCTGCCGAGACTCCTTCGCCCTCTTCCAGGTTGCCGGTATCCAGGTCACAAACGGCAGGGAATGGGGGCGGCCGAGCTGTGAGTGCCGCAGCTCCTGTTTCAGCAGCTTTCATCAGCAACCCCATTAGTTTATAAACGAGACTGGGAGGGGGTTAAAAGAACCCACCCGCAGACACTGGGAGACCTTTCCCACCCACAGCCCAGCGCCCATCACACAGAGCTGCTGGGTTTATTAATGGTCTCAGCGGAGGGGCGGCCGCCAGGACCCCACAGCCTGGGCACCCTCCGTGCGGGTGGCAGGGGACTGGTGTCCCCCACTGCCCTCCCCAGGGTGGGAGCAGATGGTAGTGGGACTGGGATGAGCATCCCACCCAGCTCCCTTCCCTGGGGGCTGCGTTAACTGGGCGGACTGGTGATGGAGAATAGCTGCGGGGAGCTGGGATTAGAAGAGATTTATTTAGATAATACAGAGCTGGGAGCAGTTAAAGTGGTGACTAACTGGAGCCAGGCCTGCGGCTGGAAAGCCTCAGACTGGCTTTTGCCCCAGTTCTGTTAGGGCAGTATGGAACTAGGGCACATCTTGGGGGCTCTGCACCCACGACAAGCCAGAGGGGGGTGGCAGTGACGCAGGGGCCATCCCTGCTCCTCTACAGGCAGCCACCTCCAGAAGAAGAGCCTGAGCAGTGCTGGTACCCCCAGGCACATCAGGGGTCCAGCCGCTGCGCTCAAGGGTCCCCACAGGGTCTTGCACCCCATGTCAGATTTCCCTCTGCCACTATGTGGTCCCAGAGACGTTCAGACCCTAAAAGCAGGAGCAAAAGGGAGTTCTGCAAGCCCCTGCTTCTGGAAGGCAGCAGAAGAGCCAGCCTGGCTTCCCCTGAGGTTGAGCTGATGATCCTAAGTGCTCCCAAAACCCAGCTGCCATCCCATGAGACTGGCTCATTGCAGTGACCCGCTCCTGGAGGCTTGTTTGCTTCCAACCAAACCTGGAAGCCTCCTGGGGGCCTAAGGAGGCTCTGAAACAAGGGCAGCTCGTGGTGGGTGACACGGTTTCAATGGGGACACAAGTCCCCAGCCACAGAAGAAGGGGAAGTGTGGACTTCCCCAGCCAGAAGCATTGAGCTGATGCTGACAAACCGCAGTTCTCATCTCTGTTAGGAGGTTTTCCTCTGTACAGCCCTGCACTGCCTGGCCAGGATTCACTTCTCCAAAGCCAGATTCCTCCTCCCAGCTCAGTGCTGAGCCCAGGGCAGGTTTGGTTTCTCCTCTCCTCACCATTCACTCCAAAGCTGAACTCACCCAGACGATGATGGAGAAGAAAGAGAAGGTGATGGCTGCCCGGGCGGCGTCTGCTCCTTGAGAAACCCCTTTGCTCATCGTCGTCCGTTGCCACTGGTTTGCTAGGAAGCAGAAGGCTACAAACCACAGGAAAGCCAAGAAACCTGCAAGAGAAGAGAGCTGCTCAGTGCTGTCCCTGCCCACCGCCTCCTCCTCTGCTGGACCTCCACGTGCTGAGGCACAAACACACTGCCAAGGGGATTTTCAAACAGCAACAGAGCCCTTGGGTGCCTCAGCCTGTGGAGTGACCCACACAGAGCTGGTTTTTAGAAGAGAGTGAGTTGCCATCACTGGAAAAACTGGGATGGAAGGAAGCTTGAAGAGTCACCTGGTGTGGCCACAGAAGGAAGCTTGAAGGGTCACCTGGTGTGGCCACAGAAGGAAGCTTGAAGGGTCACCTGGTGTGGCCACAGAATCACAGAGCATTAGGGATTGGAAGGGACCTCGAAAGACCATCCAGTCCAACCCCTGGCCACAGCAGGATCCCCTAGAGCCAGTCGTTAGGGATTGGAAGGGACCTCAAAAGATCATCTAGTCCCATCCCCCTGCCACAGCAGGATCCCCTAGGACCAGCCCAGGTGGGTTTGAAACGTCTCCAGAGAAAGAGACTCCACAGCCCACCCCGGGCAGCCCCTGCCAGGGCTCTGGCACCCTCACGGGCACAAAGGTCCTTCTCACACTGAGGTGGAGCCTCCTCTGCTCCAGCTGACACCCGCTGCCCCTTGTCCTGTCACTGGGTGCCCCTGAGCAGAGCCTGGCTCCCTCCTGCTGCCACCCAGGGGGCTCAGCCCAGCATCTCTCACCTCCTGCACCCGGAGGTGGCTTAATAACAACAACAACGGAGCAGCTCAGCCACAGCTGCTGGGGAAGAGCCAACTGAGCTCAGGGCTGGTGATGGAAGAACCTCACAGCCACAGACTTGGCTCAGAAGGGAGCCTCAGACTCCCCCCAGAATCTCCCATCCAGTCCCACTCCACCCCAGCCCAGCCCGGCCCGGCCCCAGGGTGGTGGGTGCTGACCCCCGCGTCGCTGCTCTGCTGGAGGGCCGGAGACGCAGCTCCTCACCACAAGCAGGAGCCAGGGCAGAGCCAGGGCACCCCTGCCCAGCTGCACCCCAGCCTCTCTGAACCCCCCTCCCCAGCACCCCGAAAACCGACCCTCAGCCCCTGCAGAGGCTCATCCCTGCACACAGCACCCTGGGGACTCCCCACACCCCTTTCGCCTCCTCTTCTCACCCCAAAGACGAGCACAGCCAACTCGGCCCTGACCCTCCCCAGCCCCAGAGCTGCTGCGGGGATGCTCCCTGCACCCCCCGGGCACGGGGCCCATGTGCCCGTGCGTGCCAGGCGCATTCCCGGGGCCCAGCCGGGCCCTGATCAATGGGTGGCAGCAGCGAGGATCGATGGCTATAATTAAACCCTGAGCTGCTGGGCTGGGCCCTCCTGCCCAGCAACCACCCCACACGCACTCCGGCAGCGGGCTCTGGGGGCACTGGGGTGCCCAGACAGCACCCGCCCGGGTCCCTGCCACAGCAAAGGGCACCCAGAGCCTCCCCTCTGCCCCCGCGAGGCTCCAATAGGGAGAATTTCTTGGTGGGAGAAGCAGACGAGGGCTGGGGTGGGTGGTGCCCACCAGGCTGGCAATGGGAGGGAAGGAAAGGAGGGAGGATAATGGGGTGCAGGGGACAGAGGGGTCCCTCCGTTGCCAGGGTGGAGGTGCCCGGCCAGGATGGAGCAGGTTCATGCCCAGGGCTCACACCTGCCCCAGTACAGCAGGGGAGGGGGGTGCCCTTGTCCTTCTCTCCTCGTAAAGCAAACCCCACATTTTGGGGGTCTCTGAGGGTTTTTG
>JAOXOE010000771.1:5372667-5389015 GCA_028565055.1 Phoeniculus purpureus | reverse complement strand
GCCTGATCTAGGGTGGGGTGTCCCTGCCCATGGCAGGGGGATTGGACTAGATGATCTTCTGAGGTCCCTTCCAATCCCTAATGATTCCATGATTCTAACTTTCTCCTTCAATTTACCAAGAATAAGTGTGTGAGGGTTAAACAACCCAACTTACTGGACCATGTCAGCCACATAATCTTCCAGATAGCAGCTATTGAACTTCACCAAGTTCACCAAAACCAACAGGAACTCCGAAGTCAACCCGACATCCATCCACTGCAGCACAAAGTCAGCTAAAGGAGGAAAACAACTTGTTACAATCTGCTTCCCACCCACAAGCACTGTCACTGCCCATCTCTCCTACCACTGCAGGCCTGTCCCCCCCAGACTGAAGAGAGAACACTCACCTAACTCTTCTTCTAAGTAGGTGATGTATCGTCCATTCTCCGTCAGAGCCTTGAACACTTCGAGCCGTTCGTGAAGGTCTTCGTTGGAGGGATAGTCCTTAATAACCTTAAAGAAATGTGCTCGGAGGATCCCTAACCTCTCACCCTTAAAAAAATCAAACAGAGGAAGGGAATAACAGTGTTGGTAACAACTAACAGCAGTTAACTCCTAGACCTGTGCAGGGGGGCTGGAACTGGATGATCTTTAAGGTCCCTTCCAACCCTGGCCAGTCTGTGATTCTACGCCTTGTGTTCACACTCCGCCCAAACCCCACTTTCATTAACCGCAGAATTTCTTCTGCAGTTTGTTTTCACCTGTCCTTGAACGATTGACTTCAGGAGATGAAGCACCGCGTGTCTGGCTTCGGCGGGGCGCTCTGGCTGCAGCATATCGGCTACCACCCTCCATACTGCTTCCACAGCATGCTGGAACAAACACAGGGCACAGGCAGCAGGAGGAAAGCACAGTTGCTTTGGAGACCTTTACCCAGGGGGTCAGTCATTCACTACAGCAAGTTAAAGAACAAGCTCTGCAAAGATTTCATGGCTGGAGCTCTCTTTTCTGAGGGAGAGCTCTTGCCTGCCAGGACATAAGCTCAGAGGAACCACATGAGAGGCACCAAATCCCATCCTACGCGACAACCTGCACTCCAGCCCTTCGTGTTCCTCATTCACGCTCTCACTTCAGGGTGACCTTCACCCAAACACAGGAAGAATTGAAAACCAATTTGAGGTGGCTCATTAACAAGACAGAAGGACTTAGCAACCACCTTTTCTATAGGATTAACATCATCTCCCACGTCCTGAATATCCACAGCGCTCTTGCTCAGCTCAGGAAGCCCCTCAGCTACCTCCTCTCTGCTCCACTGCTGGTACCTTGGGCAAGACTAGTTCCCTTCTGAGATTAACAGCAGCCTTTTTTGAGAGCTGCAGCCTTCCACTGCTGCCTGAGGACTGGCAAACTCACCTCTTCAATCTTCTTTGTCTTTGCCACTTCACAGATTTGCCCAATCGCTCGGATCCGGTTACTTAACCCACACTCTATGCTCAGTTCCTGGAAAGAAAGGCAGACATCAGCTCCCAGTTGTTACCAGCAACACTCATCCATTCTTCAAAGGCAAGATCATGAACCGCTGTAAAAGAAGTCACCCAAATGATCTGTTAGTCATTGCTAGGGCTGTTCAGGGAGCTCTCCAAACCCTCTCCCTTTCAACTACTAGCAAGTGATTGGTCCAGACTGGAACTGGAGCCAAACAGCTTTTCACCTCCAAGACACAACTTCTCCCTTTCTTCAGGAATGGTAATAACTTCACCTTCAGCTCATGGGAGAAGGGCAGAGAGAGGAGGGATGTTGAGTTCAGCTCCCCAGCCCTCCAGCTTGGCTGCTCCAGCACAGACTTGAAGGGACCAACAGGAGGATGGAGGTCATGGTGACCCTGGACTCTGCACTCTTGAGACCGCACCTTCAGTACTGGGTCCAGTTTTGGGTGCCACATGATCAGAAGGAGGTTGGAGCAGGGCCAGAGAAGGGGAATGAGGCTGGGGAGAGGGCTGGAGAGTGGAGAGTGGCTGAGTCAACTGGGATTATTTAGTCTAGAGATGAGAAGGCTGAGAGGAAACCTTCTTGCTCTCTCTAGCTACCTCAAAGGAGGTTGTAGCGAGGCTGGTGCTGGTCTCTTCTTCCAAATCACTAATGATAGGATGAGGGGAAATGGCCTCCAGTTGCATCAGGGGAGGCTTAGATTGGATCTGAGGAAGAAGCTCTTTTCTGAGAGAGTGACTGGACACTGGAACAGGCTGCCCAGGGAGGTGGTGGAATCCCTATCCCTGGAGACGTTGAAGGACAGCCTGGCTGCGGCCTTTAGTGCCCTAGTCTAGCTGGTGGGGTGATGTTAGGTCCTGGGCTAGGCTGGATGAGTTCAGAGGGCTTTGCCAGCCTCAATCATTCTGGGATGCTGGGATAAGGTGAAGAGGCAGCATGGAGAGAGAATGGAAGGCAAAACAGAAAGGGGAAGGAGCCAGCCCTCCTCTCGATTCTCTGGGCTTAGGTAACCCAGGCACCATCCCCACCTTCACTCCAGTCAGTTCTCACACCTTGAGTATTTCCGCAGTGATGATGAACTCTGTTTGTTTGCCCTCCGATGACTTTGAACTTCCCCGGGATGTTCCCAGTCCGAGGAGATTCCTGAACTTCTCCTTCAGGCCCGAATCCTTGCTCTGAGGCTTCGCCATGTCTGACAGGCAGCGCTGAGCCCCTGGAAACACAGATCAGGGTTTGTTAAGGGAGCCCCTGGGGAATCTTTAAGCAGGAAAACACCAGTAACAGACAGCACAAAGAGGCTTTTACAAACAGCTCTGCTGTCTCAGGCCCTTTCAAACAAGGGAGAGGCCAAATGTATGAGGAGCCTGAGCTGCTCCTGCCTTCAGTGCCCACATCATCCAGTGACCTGGGAATGGGGAGCACTGGGTTCCCATTTACTGGGAGCTCTGAGTGCCCAGCAGCACCACAACCCTAAACACACAGAAACTTTCCAGCAAGCGTGAGCTGATGCACTGGTTCCCAGTCAAAAGGCAAAGGAGCAGCACACAGCACATTAAAACAGATGCTGAAAGGATCTGGATGTGAGGAAGGGCTTACAAATCTGAGTGTTGGATCATCCAGTGGTGATGAGGACGAGGGGGTGCAACAAGGAGATCTGTTAGTGCAATGGCACAGCCTCCAGAAACTGTCTGCCTTGACAGCCCCAACCCACTGACCCTCGGGGAGCCCAGACCCAGCTCAGGACAGGATAGCTTTTGTGGGGCCAAGAGTACGTGATCCTGACAACCCCAGCAGCCCTCCAGTTCAGCCCCCTGTCCCACACCCCAGCAATCTCTGGGGACGGAGCACAGACTGTCCCTACATCTCAGGGGACACCACTGAGCCCCCAGCCCCACATCGCTAAGGGAACCCCACAGCCCCCTGCGCTAAGGAAAACTCCCATCCCAGATAAACATCACCACGGGACAACCCCAACCCCACATCACCGCGGGACAAACCATGGCCCCCAGACCCACAGCCTGGCAGAGAGTCGCCTGTCCCTTCTCGCATCTCCGGGAGTTGCCTAAAACCCTGCTGACACCCAACGGGGGACACCTCACAGCTCCCCTCACACCAAAACACTCCCGAGGCTCTCTGGCAGGAGACACACAGGGGACCTCACCCGCCGCATCCCCGGGGACACGGCCAGGCCCCGCCTCCTGCCAGGCCCCTGCACCGCCCTCAGGGCCTGGTCCGACCGCCCGCGCGGTAACGGGGCTGCAAGTAACGGGGAGAGGATTCCGCAAACCCCTTTCTGCCTTTCTCTCCTCCTCCTCCTCCTCCTCCTCCCCACGTCCGCCTCATCCTCACCCGCCGGCCCCGGCCCCGGCCCCGCTGCACTCCCGCTGCCCCACTCCGGGCCCCGCCCGTACCGGAAGTCCAGGCCTCTCGCAGCCGGATGTCCCGCCCCTTCCGGGCCCGCGTGGGGCACTCTGGGAGCAGTAGTGCCCGAGGGACCGCCATGATGGCTGCGGCCCGGTCTGCAGGGAGTGGGCGGGTGGCGGCGCGGGGTCTCGGCAGGGGCCGGGGGGCGGCTGGAGGTACCAGGAGGGGAATCGGGTCTTTCGGGTGTGGCCTCGGTTGTTGGGGGAGGAGACTCAGGCCAGGGCCCTTTTGTGTCCGTTCGCGGAGGCCTTAGTGCGGCCTTTAGGTGGTTAACGGGACCCATAAGAAGGGGCTGCTGTGACAGGACGAGGGGTGATGGTTAAACTAAGGGATATTTTCTCTAGATATGAGGGAGAAATTAACAATGAAGGGGGTGAGACCGTGTCCCAGGGTGCACAGAGAGCTGGAAGAAACCCCATCCCTGGTCAGGTTGGACCTTGGGGCTCTCTGAGCAACCTGCTCTGGTTGGGGTTGGTCCTGCTCAGGGCAAAGGGTGGCACCGGAGGAGCTTGAAGTGTCCCTTAGAACCCCACCCCAGTCTGTGATTCGATGTGGCAGTACCCAGGCTGTGGTCTTGCCTGCACCCATCTCATCCTCCTGTGTGCTTGGGATATAGAGTCCTGTAGGGTGTCACCAGCTGCTGTCACCCATTTCCCAGGCCATTCCCCACCCCATGGGTGGCTTCAGCTAGGGCCAGTGGACATGAGGTGCTGCTGCTAGGACAGAGCTGTAGGGAAGACAAGTTCAGCCCTCGTTAGGGTGCTGCCAAGTGGTTTCTGTCCCCTGCCTTCAGAGCTGGAAATCCCTCCTGTCTCCTGCAGCAAAGCAAGCCCACAGCACAGCTGACACAGCCATCACACCAAGACGCAGCAGGAGGAGGAGGAAGGCCATTGCCATTGCCTATGAGCCTGCGCAGGGTGACTGTGCTGAGGCCCTGGAGATACCAGAGCCCCAGACACCTCGCTGGGAGCCCAGGGACTGGCAGCAGCAGCTGGAACACATCCGGGAAATGAGGAGGAACAGAGATGCTCCGGTTGATGAGATGGGAGTGGATAAATGTTTCGACACCATGGCACCTCCTCAGGTAACTGCCCACAGCCAGGCAGGAACAGGCAGCCCCACCCTCCTGCTGCCCGTGGCTGTACCCTGCCTTGGGTGTCTCCAGCAAAGTGAGAGTTGGCTGCACAAGTATGGGCAGGAGAGGAACCCTTGGTCTTGCTACAGGAGGAAATTCAGAATTATTACAGAATGATGGAGGCTGGAAAAGCCCTCTGAGCTCATCCAGCCCAGTCCAGGACCTAACATCACCTCAGCAGCCACACCAGGGCACTAAGGGCCACAGCCAGGGTGTCCTTCAACACCTCCAGGGATGGGGACTCCCTCACTACCCTAGGCAGTCAAGTCCAAGCTCTGATCACCCTTTCTGTGAGAAGGGGCTTCCTAACATCCAACCTAACCCACCCCTGGCAGCTTCAGGCCCTGCCCTCTCATCCTGGTTCTGGCTGCCTGGGAGAAAAGCCCGACCCCCACCTGACTGCAGCCTCCTTTCATGGAGTTGCGGAGAGGGAGAAGGTCCCCCCTGAGTCTCCTGTTCTCCAGAGTCAGCCCCTGGCTTTCCAATATCGGGCTGGTCAGATTCAGCCAGCCCTTGGAGAATAGCAGGGGTTGTTTGCTGATAGGTTCTCTGCTCCCTTTCAGCTCTGCTGGGCTGTGGAAACCAGCAAGCAAACACTAGAGGGAAAAACCCTTATCATCATCTTAAACTGCTGCCAGGAGAGTTAGGCTGAACCGAAAGCAGGAGCTGAGGCAAAACTAGGAGGGTTTCGGGCTTGAGAGTGAAAACCCTGACAGTGGTGTCTCATGGGGCAGGCTGGCAAGGCATGGAGTCGTGGCCCCTTCTGCCTAAAAGTCTCTCTAGAAGGCCACGGAAAGGTTCCAGCAAGGTAGCTCTGTGACACAGAGGGACAACAGTTTGGAGGGGAGCTGAGAAAAACCCTGCCAGGCTGCTTTGTTGCTCCTAAGAACAGCCTGGAAGTGGAGGTTGGCTTCCTCCCCTCTTGCAGCCCACTTTTTTGGGGATACTGTTCGAAAGGAAGGGCCGTGCTGGGGTGCTGCTGGCCTCCCTGAGTCTGGAAATGCAATCAGCCCTAGCCACCAGCTCCCTTCCTGGGCTTGGAGCGATGAGGGATGGCTCTGGAAGATGCAGCTGCCACAGCTTCAGCACCTGTGAGGCCGTTGCTGGCCTGGTGCCTTGGATTTGGATCCCTGAGGAGGGTAATTGGCTTTCAGTCCAGCTTCGGGCAGCGTCACACACTCCATAGCTGTGGGGGCTGGCAGCTGTGGGTTCAGAGGGACCCTGGGGCACAACATGGAAATAGCTTCTTATCCCTAGGGAAGCAGGGATGCTGCTTCCAAGAAAAAGTAGGTGTCCTCACACAACTTCCATGTAATTGCAGATTTCCCTGGTAGGGAAACAGATTGAGGGGCTGGAGCAGGTCCAGAGGAGCAACAGGGCTGGGGAAGGGACTGGAGCCGGTCCAGAGTAGCAACAAGGCTGGCGAAGGGACTGGAGGAAAACACTGATGGGGAGAGGCTGAGGGAGCTGGAGGTGTTTAGCCTGGAGATGAGGAGACTCAGGGAAGACCTTTCCCCTCTTTCCAACACCCTGAAGGGTCAGGTGAGGATTGGGCTCTTCTCCCAGGCAACCAGTGCCAGGATGAGGGGGCAGAGATCTCAAGGTGTCTCAGCATCTCTTTCCCCAGGTCAGGCTGGATCCCCTCAGGGATCTCTGTGTCTCTCACCATCTCTTTCCCCAGGTCATGCGCTACCAAGTGCTGCTGTCACTGATGCTCTCCAGCCAGACCAAGGACCAGGTGACGTCAGCAGCCATGCAGCGTCTGCGCCAGCACGGCCTCACAGTTGACAGTATTTTGCAGATGGATGATGCGATGCTGGGGCAGATCATCTACCCCGTGGGGTTCTGGAGGGTGAGTGCAGCTTCCTCAGCAGCTCAGGAAAGCAGGAGGTGGGTGCAGACCCCAGCCCCTGGTACCCACTGCCACACCCTGGGGTGACCTTTCCCCTGGAGTCAGGCCAGAGGCTGTATGTAACCCCAGCTTTAGCAATTCATATTTAGGACAGGATTGTTTGGGGCAGTTCCTGGAGCCTGTGGGGACCGTTGGAGCTAATCAGGGTGCAGCAGAGAATCCCAGAATGATTGAGGCTGGAAAAGCCCTCTGAGCTCATCCAGCCCAGCCCAGGACCTAACATCAACCCATCAGCCACACCAGGGCACTGAGGGCCGCAGCCAGGCTGTCCTTCAGCACCTCCAGGGAGGGAGACTCCTCCACTGCTCTGGGCAGTCCAGTCCAGGCTCTGATCACCCTTTCTGGGACAAAGGGCTTCCCCGGGCAGCTTCAGGCCCTGACCTCTCAGCCTGGTGCTGGTTGCCTGGAAGAAGAGCCCGACCCCCACCTGACTCCAGCCTCCCTTCAGGGAGTTGGAGAGAGGGAGAAAGTCCCCCCTGAATCTCCTCCAGGCTAAAGACCCCCAGTTCCCTCAGTGTCTCCCCATCAGCCTTTCCCTCCAGTCCCTTCTCTAGCCTCGTTGCTCCTCTGGACCTGCTCCAGCCCCTCAATCTCTTTCTTGAAGTGAGGGGCCTAGAGCTGCTGCCAGGATTCGAGAGGAGGCCTCCCCAGTACAGGGGGAGAATGACATCCCCAGCTCTGCTGGCCACACTGTTGCTGATACCAGCCAGGATGCCATTTGCCTTCTGGGCCACCTGGGCACTCCTGTTCAGCCGGCTGTCACCCACTACTGCCAGGTCCCTCTCTGCCAGGCTGCTCTCCAGCCCCTCATTCCCCAGTCTGTAGCTGCAGGGGTTCTTGTGGCCAAAGTGTAGGACCCTGCCCTTGGCCCTTTTCAACCTCATCCCATTGGCCTCTGCCCACTGACTCAGCCTGTGCTGATCTCTCTGCAGCATCTTCCTCCCCTCCAGCCAATCGACTCTCCCAAATCTCTACGGTTGGAAGAGACCTAGAAGCTCAAGTCAACCATCACCCCAACCCTGCCCTGCCCACTAAACCCTGTCCCCTAGAGCCACAGCTACTGGTGTTTGAACACATTTACGTGTTCTTTGAGCACAATTTTCCTTTTGAGGGGAAATCAGGGCCCTCTGTCCCCCTTCCCCAACCTGCAGCGTGTGGCTGCGCACCTCCACAGCGGTTTGGTTTGTGGGGTGTTTGTGTCTTGTCCCTGCTCTGGAGGGCAGCTCTGAATTCCTGCCCTTCCCGGTGGCTCTGCAGAACAAGGTGAAGTACATCAAGCAGACAACAGCCATCCTGAAGCAGAAGTACGGAGGGGACATTCCAAGGACCGTGGAGGAGCTGGTGCAGCTGCCAGGTGTTGGGCCCAAGATGGCCCACTTGGCCATGACCATCGCTTGGGACAGGGTCTCCGGGATAGGTGGGTCGCCCTGCCTTTTCCCCTGTTCCTTTCCCAACCCTTGCCTGCTCTGTTCCCTGCTCAGAGGGGCAGGGAGCCTGGTGGCGCTGCGTTGGGTTAGACACCTGCAGAGGAGTTAGGTGGGTGAAGGATGTGACGCTCTATACTCACAGGCAACGAGCTGCTGGACGGTTGAAGTGTGGAGCCCACTGTTGGGGTTTAACCAGAGAAATCCCCAAGGGCAGGCAGCCCCTCGTGCAGTAGGGATGCACCTGGAGCAGGTTGTCTCCTGCCCGAGAGGAGACAACCTCCTCTTAGTTCCTTTAGGGAGTGATACTCAGGTCTGGAGTCTGTCCTGGCAGCAGAGCCACCCCCAGCAGCCGGCAGATGGGGCTGGACCATCAGCTGTAGGGTGCCCCCGTGGCCTGGAGAAGCCCTGGGGATGGATTAATCATCCCAACATATTTGCTGCTCAGCAGAAGAGCCCTGGGAAAGCTGGGAGGAGCAGCACCCAAGGTCTGACCGCAGGGTAAGGTCAGCATGGACAGCAGCTGATTGCTGCAGCCCCTCTGGTGACCACTGGCCACACAAAACAAAGCTCCTTCTCTGCATTTGGGCTCATGTTGTTCTCCCCACACTGTGGGGGCAGGAAGTCATTGCAGGGAGCCAGGCCGGCCAACTGATTTCCAAAGAATTCTGTGCTGGGTTGTGATTTAGGAGGCAAGAGCTGGGCTTCCTGTTTACAGCCATTTCCTGGGGTTTGCCCAATTAGCCCCAGAGCCCGGTTTATCGCTGCCGATCTAACAATAATAGACCTTGCATTGAGGGCTTTTGGAGCTCAAAGCCCTTTGATAAACATTCCCTTAAAGCCTTCGAACCCCCCTCATGGCCCTAGGTATTGTGAAATGTGTTTTCCAGCTGGGTAAACTCAAGGGGCAGAGATTGCAACTTGCGTAAGATCAGCTGAAACGAAGGCAGCGGGGGAGGAGAAGCCGGAGCAGGGAGGGAAGAGAAGCTGGGACAGGCTGCCCTGTGCCTGCCAGATCATGGCATGGGATCCTTCGCTGCCTGGGTCAGCCTGTGTGAGTGTCTGCGTGCTGAGAGAAACCCTCCCACCATGTTTTTGGCTTGGGTGTAGGAGAAGAGCAGCGTTCCACGAGTGAGCCTCACCTCCGAGGAGGAGGAGGAAGCCAGTGCAGGGTGGGCTGTGACTGGCAGCTCTCTGCTGTTGTCTTTCTCTCCCCGTTCAGGTGGGTCTGCCCCTGGCTAAACTCTGGACTCTCCCTCCCTTCCCAGCTGTGGACACACATGTGCACAGGATCACCAACCGGCTCAAGTGGGTGAAGAAGGAGACCAGATACCCCGAGGAGACTCGGGTAGCACTGGAGGACTGGCTGCCCAGGTAAAGCTGCAGCCCCAACAGCCTCCTCCCTCTCTAGTGAGCCCCTTGAGGTGGCTGCAGGAGCCAGGTCTGCACAGTCCCACACTGTCAGCAACAGCGTTGGTGATTTTGGGGTCCTTTATGGGGCATGACTCCACAAAGGTGCTGCATCTCTCCCAGAGAGCTGCAGCAGCAGCATCTCAGCTACCTGGCTGTATCCTGGCCGTCAGATAAATCACCACACCAAGTGTAGTCAAGCACTCAGAGATCCTGATGCCCTCAGGATCCTCAGTTCTTACCTCAGCAAGTTTGCCATGAGCCAAGACCTTGCTGAGCCTCGAGACCACAGCCTGTGGTCACATTCTGCCCTTCACTGCCGCTTCATCATTCAGCATCAGATGCCAGCTCTCTGCGGGGCATCTCCCCAGGCAAGAGCCGCAGCCACGTTGTGTGCCCAGCCTCTGTTTAGTTCAGAATGATGTAGAAAGGTTAAGGGGCGTCTTGTTCTTTAGCAGGAGGCTGGAACCCACCTCCAGACACCTCAGGAAGCCAAGAGGAACAGGCAGTAGGCGAAAAGGATCCATTTAAAAAGCACAGGCTGTTCTTTACCCCCCGTGAGCAGCTGCATTGGAAAACTCATGGCTTTGTTTCCTCTCACTCAGGGATCTCTGGAGGGAGATAAACTGGCTTTTGGTGGGCTTTGGCCAGCAGACCTGCCTGCCTGTGAATCCTCGCTGCACCGAGTGCCTCAATCGAGACATCTGCCCAGCTGCCAAGAGCCGCTGAGGGATCGTCCCGGCTCCGGAGAGCAACAAGAGCTGCTCCAGTGCAGCGGCACCCCAGAGCTGAGCCCTGCTAGAGCTGCTGCTTCACACGGGGCTGGGCTGTGTGACTGTGGGGAAGGAGACTGCTGCAGCCAGCTCAGCACGGCTGGGGAGGCAGTGCTGGCAGCAGCTGAGCTCTTCAGAGGAAAAAGGGGCTTTCAGAGCGCAGCAGCAGTCCTGCTGCGTCAGTGCTAAGGCTGCAGCCCCTGTGCAGATGGCGGCGTGGCCCCAGGTCTGCTGCGTCAGGGCAGCTCAAAGGGAAAGCTTTATCCTGCGGGGTCTGCTGCTGCTGCTCTTTGTAAATAGACAATGAATAAAGGTGGAGGAGTTGCTGGGGTTCTTTCCAAGCCGTGAGGTTTGCTGCCATCTGTGCAACACAGGGCAGGAGGAGGTGAGCAGGGCCGACCTCACCGGAGCAGGAGACCATAGCAACCAGCTCTGCCCAGGCAGCCAGAGCACTGCAGGTACCTCCAAAGGCTTCAGGAGCTGAGATCAGAGCGAACCACCACCCGGCCAAGCAGGTCTTGGCAACACAAGAGCAGGGGTAGGGCAGGAGCCGGCGTTGCTCGCGGCTCGGCCGGTGCCAGCAGGGGTTACAGTGACCACCTCGACAGACGGAAGGGCCAGCAGCACCGCTGCGTTTTGTTCTTCAAAGAAAGGGCAGCACTGACTTCATCTTCAAAGCTTCAAAGGAATAATTGCAGCTCCTCCTCTTTAAACAGAGGAGGGAGGATGTGAAGTTTCTGTTGTGCTGAAGGCGGCTCCCATTCCGCTCCGAAGGACCCTGCCTGGCGGGTGAGGAAGGAGCAAATAACCGCTGCTAGGAGGGAGAACCAGGTTTATTACTGACACTGCAGTGAACGCGATGGTTTTACAATGCAGCTGACAGCCTCAGCCTTCATCGAGTTCTTTTCTTCCCCACGTTAAATGTACAGGAGGAGCTGAGTAATTGCTACGAGATGTCAGAATTACACTAAGTGCTTGAGCCAGGAGCAGTTTCCAGGGGCTAAAGCAGAGATTAAGACGTTGAACTCCTACCAGCACAGGTCTACGCACCTGATTCCTTCTGATTCTACATGGTTTGGGGTTCCACCTCAGCTACAGCAGCCCAGGACCGGGGGGGGGTGTAGGAGAAATGCTGCATTTACAGAAGGCTCTTGGCTTCCTGACGCTGGGTACCCGGCCTGCAGTTTGGCTGGGCAGGCACAGAAGGCAGCGAATGCACCATGAAGAACCAGAACTTCTCCCCAGGACGACTGTGGAAAGCAGCGTTGAGTAGAGGTGTCTTTGAGGGAAGGGGGAGAGAGTCCTGGGCGGGAGGCAAAACCTCGCTGCATGCCCAGCTGTAATCCCACTGCCAAGCCTGTCCCCGGCAGCCACACCACTTCCTCTCCCAACGTTCAACAGAGATCAAACGGTCCAGCAACGACTCTGACAACAATCTTACAGGATAACATCCCTGTAAGAGCTCATCTCCCTCACCATGGGCTCTCCGTGTTCTCCCACCAGCCAGCCAAAGGGCATCGGGCTGCTCCCTATGGCCCTGCTCTCACCCTGAGCCACCGCTGCAGAGAGCGACGACTGTTCTAAGGCACCGTCTAGCTCAGCAGCCCAGAAACACCTCCCAGTGGGTTGTGGTCAAGCTGAATCGTCTCCCCTCACGGACAGCCAGGGGCAGATCCCAAAGAGCTTCAGTGGGCAAAAGCTAGTCTGTCCTAGCCATCCAGTTGTGGGTCCCTAACCATCCAGTTGTGGGTCCCTAACCATCTGGTTCCGAAGCCCCAACCCCAGGAGCAGGGCAGGTTCACAGGAAGCCGAAGCCCATCTCCATCACACTGCTCCCTGCTTCACATCAGACCCCACAGCCACCCCCTGGCTTCAGTGTTCACCTTCTTCACGGTCAGATCAGGACCCAGCGATGCTCATGGGCTGGAGGCATCAAATCCCGACCCAGACGTAACAAGCCCAGGCGGGATCCCAGACCCTGCTCCAGGATCTGGCCCCACAGCTGGATCCCCCACGTTCCTCCCTGGAAACAGATGCTGCTGCCTTGTGCTCCCTGCCCAGAGAGGTCTGTTGGGTCCCAGCACCGCAAGGCAGGACCGGCCCCGCTCCCTGCCTTCCCCTGGCTGTGAGCAGGGAGCCCTCTGCCATTTGGGGTTTGTTTTGACTTGCTGCCCTCTCTCCCCTCTGCAGAGCCGTCAGGGCAGGAGTCACTGGTGGCAGTGGCGGGGGGGGATCATTCCTAAACTAACTGGAACCATATGGGAGACCCCATTAAAAACCCCACAGCCCTAAACCAACAAAGCAAACAGCAGAGCCCACACGAGCCATCCGCAGCCATCGTCCTTCTTCCCCCACCATCGTTAATGGTGCAGACACTGCGGGGGTGGGGGGAGGTACTGGGAACACCCCCAGCCCTGCAGATGCCCCAGCACACTGGGGTGGCTGTGGGAGAGCATCTCTTGGGGCTCAGAGTTGGGGCCATCCCACAGAACCAAAACCAAGACCTCAATCGAACAAAACAAGAAGGAGCCCGAAACCTAAATGATGCAGTAAGAAAAGGAGTTAAAACTCTTCCAGTCCTTTCTCATCGGGGTCGGGGGGACGGCAGGAAGCCAGAGCTGGGCTGAGGAGGGAGGGAGTGAGAAGAGGAGCTTTGGTCACGTTTGTCGGGGGGAGAATCACTGGCGAAATGATAACGACAATAAAAAAATGGTACAAATTCAAAAACCAACAGGAGAGGGCTGGAAAATCCACCCCGGGGGAAGCAGCCAGTGAAGAGCAGAGCACAGAAGCATCTCAACGTGGACACTGGAGGCCAAAGGGGAGCTGTAGGCACCTCCGAATCGTCCGAGCGGGGCCGAGGGGCAGGATCGCGGCGGCCGGCGGCCACCAGGCAGGGCTCAGAAATTGCTGAAGATCTCCCGCTTCTTGTTCCAGTCCATCTGAGGGGCCCGTTTCTTCACCCGCTTGGCCCGGACCTTCTCCTTGGCCTCGGCGGCCGTCGGGCTCAGGCTCAGCCCGCTCTCCTCAAATGGGTCCTTCTTCTCCATGTCCCCGTCCTGCAGGGATGAGGGGGAAAGGAGTTGGTTCCCACCAGCTTCCCACCATCACCAGCAGCTTCCCCACCACCAGCCCGTCATCACCAATCCACCAGCAGCATCCCACCACCAACAGAAGCAGCAGCAGCTTCGCACCACCGCCACTAGAATCCCACCATCACCAGCATCACCAGCTGCAGCAGCATCCCACCACCACCAGCATCACCCCACCACCACCAGCATCACCAGCTGCAGCAGCATCCCATCACCACTATCACAGGGTCTCCCACAGCCCTGGCACAGGTAGCAAACACCATGGGGTGGGGGTTTATTGGGAGCAGAAGGTGACAGCCCGCTCCAGGGTTTCCCTGGTGGCCACCAAGTTAATGGGATGGCTGGGATCTCTGAAGCAGCCTGAGGCACCAGACCCCCCCAGACCCCATGGGAGGTGGGAGCAGCCCCGGAGGCAGCAGGACCGGCTCAGGACGCTGTCATTTAATGCTCCGGGAGAAACGGAGCTGCCAGACTGCCGGCGCTTGGCCCCGGCTGTGGGACACAGCTGGTGCTCGAGAGGCTCTGGGTGCTCAGGGTGGGGGGCTGCGGGAGATCTCGGAGCCAGCTGAGACCCCATAAAGCACCTGCATGGGGAAGATGACTCTGGTTTCAGGGCATCCTACATAACTCCCGGAGCACTTCAGGAATCCTCTACTTGTCGAAGTTCAAAAATCACCTGCTGAAGGGCTAAACCCAAAGGAACCCCCATCTCTGCTTCACCCTGCCCAGCTCCAGCACAGAAACAGTCCCCCTGGAATTAAAAAACCCCAAAACCCCAATTAATTCTGCCCCAAGCAAAAAGCAACTGGGGTTTTTCTTTGACACTTCAGCCTGTCTGGGTCCCACGAGCAGCTCTGGGAGCTCAGGGCTCTGCTCCTCCTGCCCTGGAGCTCAGCAGGATGATGACAGGTAGGATCCAAAGCTCTTGCCAGGGATCCTTTCATCTCACCCCTCCCTGCAAACCCTTCAGGCAGGAGGTGCTGCCCAACAACCTCCTGGCTGCTGCCGTTACCCCGTGACGGCCTCTCTGTAGGGTCAGGCTGCCCCAAGGATGGAGCAAGGACCCACAACCTCATCAAACCTACACGTGACCCCCTCCCTCCATGAGCTCTTCTGGTCTGGACAAGGAGGGGAAAACTCATCCCTGGGAGGGCAGCTGGTGCTGCTCCAGCTCATGACACCCCGAGGGTCCTGAGCCCCGTGAATGGGGTCATCCATCCATCATCCATCCCAGTAACGTGGGCATCTCCATCTGATCCCCCCCATTTCAACCACACAAGGGGGGATGGAAAAGTGGATCCTGTGTGTGGGGTGGCAATGGGAAAGGCGATGGAGACACCCAGAGCTGCCCAACAACCTGCTCAGGGGTGTTTTCTCACACAGAGCAGGAACTGGGTGATGAGGGCAGGGCAAAGGGATGGGGAATGTTTGGGGTTTTTTACCTCTGACTCCTTGCCAGGACTTTGAAGGTCGCTGTGAGATGACGATGTGGATCCTCCATTCAGCTGTTGGAAAGGAAAGTGTTAACCCAGACTGGACAGAGAATGAAATCAGGATAAAGACCCTACAAACTGGGCAGAGAAACGCCCCGCTGGCCCAGAGATGGGGCAGGGAGGGGGTCCTGCAGAGGGGACCCTCACATGCAGCTCCTCCTCCGTCACTGGGGATGAAAAGGGGCAAAACCAGCCTCATTCAGCCCCTGAATTAAGGCTGCTGCAGGAAGCAGTTAACATCCCCGTCCCCCCAGCAGCTAAGCTGAGCTGAACGAGCTTTGGGGACACCCCAGGCATCTCTGTGTTCTGCAGGCTGCCAGCCCACCCCAAAAGCTCCTGCAGCTCAGGTGGGAGCCCAGCTCTCTCCCTCACATCCCTCCTACAGGCTCTCCCACCCCATGATGCTGCCCAGCCACCCCAGAGCACCCCCAGGGCAGGAGAGGACCCACCTGAGTCTGGGCAGATCCGTTGGTCAGGGGCTGAGGCACCACACCTGGGGGTACAACCACACACCAGTCAGTGCACTCGGGGTGGGGAGGGGGGTTTAGACCCCAACCCCACACTCTCTGCTGAGGTCAGCAGCTCAGCGGGGTCATGACAATAAGCAGCAAATGTCCCCCTCCCTGGGCACCCCAAGCACCTCCTTCTGCTCCTTCCACCCTCCTGCACCAGTGATGCTCCTCAAACCGGGTGCTTTGCACCGAGGAGCTGCTGGACACGGCTGCGGGGTCACTGGTGATGGCATCACCATTGCCCAGGGAACAGATGGGTTGTGGGATCATGGCGTTGGAGTGGAAAAGACCTTTAGGGTCATCAACTGCTCCCCCAGCCCTGCCAGAGCCCCACTGAGCCCTGTCCCTCACCCCACAACTCTGCAGCTCCTCCAGGGCAGCCTGGGGAAACTCTTGTGGGGCAGAAGTAGGTCCTCAGGGCCAACCTCAACCTCTCTTGGAGCAACTTGGGGCCGGTTCCTCTCACCCTGTTGCTTGTTCCTGGGGTGAAGAGGTGGGCACCCACAACAGACACCCCCCAGCTAAAATGCTGAGGGGCTTAAAATGAGCCCTAATGCTTCAGCTCGAGGTCACAGCTGTTGGGTTCAAGAGCCCCATCCCCACCTCCTCTGACCCCACAACCAGTAGCAGAACCCCAGGCTGAGCCAAATGCAAGAGCCACGGGCAGGAGGGCTTGAGCACCCACCTCCCCTCTCCCCAGCCCCCA
>JAOXOE010000771.1:5338496-5369536 GCA_028565055.1 Phoeniculus purpureus | reverse complement strand
AGAGCCCTGGCAGGGGCTGCCCAGGGGGGTTGTGGAATCTCCTTGTCTGGAGACATGTCAAACCCTCCTGTCCATGTTCCTGTGTCACTGGATCTAGGGGATCCTGCTGGGGCAGGGGGATTGGACTGGATGGTCTTTTGGGGTCTCTTCCAGTCCGTAATGTTCTGGGATTCTGTGATTCTTTATGGGTAGATTTAGACTGGATCTTCACGGTTCTTCACCCTGAGAGTGGTGATAGCATGGAATGGGTTGCCCAGGGAGGTGGTTGAGTTCCCGTCCCTGAAGGTGTTTAAGGCCAGGCTGGATGAGACTCTGGCCAGCCTGATCTAGGATGGGGTGTCCCTGCCCATGGCAGGGGGATTGGACTAGATGATCTTTTGAAGTCCTTTCCAATCCCTAATGATTCTATGATTCTATGATCTCAGCATCATCCCTCTATCTTAGGTGGCTTCCAGAGCCCTTAGGAGCTTGGCTACCAGGACTCAAATCCTGAGTCAGCCCTTGCTCTCCGCATGTCTCTCCTTTCTGAGAGTATGCAAAGTGTCTTGGTGAGGAGCGAGGACAGAGCTGGGTCCATCCGTGAGCTGACAGGGAGGACTCAGCACTAGGAAGCCTTTGCCAGACACGGCAGGCACAGGCAGCTCTCGGTGTTTTCTTGGCAGGAGGGTGTGGAAAATGTTGGAAAGGAAAAAGGCAGTGAAGGCAGTTTGGAGCTGGGACTGCCGGGAGATGAGAGGTGTGTGTGGGGGGGTCCTGCACTGTGCGCTCCCCATGCCTCTGCCTGTGTGAGATCTCTCATCCGTCGCTGCTCTACTTAACGTCCCTGCTTTCTCCTAACTTTTATTTTGAGGGAAACAGTAGCTCTTTGATTGCCTTCCCGGTGATAGGATGGGGCAGACAAACAATTATCAGGGAAAAGCCTCCTGGTCTTTACCTTCCTGACACCCCCAAGTAACCCAGAGCCCAGCTTCCAGCCAGGCAGGGCTGCTGCAGACGGACGGGAACTGTGAGTGTGGATCACCTGGGCAGCGATCCCAGCACAACCTGGCCCAAGCGGGGCCTGGTTTTCTCTCTTGGTGCATAACCCAGGACCTTTGCAGACTGCAGGTGCCTTGGTTTCCCTGCCTGCAGGCAGTGGTGTTCCCAGCAGCAGGAGATGCCTGGCAGTCCAGTCCCAAGCCGAATGGCCTTGGCCTCCCTTTCCTACTGCACTGGAGACACTTCTTCCCATCCTGAACTCAGCTTTAAGGCTGGGCTGCGCTTCCGAGGAGCTGTGGCTGTATCTCAGCGGTGGAGAACGTAATCCTTGTGCACAGAGCCTGCTGCGGGGAGCGACGTCGGTACCGTCCTCTTGGATCTGAGAGGCAGAGGGTGCTATGGAAACAAAACTTGTTGTTATTAGATGGGAAGGAGGTTTGTTATTTCACTGTCTCCTGCCTCGGTGGGTGATTACACCATGGAGCAATTTTTAGCCTTGGCAAGAAGGTGATTTAATGTCAGACCAAAGGCTCGGCTTAACTCGCTGTCTGCCGTAAATCCTGAGGAGCGATGGTGCTGCCTGAGGCTCCAGCTGCCTCGAGAAGTGGGCAGATGTTCCTCCTGCCAGCAGAGCTGACAGCAGCTCTGATTTAGGAGCAAGATACATCTTGACATTGCTGCAGTGTCCAACAATTACCAGGGATGTTTACTGAAGCCCTCCAGAGGCTCCGGATGGAGCCTAAGAAGGGATCAGACTGAATTGACATGTCTTGCTGAGCCAAGCCGGCTCTTGGTAGCCTTCCAGCCGCTGTGTAGCTGGGAGCAGAAGCAGAGGATGAGAGCAGGGCCCAGAGTAGACTGGTGGCCACCTCAGCTGCCACACGGCACAGGAGAGCGGGGCCATGAGGCCACAGGATTTTACTGCGCTCGGCATTGTCGAGGTCCCCTTCCAACCCCTAATGATCCTGTGTCTCTGTGGTGGCTCCTCTCACACAATCATTTTGGTTGGAAAAGCCCTTTAAGATCTCTGAGTCCAGCAGGGGGGTCGGGGCTGTTCCCTGTCCTCACTAACAAGATAAAAATATCTGGAGTGAGGGAAAGCATCACAAAACACTGCAGGGAGCAAGAGGATTCAAAGGAAAAGGGTGGCTGCAGCAGGAGGAGAAATGCTGATTGTGGATTGTCAACTGTCCGTGACTTCCCCGCTGTACAGGGGTGACCGGGCCGGGCTGTGTGTTTGTGCTGGCAGTGCGGGATCGCAGCGGTAACAGCCGAATCCTGTTTAGCTTTGCTACTATTGGGGTCTCTGTGCCAGGACTTACTGGGATTTAGGAGATCCTATACAGTGAGTAGGGGAGGTCCGTGGGACCACAAAGCCCTGCTCAGGCTCCAGAGGGATTGATTGTCTTGTGTCACAAGACCAACTTGTGCCTGCTTGACGTTTAATTTGAGGGAGAGACGTCCCCTTCGCAAAGCTGATCAGAGAAAGGAGTCTGCAGGAACAGGCACCTCCATGCGTGGGGAGGGAGGGAGGTGGGTACAGCCAGCACCAGCTCTGTGCCCAGTGTGGTTTCACTGGGAAGCAGACTGGGACTCCAGGCCTCTTTCCTGCAGGCTGTGGGTTGGCTGATGCAATTTACCTCTGGTTTTTGCCCAGCTGAGTTGAAGCAGATGCTCTGGAGGTAACATATTCCTGCCCTGAGAGCGTGTGGGACATTCTCGTGTAGATGTTGTGTGCCAGGTCATGGCTGATGCCAGGCACTGAGCTGTGGAGCTTGTGAAGCATCAGGGCCTTCTGTGCTTTTCCCCAAGGAGGGATGAATGTTCTTCCCAAGGAGAACTGACCCAGTGGGAGCACTTGAATGCAGCCCCACCTTGTCCTCTCAGTCCCTCCTTTCCAGGCAGTGGGTAGTGGAAAGAGTCAAGAAGTTGGGCTGAAGCAGACTGGAGCTTCAGAGCAACAGAGAAGGGCCCAGGAGGGTCTTGAATTGAGATGGAGCTCAGAGGTAAATTGCTGTCACCGCTCTGGGCAAGTGGAGGTCAGTCCTTGTCAAGGGGGAGAGTTGAGCTGAGGGCAGCAGTGTAAAAGCTGGTTGTCCTCGGGACACCTGCTGTGTCCAGGCTAAGCTGAAGACTGACATGTTCTTCCAGAGCTCTTTCCAGGGTTCCATACCTCCAGCTACAGGGGTTTATCAGCTATTCCTGTTCGGCAGAGGTGAGGACAGTTCTTTGTCCCAGGCAGATCATGGTGAAGTTCTGGAGGTTGTATTTTCCTAGGAGGGAAGGGGACCTGTTCCTCTGGGATGTGAGGTGAGCTGTCGATGCTGAAGCCTCTGTGCTGGTACTTAGACCAGGATCAGTTGGGTGGTGGAGGATGAGGAGGCTGGCAGGGGCTCCTCAGCCCATACACACTGATCTTGAGACAGACCCGCCTGGATGTGTTCCTGTGTGGCTTGGTCTAGGTGATCCTGCTGTGGCAGGGGGATTGGCCTAGATGATCTTTCGAGGTCCCTTCCAATCTGTAATGATTCTATGATTCTATGAGGTAGAGCAGCAGCGTTGGGGGGTTTCTTCCATCCTGTGCTTGCAGCTTGCTGTGCCCATGTGCCCCATTGCTGGAGCAGCCTGAGGAACTGTGAGCTCTTTCACTGCAGCACCACAGAGACCTTCTGGAGCCCTCATGCTGGGGACAACTGGGTTACTGTTTCCCATAAGGGCTTCTAGAGGGGGCCCTGCTGAGGCCCAAGCAAGCTGCTCGTTTCCCTTTGCACCTACTCTGGGGCCTCTGAACACCAGCAGGAATATTCTGACTGCATCACAGACGACTTTCTAACGCTGAAAGGAAGCGCCCCGACCGCACGCGGTGCCGGTGCCAGGAGCAGGCGAGCGCGTTTTGTACTGGAACCAGCGGGTCTGCTTTGGGTTCTGCTTGTTTTTCCCTTAGCAGAAGGACGATGGTTAAGGATCTCCAGCAGAACATAACTCCACAAGCACTCGGGGCAGAGCCCTCCAACCCAAACAACCACATTTGGGAAAATAACGGGGGAGCTCGTGTCGGTGTCAGCAGCAGAATGCGGGGATTAGGGAAGGGTCTGTCTGTCGGCGTCGCGTAAACTGTTTCTCTTGTCTCTTGTCTGTCTGCAGAGCAGCCTGGCCCTGGGTTTGTACCATGCCCTGTGATTTATGGCACCGAACGTCAACCAAAGCTGCTGTTTAATGAATTCCATGAGTGTTTCTGTTCCAGTAGGGATTCGTGGGCCTGACTTTGAATGATGATGCCCCTGTGCTGGAGAGATGTTTACAGTGGAGCAGATTGGAAGCTGCTTCTCCCTGGGAATCGTGGAAATACTGTTATCTCAAGCTTTTGGGGGGGGCTGTGATGGATGAGACCACCCGGGACACGGGTCCACCTGCCACCAGAGCACCCTGGTCCTTCCTCCGGTTGCTTTAGGCTACTTAATTAATCAGGCTGTTTTTTTCCCCCTTAAATAGAGGAAACCTCTGGTTGCTGCAGCTCGGTGCTCCTTTCCCTTCCGTGCTCATTTTACTCCTGCTCTCCCTGCTGCTGCACTGGCTGCCAAGCATTTTGTTTCTACCTCCCCCATAGATTTGTCTGCACCCACTGCTGTTTGTGTTCCTACTTCCCTTTAGAGGCTTCTTCAGGTTGGGGTTTTATTTTGTTCTGAACGTCAGCTGCATTTTGATCAGGTTTGGATACTGGGAGCTAGAGAGCGGTGCACAGCACAGGGCGAGCGGGGGGCACTGCCGGAGATGGAGTCCCCCTTCTGTCACCTGTCCCGTGGCCATCAAGAGCAGCCCAGGTTGGCTGAAGACGGGTGCCCAAAGGGTTTAACTAGCAGACCTAGAGCTTCCCCTGCTCTGCAGACTGTAGTGGGAAGCAGCCAAACCTCCCTCCCACTCCTCTGCTGCTCAATTTGTTGTAGAGATGACTGAGAAACACCCTTTGTCCTCGTCTCTCCTGGGGATTTCTTTAATACAAGAAGCAATGGGGCACCTGGAAGAAGATGTGTAGGCCCCGAGCCCACACTTGGAAGAGACCTCAGAGAAAGGGCCACTCATCCCCACGGGCAGCAGCAGCAAGGCAGGGCACTGGGTGTCAGGTCTGTTGGTCTCTCTGGGTTCTTGGTGAAGGAAGAGGAGCTGGGTGCTGGGGTGGGATCAGAGAGAAGCTGGGCACTGAGATGGGACTAGAGTGGAGCAGGGCACTGGAATGGAGCTAGAGTGGAGCTAGGCACTGGGATGGGATCAGAGTGGAGCTAGGCACTGGGATGGGACTAGAGTGGAGCTGGGCACTGGGATGGGATCAGAGTGGAGCTAGGCACTGGGATGGGACTAGAGTGGAGCTGGGCACTGGGATGGGACCCGAGAGAAGGCAGGCACTGGTCTGGGGCTGCGTGAACGTTACATAACGCACCACTCCACTCCAGAGACACGTTTGAATGATTAATCTGAGGCTCTGGCAGTCGCTTCCCTGTAATAATATTTTAAACATTACTTTTCCACTGCTCCTTGCCAGCAATCGTTATTTTGCACTGTGGAGGCTGTAAAATTTCACTTCAAGGATGGGTTTCACTCCCGTTACAAAATGTGTCTGGAATGTGCAGATGTTTCCTTCGGGGACCAGTGAGCCAATGGGCTCTAACACATCGTCCCCACGGGGAGGACTCAACGGGCTGAGCAGCCCCTATTCACAAAATCACAAACAAACACCCAACGCACAGCCTCGTGGAGCCGTCTCCTGGCCAGGCATGGTGCTCCCTGCCCTCCTGCTGTCAGCATCACAGAGTCGCAGGCTGGGTTGGCTCAGAAGGGAGCTCAGGGATCACCCAGTGCCAACCCCCTGCCATGGGCAGCGACACCTCTCACCGGACTAGGCTGCCCACAGCCCCATCCAACCTGGCCTTGGACACTCGCAGGGATGGAACACCCACAACCTCCCTGAGCAGCCTGTTCCAGGGGCCCAGCACCCTCACAGGGAGGGATTTCTGCCTCACATTCCGTCTCAATCTCCCCTCTTTTAGCCTGAACCGATCCCCCTTGTCCCAGCACTGGCGTCCCTCATATAAAGCCCCTCTGAGCTTTGCCTTTGGAGGGTGGAGAGCAGTGGGGCAGCCACTGGTGGATGGCAACCCCAGCAACTAGGGCTTCAAATCAAGGCAGTAGCCACCCCTGAAGGATATCTTAGGGGGGTGGTCCTGTTGTTGTAAGAGGATCCAGGAGATGATATTCTTCAATTCTGTCATTTTCTCTTTCAGTGTCTCTTTTACTGCACAGGGTGGGAGAACAAAACCACGTCAGGTCCTTGAAGTGGACCCCTTAAAGGGGTTGTCCATCACGCACACAGAGATCTCTAGAGAAAACCTCCTTTGGGGTGTTAGATGGGTGTCGGTGGTGGGATCTGAGCGGTAAAGATTTCTGGTGCAGTAAATATTTCTGTTTTCCCTTTGGAAAAGAGCCAGGTGATGTCTTTATGTCATGTGAGGGTGATGAAACTCTCCAGCAGGAACCAAAGAGGATGTTAACCAGCTGCTCTCGGTGTCAGACCTTCCTCAAGCAGCAAGTTCAGATACTCTGCATCCAAGAGCTTTAAAAGGTCTGGCTGGAGAGCCCTCTGGGCTGTTAACCTTCGCTTCTAGTGGCTGCGGGGGCATTAGAGAAATTCCCAAGGACTGGATCGAAATGGAAGGTGGTGCCGGTGCTAACAGAAGGTAACTGGGATGGTACAAACCTTCACTAGCCCTGTGTCCTCATTTTCTAGCCCAAGGAGAAAAAACACAGCTAAATCTCTGCACTGGTGAGACCCCACCTGAAGTCCATGGTCCAGTTCTGGAGTCTCCAACATCAGAAGGACACAGAGCTCCTGGACGGTGTCCAGAGGAGAGCAACTCAGATGATCAGAGGGCTGGAGCACCTCCCCTGTGAGGACAGTCAGAGCAAGTTGGGGTTGTTGAGCCTGGAAAAGAGAAGGCTTCCAGGTGACCTTCAAGCAGCTTTCCAGTCTCTGAAGGGGGCTACAAGAAAGCTGGGGAGGGCTTTTGACAGGGGTGGTAGCGAGGGGCCAAGGGGAAAGTTTTCCAGACTTGAAGATGGAAGTTGAGGTTGGCCAGGAGGAACCAATTCTTTGCTGTGAGGGTGCTGAGGTGCTGGAACAGGTTGCCCAAGGCAGTTGTGGCTGCCCCATCCCTGTCAGTGTTGAAGGGCAGGTTGGCTGCGGCCCTGAGTAACCTGCTCTAGTGAAGGTGTCCTGGATTTTAAGTGGGTTTGCAGATGGGGTAGATGAGGCTGATGATGCTGGTGTGACACACAGGCATGGGGTCCTGAGCACACTGCACTTCCCTTCCCCGGCTCCAGGATCACTTGGTTTTCTGTCACAGGCTGTGGGCTTGGTGGTCACACTCAGCATTGGTGTTTGCTCAGAGCAGCACCCTCGCTTTGTGCTGTTTGTGATCTCAGCAAGTGCTGATGTGCCCCGAATCACAGAGTGTTGGGGATTGGAAAGGACCTCAGAAGGTCATACAGTCTTGTCTTGTCTTGTCCTTTACCTGATCCCAGTGATTTTGGGTTGGTGTTGTCTGCTTTGAGCTGAGGGATGGTGGTGAGAGCCTGGAAGTGGGACTCTCTTCAATGAAATGCCGGTAAAACCTATTGGAGAGGAAGAGCAGCTGTCAGACAGAGCTAAATGTGCACAGAAATGTCTTCCTGACGCAGCCACCCAGGAACTTAGAGAACTTGCCCGTCTGTTAGAGATTGCTGGGAGTTAAAGGTCGGATAAATCAGCCACAAGAGGGAAAGAAGCGTCTGAGGGAGCGTTATCAGCCGTGGGAAGTGGCTGGCGGATCGGGTTTGGCACCAAGGCAGGTGCTACAGGCTGGTGATGCCCCAGGCTGTCTCTGCTCCATGTCCCCTGTGGGAGGTGTGAGCTGGATGTGGGGGTTGGAGCAGGACCTGTGGAGCTACAGCTCCAACTTGGCAAGCAACTGAGGAGGAAATGGCCACAGAATCTTCCTGGTGGCTTTCTGTGCTGCTCCGACAGCGGGAGCTGTGCTCGCCCCACGCTGCTCCCACACCCGGAGGGACGAAGGACAAGGTGAGACTGTCCCTCAGCCTCCTCATGGTGTCTGGCTCTGAGACTTTCCCTGTCTGTCCTGGCTCCAGGCTGCCCCATTTGTGCGGTCCACTTTACCAGCCACACATGGGTGGGTTTGGCTGATGGCTGATGCCACCCTGAAATCTTCAGTCCTTCATGAACCCCCCCGTGTTCTGCTGCCTCCTGGCATCGGTGGTTTTCCTGTGGTGGGATTGTTTCTCATGGAGAGGGGGTGTCCCTAGAGGAGACCTGTCTAGGCAAAGGCAGGGAGATAAGTAGGAACAGGATAATCAGAAGGAAAGAGGATCTGAGGGTTATCTGCTCCATCCCCTGCCCCGGTGGGGAAATCAATGTCAATAATACCTGGAACTTCTACTGAAGACTTTATTTTCCATGAGGAAGATGAAGCCCTTGGTAGCTGAGCTGTGTAATTCCTGAACTGCAGCTCGGGAGAGCCCTCTGTTCATGGGGAATTCAGACATCCCCTGGCTCCAAACGTGCTGACCTGGAACAGCTCTGGGTGTTCAGGAGGGCAGGGCTGATGTGTGTTGGCACACGGTGCCAGGGCTGTGGGGGCTCCCTGGGTAGAGGCTGCATTGGGGGAAGAAGCGGGTATCTGCATGGAAAGGGACTTGGTGTGGAGGACTCTAGTGACAGGACAAGGTTCAAGCTAAAAGAGGGGAGATTATGGTGAGATCTGAGGCAGAAATCCCTCCCTGTGAGGATGCTGAGGCCCTGGAACAGGCTGCCCAGGGAGGCTGTGGCTGTTCCTTCCCTGGAAGGGTCCAAGGCCAGGTTGGCTGTGGGCAGCCTAGTCTGGTGAGAGGTGTCGCTGCCCCTGGCAGGGTTGGCACTGGGTGAACTCTGAGCTCCCTTCCAGACTAACCCAGTCTGGGATTCTGTGAAAGAAGTTGAGTTGGAGCCACTGGTGTCTGATGGGATCCACCTGAGCTGTACCACGCGCTGCTGGGAATATGGTTGGGTTCATCGCGTCGTTGGTTGCTCTGCAGACGTTGCCACCAAGGACCTTGGTGTTTTCAGGGCAGGCTGGAGGCACCAGCAGCTTGTTTACACACAGCACTGACCATGGGCATGAGCTTCCCTTCAGTGTCTGGTTTACTGCTTTCCCAGGCAGAAGGTCTGTCCCTGCTCTTGCTGTTCAGGGTGTCGAGGCAGAGCAGAGCTGGGTGATGCCTGCGTGTTTCAGGTCTTATTTTATGCCACGTGAAGTCACCTCTTGGCCAGGCTGGGGAGGACCCAGTCCAGCACCAGCTCCGCTCAGTGCCAGCTCCTGGTTGCTCAGGTGCCTCAGAATCACAGAGCGTTAGGAATTGGAAGGGACCCCAAAAAATCATCGAGTCCAATCCCCCTGCCACAGCAGGATCCCCTAGATGGTGGACCCTGGCATGCAGACCCTCTCTCCTAGTGGCAGCTCTTCATCCCTCCAGAGCTCCATACAGAAGCCCTCACTGCCCTCCGCAAGCAGAGGAGGCCCGTGCTGGCTCCCTAGTGCCCCCCACCCTTTGGCTCCATTGTGTTTGGGGTTGGGAATGAGGAGATGAAGTCAGTGTTAGGCTAAGAATAACTCTTAAAACAAGCTGTGCTGTGGGTCCGCTTCCTGGGAGCCTTGCAGTGGAAAAAAGCCCCCACCCAGCCCTCCTGGCCAGGGAGGAGAGGGACAGGGCGCGTGATGCCATCGCCTGCGAGCTGGCCCTGCCAGAGCATGACGTCTCTCCATGAGGTAGCACGTCTCCTTTGTTTGAGTGGCTTCATCCTGGGTCCGACTTTATAACCATATTTGGGAAAGTCTGCGGGAAGTTGTTGGCTGCGGGATCCAAGGAGCTGCTCACTGAGTCTCGGCTGTGCTGCAGGCAGCTCCCACCTTGAGGGCTGGGATGCCCTGGCCGTGATGGGGATGTCCTGATCCTTGTAGGGATACCCTGGCTGTGGTGGGGTTGTCTTAGTCCTTGTAGGGATGTCCTGGCCACAGTGGTGATGTCCTGGTCCTTGTAGGGATGCCTTGGCTACAGTGGGGATGTTCTGGTCGTTGTAGGAATGTCCTGGCCATGGTCAGGATGGGTTGGTCATTGTGGAGACACCCTGGCTGTGACGGGGATGTCCTGGTCATCGTGGGGATGTCCTGGTCATTGTGGGGATATCCTGGCTGTGACGGGGATGTCCTGGTCATCATGAGGATGTTCTGACTGTGACAGGCATGTCCTGGTCATTGTGGGGATGTCCTGGCTGTGATGGGGATGTCCTGGTCATTGTGGGGATGTCCTGGCCATAGTCAGGATGGTTTGGTCATTGCGAGGATGCCCAGCAAGACCAGTAGGATTCACCCCTACAGATCTGAGGGTCACATCTTGCTGCTGCTCTGGCAGAGGCTGGGCAGTGCAAAGGGAAGGAGCATTGATTGCTTCATCCCCATTGTCCAGAGCAGAGCTGGTGGTGGTGATGGAGCTACCTGCTTGTGGTTGTGCAGGGAGCCTGTGGCAGGGCTGGGAACTCCATCTGGGGCTGCTTCGAGTCAAAACCCAACCACGACCTCGCAAGGGCCTGTGTGAGAGCTTCACACTTCTCGCAGGGGAGCTCGCAATGAACCAATGAAGTGTCATTGTGCCCTGACAGCCTCAGGGAGAGCAGGGTGCTCACTGCCTCCTGCCAGCCCCAGCGTGCAGCTCTCTGCCCCAGGGTCTCCATCGAGCCTGGACAACCCTCCTTTCTCCTTCCACCACCTCGTGAGTTTGCTGGTGTCTACAAGCTGATCTCTGGGCTTGTGGGTGAGATTTGGCCACCTCTGGGGTGGGATGTGTCTCTTCACAGTGACCCACGTGGATCTGGGGGAGAAAGGGCTGAAACCCACCAGCGCAAGGCCCCTCGTTGTGTTTGGCTGCAGCTCTTCACGTGGGGTGGAGCTGGGATCCCGTTACCTTGGCAAATCACTGCTTTGATGGGATGGAAACCAGTAGCTGGTGATGAAGTTCTCCAGACATTGTTGCCTCCATCTCTGTGTTGAAAGGCTGCAAAACTCAGCTTGGGAGAGCTATTCAGATCATTGCTTCCAGCCAGAGTGTCTCAGCACCCAGTGCAGAAGGAGGCAGTTGATCCCTGCAGCCAGCACCCAGCAAAATGAGGGTTTTTTGCAGATTCCTGTAGGCTCTGTGGCAAGAACCTCTCTGCCCACTCTGCACACAAGTGTCCTTCCTTCTCCTGTGCTGCCTAGGAGAGGTGCAAGCCAAAGGAGCGAGAGGAAAAGGAGTGGGATCAGCAAAAACCTGCCATTTTTCCTGGCTTAAGGCTGCAGAAACACACGGGGGTTTTGCTCCTTTTTCCTGGAACGTCTGTTCTGTGCCTGCAGGTGGGATCAGCACAGCACTGCTGCATGTGGCACTGCTGGAGGCATCACTGGGCACTGCTAGGGGCATCACTGGGCACTGCTAGGGGCATCATGTAGTCTTTTCTGTGCTGTGGGCTGCTGTTGGCCTTAGTTACTGCTTCTCCTTCCCCTTGAGCCATGAGAGCTGCCAGGGACGGAGCAACCTCCGTATCCCAAAGGTGAATTCAGGGAATGTTTTGGCAGAGTGTGTGGGGTTGAGATCAGGAAGGGGAGCTGCTCACATAGCTGATGGTATAGAAGTTCCCCAATAGAGAGGTGGCTCTGGCAGGTTTCACCACCTCAAAGCAGATTATTCCTTTCTCAAAGCACCTGAGGTCTGGAGCTCGTGGCTGAGGCTTCTGTGGAGCCCAGGCTGCCGCAGGAGAGGGAAGACAGTTTTGTAGAAGGTAGGGCCATTGGGGGCTGTTAACTGTGACAGCCCAATGCAGCCCCTGGGTTTGAAGGTCCCAGAATCATAGAATCATGGACTCCTCTAGGTTGGAAAAGACCTTCAGTAGCTTCCAGTCCAACCAGGATGGTGCCCAGAGCTGGGAGGTGTCTTGGCACTGGGGCACAGCTTCTCGTGCATCAACCCCAGTGCCCAAGTGTTGACTGTTGCTGAGGACGGGATCTGGGGCAGGATGGACCCTTGGTCCTGGGGCAGAGCTGTTCCAGCGTCCCTGCGGCCATTCTTGCTGCTAACCCACAGAGGCTGGGCCAGCCCTGGCCCCTGGACTCTGGCTTAGGGCACACAAACAGGAGGCAACTCCATTTCAGGGACATCTGCTGGATCTCCCTTTCCAGATCAGCTGGATGTGGAGAGGCCCCAACTGGGTGCATCCACAGGGAGAAATTCCTTTTTCCTGGGGACAGGGTCTCTCTGCTCCATCTGCTCAGCTTGGGAGCTGGAGGATCTGGCCTGGCAGCCTGAGGGCAGATGTTTTACTCCCCCTGCCCTGCTGCAAACCCCTCGGCGAGCCCTGCAGAGGCTCCGGTGCAGGTTGAAGCACAGCGATACCCCAGCTGCCGCCTTCCCTTAGCACCTGGGAGCTTCCCAGCCTCAGAGAACCCCGGCTTTGGTTGGGGCTGACAGCCCTGGAGCTTCTTCTCTCCCGGGCAGCTGTGACTCTCCCCAGCCTGCACGCAGGCTCCGTCTGCGGATGCTTTTCCCATTACTGTTCTGGCCGGGCTCCACACACCAAAAGGGCAGGGGAAGGCACAAGCCAGCGCTGCTCCCCTTTCCCTTCCCTCCCTTCCCTTCTTTCTTGTGAAGCGAAGGCAGCGCGGGCCCACAAATGACATAATGAGAGCATGACATCAAGCTTGGCAGGCGCAGGCCTCCTATACTCGGCTCAGCGTTATGGCTGGGCTGGAATTCAGGGGGGAAAATAACCCATCAGAGCACCAGAAAAACAGCCTGGCCACCGCAGCCCTGCAGAAATAGCCCCCCTGGCACCGCGGAGCCCGTCCTGGCATCACGAAGGGACAAGGCTGGTGGCACCAAGCCCTGCTGCTCGTGGCCATCAGCAGCTGCCGGCGGGCAGCAGCCAGTGCACGTTGCTCTTTACCCCTGGAAGTTTCCCAACTTCATCTGCAGACCCTGCTGAGGACGTCTGTGATTGATCTGTTCCCCTCTGCTCCACGGCTCACCCAGCATCACCCCGGGAGCCGGTAGCAGGGTTGGGATGGAGCTGAAGGCTCCCAAGGCTCAGGGTGACGCCCTCGTTACTAAATGTTCCCTTCTCTGAAGCCTCCACACACAACCAGCTCCGCTTCCAGGAGTATTTTTAAACCTCCCTTCACTGGGCATGTGGGTTCGAGGTGTCTGGGTGTGCTGGAGCGTGTAGGGAGCGCTGCGAGGTGCCTCGTGCTCCCGTCTTTCAATGGAGAGCCTTGTTCTCTGCTGGCCCCGGCTCCGCTTCCAACCTGCTCCCAATTTCCTCCAGCCTGGCAGTGGGCTGGGAAAACACAGTCGTGGCAGTTTGTGGCACCGAGAGGTTTGAGCTCCGTCCCACAGCCTTTGCAAAGTTGGGTTTTGTTGCTCAGAATTTCCTGATCCCTCCTTTCCTTTCCCTCCTCCAGCCCCGCTCAGTTCGCGGCCGCCTTTTCCCAATGCCAGGAAGGCAAAGTGGGTTTTTCCATCCAGGCTGGAGAAGGCAAACAGGCGGCTGGGAGGTGGCAGGTGCTGGCACCCGTCACCCGTCCTCACTTCTCCGAGCCCTCCTGGAGCTGGGAGGTCTGCTGCCCCTGCACCCAGGAGCTCTGGGGAGGGCTTGTGCCGGTTCCTTATCCCATCAGGAAGGCAGGAACTGGGCTCTGGTCTGTCCGTACTGGTGGGTTGCCATCTAGTGCCGGCTCTGGAGAGAGGACGGCAGCTTCTCTGCAGCTCCTGGTGGGAGCTCAGCCTGTGCACTGGTGTCCCTATGAGGTAACTGCTTTGTGGTCTGGTCCTGCTGGAAACGCTGGTCAGATAGTGGCAGGAGGTGCAGAGGAGGAGATGCTCCAGGAGAAGCAGAGCTGGAGCCTCCCTGAGGAAGCACCTGAGCAGCCAGGATTTCAGTCCAAGCCATCCTGTTTTGCAGGTGGGACCTGTGAGCAGGTGTGGAGGGGACTTCCACAGCCTCTGTGCCATGATTGGGATCTTCCCATCCCCAGTGTTCTGTGATTCTGCTCAGGATAAGTTGAAGGTTCTCAGTGTTACAAGGAGCAGCAAGAGGCAGTTGAAATTGTAGGTAATTCCGGAGGGCAAACTGCTTGCAGAGTGAGGCAGCCTTCAGACCTGGGCTTGTGAAACTAATGCTCAGGTTATTGATCTCACTGCTCAGTGTGGCTTCTGGGGAGACCTTACAGCTGCCTTCCAATTCCTGAAGGGAACCTCCAGGAAAGCTGCAGAGGGACTTTTCCCAAGGGGATCCAGCAACAGGACAAGGGGAGATGGTTTGAAACAGGAGAGGAGGTTCAGACTAGATCTTAGAAAGAAGTTCTTCAGTGCCAGGGTGGGGAGACTGTGGAATCAACTGCCCGGAGAGGCTGTGTCTGCCCCCTCCCTGGAAATGTTCAAGGCCAGGTTGGATGAAGCCTTGGGCAACCTGGTCTGGTCGAAATGCATCAGTGCCCATGGCAGGGGGTTGGGGTAGATGAGCTCTGAGGTCCCTCCCAACCTGAGCCAGCGTGGGATTCTCTTTGATTCTCTTTGAACACAACGTTCCTTTTGTAAGGGCGATGGGACCTGATCTTCAGCTCAACACACGCTTTGTTCTTCTTCTCTTTGAACCTTCTCCAAGGAGAGACAAAAAAGATCTCTAAAATTGAAGTGTAATTAACGACGGGATCTCTGGCGCTAGAGATGGGCTTGGCAGCTCCTCTTCATTTTCTTTCTCTGGGTTAATTACTGCTGTAGCCCGAATGATTCCTTAATTACTTCTTTGAACTTCGCCTGAGGCTCAGATGTTCTTTTCCAAAGGACACATTCAGCTCAGTGACACCTGTGTGGTGTGTGTTCAGTAGGCTCAGAATGATGGCCCTGGGGGAAGCCCCTCACTTGGACACCCCAAAACCTTCCGCTCTGGGGAGAGACTCCTCGAAGGTCCAGTGACGGAGGAATGGGGAATTGGACTAGATGATCTTTCAAGGTCCCTTCCAATCCCTAGGGTTCTGCGATTCTGTAATGGAAGCTGAACCTTGTGTTTTCTTTCTCCAGGGATCTTTCCAAGAACCAGATCAGTGGTTTAGATGCTCAGCTGTTCCAAAGCCTGCCTGCTCTGGCAAAACTGTGAGTACACGCTGCGCCCCTGCAGCAAGCTTGAGCTGCACCCTGCGACACACTTGAGCTCTACAAGTCAGCCTCGCTCTTGTGTGACCTCTGCTGAGCCCCAGATGGTTGGGTCCATGGGCTCCTTCCTTCAGGCATTTGGTGTTTGAGCTTGACCTGCTGGCCTGCAGGATGGGGACTGAGTCAAAAGAATGTAAGGCAAGATGGATGTTAGCACATGGAAACTGGTGATAAGGCTGCGGCGTCCAAATCTCAGGGATCTCAGAGGGAACTGGGTCCTGAGGGTCCTCTGAGGAGCCCGGCACTGGCTGGGGAAAGACCTCCCAGAGCTTTGAGCTGTCCCATCTCACTGAAACCACTCAGGCTCTGTGCTTATCTTTACCCTTCAGGCACCTCCTGCAAGGAGGACTTGGAGAGGGACTTGGACCACTGCAAGTGGACTTGAGTGAGGGAACCTTGGAGATACACAAAAGCAGTGTGGATGTGATCCTGGGCAGCCCTCTCTAGGTGACCCTGCTTGAGCAAGGGGGTTGGACTTCCAGAGGTCCCTTCCAGCCTCAAGCACTCTGTGGTTCCATGACCTAGTGACTGGCTGGACGTTTTGCTGTCACACACCCGTGGCTTTTGAGATTGGGGGTGCTCAGAGGGTAACTGGTACCCAGGCAGAGCTCGGGATGGGGGTAGATGCTGTGTGCTGTTGGCCAGGAGGTTGTTACCAGTGTGATGAACTGTCCTTTCCTCTCTCTTACAGAGATATAAGCCACAACGAGATTTCTACATTAGAAGATGGAATATTTGATAATTTATTTAATTTAAGTGAAATGTAAGTTCATGCTCCTTTGCTTCCCAATTCTTTAGTTAGATCTGTCCTTGAAGCAGCTTTTCCCTTCCTGGGGCCTCTGCCTAACCAAGCAGCTGCCTTCCAGACCCTCTCCAGCTTCTTCCTCAAGCTCTGTCCTGCTCCTGGGCTCCGTTGGTGCCCTCAAGCCCAGTCAGTTCTTTCTGTCTCCTGGATGCCTTCAGCCTTAGCCAGAGCCTTCTTGACTTCCCCTCCACATCAGCTCCGCTGAGGTCCTTGTCTGTGGCCGTGCTCTGTGTCACTCACACTGTTCCTGTTGGTATGGTCCTACCTTGGGACTGGGGGATCTGATGGAGAGGAACGGCACTGACCTGCAGCACAGGAGACCCCAGCTGAGGTGTCGAAGCCACTTGAAGCTGTTCTCCCAAAGCAATCCAAGTCCTCAGGCTTTAGTGGTTTTCTGTGTCCTTGAGGACCAGGCACTGAGGGCGTTTTCAGCTCTGAGTTTTGCCTACAAGTGGCCCTGCAAAGGCAGAAGGTCCAAGCCAATTTGCCGGTGCAAACCCCTGGGCTCAGCCCCCGCGGCCGCCCAGCCCCGCCGGCGTCAGCCGAGCTCACAGCCTCCCCATCGCTGGCTGGGGCGCAGCCGAGTCGCCGAGGGCTGTCATTTGGATCGAGCTTAGCTGCAATTAAAGTTTCCATCTTCTCATTAAGCTGCCACGTGGGAAGGTTGTCATTGACTTTGCATTTCTTTTCTTGACAGATCAATTTGATTCTCTTAGCTGGTTTTTGAAGGGAGCTGTAAATAGTCTCCCGTAGCTGGAGAGGCTGCTGTTCCGTCCCAAGGCTGCTTGAAATACAAGGCTGGCTCTGTAATTTGCTTCTAATTGCAACAATTACTTGTAGAGTCAAAAAAGAACTCGGAGCACTTGGCTAATTCCAGCCTCTACTCAAAAATCACGTTAATTAGCGCTTGATTCCCTATTCATTAACTCTGCTCGCAGTGCTTTTCGGCAGCAGCACAGATGGGAGCAGCGAGGGATCGGCACGTTGCCGTCATTAACGCTTGGCACGTGTCACCTTAACGCCAAACTCGTCTCTGATCTCTCCCTGCCGTAGAAACTTAAGTTGGAATCCGTTTGTTTGCGACTGCAAACTCTCCTGGGTGCCCCGTTGGGTGGAAGAGAGAAGCGTGAGGGTTGTTGATGCGTCGGACACGAGATGCGCCCACCCGCCCGAGGTGGCAAACCTCTCCCTCTTCGACGTCTCCTTCGCCAACTCCACTTGCGGTAAGGAAAGGCTGCTGCCTGCGCTGGGGGAAGCGGTGGAACGCGGGGCACCAGGGAGCTGGGGATGACATCTAGGCTCCCTCAGACCTCATAGAATCACAGAATCATCCTGGCTGGAAAGGACCTCCAGCATCATCAAGCCCAAGCCCTTATCCTGACAGCACTCCAACCCCCAGACCATGGCCTCAAGTGCTCCAGCTACTTGGTTTTTAAACCCCTCCAGGGATGGGGACTCCACCACCTCCCTGGGCAGCCTGTTCCAGTGCCCAACCACATTCTCAGCAAAGAACTTCTTCCTAAGATCCAATCTAAACCTCCCCTGATCCACCTTGAGGCCATTTCCCCTCATCCTATCCTTAGTAATCTGGGAGAAGAGAGCAGCACCAGCCTCACTACAACCTCCTTTGAGGGACCTGTAGAGAGCAGTGAGATCTCCTTTCAGCCTCCTCTTCTCTAGACTCAATCACCCCAGTTCCTAAGCTGCTCCTCACAGGCTCTCTACTCCATCCCTCTCCCCAGCCTCGTTGTTCGTCTCTGGATCCTCCACAGCCCCTCCATGTCCTTCTGATCCTGTGGTGCCCAAAACTGGACCCAGTACTCAAGGTTCAGTCTCACCAGTGCTGAGCACAGGGGCACCATCACCTCCCTCCTCCTGGTGGCCACACAGTCCCTGGCCCTGTCACTGAGTACCTCAGGCCAACAGGCTCAGCAGAAACTCTCCCTGTGTGGTCAGTTTCACCAGCAGTGTTGACTGTTGAAGGAGTTTAGAACAAAACACATCTTTCTTCCTGAAGGAAAACTGACAAGGACATCAGCTTCAGCAGAAAAATGTTGGGGGAGACTTCTATGGGTCCCACATCTCTATTCTCTGGGTAGGGGAAAAAGGTCAGCCCCCAGCACCAAGGCATTAAGAAGCTGCTGGAGCAGCAAACATCCAACAACAAACACTCCAGCAAGGCCAACTGCATAGACGCTCTTATGAAATAGGATTACCTGACATACTGCTGGGAGTTATGGATGTGTAATCATTCTCGTTCTTCTGCCACCACCAATGTCAACTGCCAAAGAAAGAGAAAGAACCCCACGTAAGACATCCGCAGATATGCAGCTGCACACTGACACCCTCACTGAACACAGACACACACAGAACCACAGAGCGGCAGTGACTGGAAGGGACCTCCAAAGATCATCCAGTCCAGTCCCCCTGCCACAGCAGGATCCCCTAGATCCAGTCACACAGGAATGCGGCCAGGCATGTTTTAAACATCTCCAGAGAAGGAGACTCCACAACCCCCTGGGCAGCCCCTTCCGGGGCTCTGTCACCCTCACTGGGAAAAAGGTCCTTCTCACGTTGATGTGGAGCCTTCTCTGTTCCAGCTGACACCTGCTGCCCCTTGTCCTATCATTAGATGCCCCTGAGCAAAGCCTGGCTCCATCCTCCTGACACCCACCCTTTCAAAATTGATCAACATTAATGGGATCACCCCTCAGTTTCCTTTCCCTCTGAGGGAAGAGATTCAATCTAAACCTCCTCTGATGCAACTTGAGGCCATTTCCCCTCGTCCTGTCATTATGAATTTGGGAGAAGAGACCAGTAGCAGCCTCTCTACAACCTCCTTTCAGGTAGTTGTAGAGAGCAGTGAGGTCTCCAGCTCACTGGGACACATGGGTTGCTCAGTGCTAACATGGAAGTGACTTTCCTGAGAGAGCAGTTGGGCACTGGAACAGGCTGCCCAGGGAGGTGGTGAAGTCCCCATCCCTGGAGGGGTTTAAAAACCAAGTATCTGGAGCACTTGAGGTCATGGTGAAGGGGTTAGGGAGCTGTTGGGATGAGGATTGGACTGGATGACCCTGGTGGTGTTTCCAGCCAGGATGGTTCTATGATTTTATATGGGATGCAGAACCTCTCTTGGATCTTCCTGATTGACATTAGTCATCCTTAAGGGTTAAGGTTATCTGATTGATGTTAGATATCTTTAGCTCTTTATTTGTTAACCACAGAACAGTGGAAGGAACCTCGGAAGATGGTCCAGTCCAGTCCCCCTGCCACAGCAGGATTCCCTAGATCCTGTCGCAAAGGGACACGGCCAGGCTCCCGTTGTGCATCTCTCTCCTCCCATCCAGCCTGTACTTCCCCGCACTCCGGCCTTTCCCTCCCCTGTCCTTGCAGTAACACCTGCCGACAGCAGCCTGGCGGCACCGGAGCCCATCTGCTCAGCACAGCCCCCGCACCCAGCCAGCAGGTGACCGGGTAACGAATGGATCTGGGACACTGCCCGCAGCTCCACCTGAGCCCGTCCCCGACCCCCGCAGAGCGCTCACGGCTCCGCCATCGCCCCTCAAACGCTCCGCAAGACGGTGCCGGGGTGCCCCTGGGGTGAAACTCAGCGCCTTGCCGACCCGTGAGGGGCAGCGACCGGCCCTCGGGGCCCCCGCTGCAGCTACACAGCGCGGGGCGGCGGCGCCCCCTGGCGGCCGCGCTGCAGCCGCTCTGCACCGCAGCGCTACGGGGCGGGCGGGTGAGGGCTCGGAGAGGGGAAGGGACGAGGTTGATCCACATTCATGGGGTCACCCCTCAGCCTCCTCTTTTCCCAGCTCCCTCGGCCTTTCTGCAGCAGGGAGGTGCTCCCCTTCATCATCTCCACGCTGGACTCTCCCAAGCAGCTCTGTGTACTTCTGGAACTGAGGGGCCCAGAACTGGACGCAAGATTCCAGATGTGGTCTCACCAGGGCAAAGTAGAAGGAGAGAAGAACCTCTCTCCATCTACTAACCACCCCTCTTCTGATCCACTTTCGTCTCCTTTATTTTCTTGTGAGCAAAACACCACTGCGACTCTGTCCGAGCTCTTCTCAGAAAAGACACTCACAGAACCATAGACTCACAGAGTATTAGGGATTGGAAGCGACCTCGAAAGATCCTCTAGTCCAATCTTCCTGCCACAGCAGGATCTCCAGTCTGTCCTTAAACACCTGGGGAGAAGCAAATACTACACTCGGTGTGTGCCATGTACAGGCAACACAACCAGAGGCGACGACACAACATCTTCAGCTACTGACATCTTGTGGGAGCTTCAGAATCCTTCACACTCCCTCAATCAAAGGAGGAATCCTAGAGGATTCAGATTTCGATGAGGCTTCCAATTATTATCGGACTCTGCCCCATCCCACCACACCATGGGATGCCCAATCCCTCAACAACGAGCTGTTTCGCAGAACTGAACAGTGGGTTGGTGACTCAGTGACACACAAGGGTCCTTGAAGTGAACAACTGGGTGTCTGAAACAAAGAGCCTGCCCTTCCTGTGAATAATTAGTTACCAATCATAAAATGATTGGGTTGGCACCAATCTATTCAACAGGAATGAAACACAAAAAGAGAGAAATGACCAAGCTTTTCAAGGAGTTCTGTATGAAGAGAGAAATTCTAGCTGTCCTGGGAATTCTGACTTTCTCCCTGACTTTGCACAAAAGCAGCTGTCACTTGAGTAAAATAAAACTCATCAAGCAGTGACTGTAGGAAAACAACTGTCTTTGGTCTGGAGCATTAAATTAACGGGGCTGCCTTCGGCACAGGCTGCTCCTGCGAGGACAGGCTGAGCAAGGTGGGGATGTTCAGGTGGGAGAGGAGGAGGCTCCCAGGTGACCCCCTAGCAGCTTCCCAATCTCTGAAGGAAGTGGGCTACAAGAAAGCTGGGAGAGGGCTTTGGACAGGGGTGGTAGCGAGAGTACAAGGGGAAAGGGTTCCAGACTTGAAGAGATTGGCCATGAAGAACCAATTCTTTGCTGTGAGGGTGCTGAGATGCTGGAACAGGTTGCCCAAGGCAGTTGTGGCTGCCCCATCCCTGGCGGTGTTGAAGGTCAGGTTGGCTGGGGCCCTGAGTAACCTGCTCTAATGAAGGTGTCCCTGCCTGTGCAGAGGGGTTGGAACTGGATGATCTTTAAGGTCCCTTCCAACCCTGGCCAGTCTGTGATTCAATGAATTATTTTCAAAACAACCCTCGTACCTTCTAAGATACAGTCCCCCACATTAAGCTACTGCAATGAACCTGCCTTTTATTCCACCAGTTCTATGCACAAACATTGTGGGCAGACATCTGTCAGGGTAATTCAGAATGCAGCTGTTTACAGTGGCTTTGAGAAACTTCTGGAGGCTTTCTGGCTAGCAGGCTGAGATGTTGGTTAACCAGTAAACACACTGGGATGTTGGAGAAGAATAAGGAAGTGCGGCAACACTTCCGGTGTAAATGATTTATCAAATAAACCTAGTACAAATAAAGCATTTGAAGAACAAACCTTTCCTATAGGAATGAACAAACCTTTTCCTATAGTCTGGCTCTAATTGAATTTGTTACAAGAATTGTGCCGCACGTTTTATTTAGGTTCTTCTAACATCACTGTGATTTAAAGGCTTGGCCAAGTACAAAGGCATCATTGGCACAATCTATGAAATCATAGAATCATCCTGGCTGGAAAGGACCTCCAGCATCAAGTCCAGCCCTCATACCAACACCTCCCTAAGCCCTAGGCCATGGCCTCAAGCACTGTAGCAATTCGGTTTTTAAACACCTCCAGGGAATACTAGCAAAAGTACCTCTGGAACAGTCAAAATGCACTTTAAAACAACACCTAGGGCTTTTCTCTCAATTACTTTAAAAAATACTTTAACCCTTTAGCTCAAGGTCTTCTGTCCCTGCAGAGCTGGAAAGGCTTCTATGCCAATCTTCATTCAGTAAGGTCACATTGGAACACATTTCCTTAGTTCAGCAGGATCGAACTTGGAAAACCAGATGAATGAGTGTGTTGTGTGAGGGTTTATAATTTGAGACAAAGCAAATAATAATTAACTAATTGTTCTTAGGAGCTTGAAATTGAAAAGACTCAACCCTCCATACAGTAGAGGGCAGTCTTCATCCAGAAAAGCACACAGAATCACAGAACATTGGGGTTTGGAAGGGACCTTGAAAAATCATCTAGTCCAACGCCCCCACCACAGCAGGATCACAGGAAAATTCTTTGCTGAGATTTCTTGAATCAAAAGCAGCTGTTGGTTTTGCTAAGTCTAGAAGTAGCTTTTTCAAGAAGGATTTAATACATGGGTGTGTAATGCTGTTGTATTCTAGCGACAACGCAGGTTCACACCTTCCACACAATAATGTCTATTATTGTCTTCCTAGGACAGTACAGTGCTAGATACAGCGAATTATTCCAGTCATTCACGTTAAAAGTCATTCAGGAAAAAAGGAGACTGAGGGGTGACCTCATTCATGTTAATAAATACGTGAAGGGTGGGTGTCAGGAGGATGGAGCCAGGCTCTGCTCAGTGGCATCTAATGATAAGACAAGGGGTAATGGGTGTGAGCTGGAACAGAGGAGGTTCCACATCACTATGAGAAGGAACTTCTTCACGGTGAGGGTGACAGAGGACTGGAACAGGCTGCTGTGTTCCTGTGCAACTTGGTCTAGGTGGTCCTGCTGTGGCAGGGTGATTGGACTGGATGATCTTTCAAGATCCCTCCCAATCCCTAATGCTCTGTGATTCTGTGACTGGGGAGGTGTTTTGAAACACTCTTCTGAAAAAGTTCTTCTGAAAAAGAATCAATAACCAATAGTTTACACTGCAAACATTCTGACTAAAACAACCGAGTGCCTTTATTTATAAGGGAAATGAAATGTTCTTAGAGACAGTGCCTGTTGCATGCATACACTGTGACACTTTACACACAGTCATCAACACCAAAACACAAGAAAACCAAGTCATTTTTATACAGTCAACACAGAAAAGAAAGATTTGAATCCTTAGTGTAATTGAATTTACATCCCAGTGACTTTTAATTGTACATCAGTAAAAAACAGTTTTCATAAGGAGAACAGTTTGTCCACGTACTCAGCATTCCTGCAGCATCAGTTCTAGGTCAGGAACCTAAAATCCTGGAAAACAAGAAGCAGCTTTAGCTTTTGGTTTGATATAACACTCAAAATATTTTATTAGAGAGATGTATTACTGAATCATAGGAACATTCAGGTTGGAAAAGACCCTTGGGATCATCAAGTCCAACCATCAACTCAGCTCTACAAGTTCACCCCTAAACCAGACTGCCCAACATTACATCTAAGCATCTTTGAAACTCATCCGGGGATGGGGACTCAACCACCACCCTGGGCAGCCCATTCCAGTGCCATTATGCAAACAGAGAACTTGTAACACTGGCACAGGGAAATGTTCTTAGTTCTCTGGAAAGAGCTGGATGATTGGGAATTAAATCCTGAAGTCTGTACTCAGCTTCAGTGCAGGGTTTTGTTTCTGTGTAAGAAGGGGATAACTCCAAGGATGTCTATGTGTCTGGGAGAGGTAGATTAATCACTCCTTCCCAGCAAACACGTATCACCTTTGTTAACTTTCCAAAAGGCTGCCAGATCTGGGATATTTTCCATCTCTTGTGGCCTGAGACAGCTCTTTGTTCTCTGATCTAGGAACCGAGTACCTACAGCTTTTATTCACTTCACTTACAGAACTCACAGAATCACAGAACATTACAGAATGGAAAGGACCGCGAAAGATCATCCACTCCAATCCCCCTGCCACAGCAGGATCCCCTAGGTCGAGCCACACAGGAACATATCCAGGTGGGTTTTAAACATCTCCAGAGAAGAAGACTCCACAACCCTCCTGGATAGCCCACTCCAGGGCTCTGTCATCCTCACCATGAAGAAATTCCTTCTCATATTGATGTGTTCCAGCTTATGCCCATTGCCCCTTGTCCTATCATTAGATGACACTGAGATCCTTGTCTGCAGAAATCTGAAGTTGGCAAGACAGTCAAAGTTTTCTGAACCTACTTCTCAACATAAATAGTGCGTCCTGTTTGTATAAAATTCAACTGATTTAAATATAGATTGTGATAAAAAGCATTGAATAAATACCTCCTTAGCGGAAATCCACTGATCTCCTTCCATTGCGGGGCTGAAAGGCAAAGATCCAGTAAGCCCTCTGTAAAACAGTGTTCAATAGCAAAGCCCCACCCAACTTGGTGTGACTAGAAACCAGGGAACTTCTCCATACTGTCCACGGGATTGAGTCGCACAGGAACATGTCCCGGCAGGTTTTAAACATCTCCAGAGAAGGAGACTCCATAATCCCCCTGGGCAGACCATTTGAGTGCTCTGTCACCCTCACCACGAAGAAGTTCCTTCTCTTAGTGGTGTGGAACCTCCTATGTTCCATCTCACACCCATTGCCCCTTGTCCTATCATTGGATGCCACTGAGCAGAGCCTGGCTCCATCCTCCTGACACCCACCCTTCACATATTTATCAACATTAAGGAGGTCACTCCTCAGTCTCCTTTTTTCCAAGCTCAAGAGACCCACCTCCCTCAGCCTTTCCACATCAGGGAGATGCTCCGCTCCCTTCATCATCTCAGTGCTCTGTGCTGGACTCTCTCTAGCAGTTCTGTGTCCTTCTGGACCTGAGAGGCCCAGAACTGGACACAGGATTCCAGATGTGGTCTCACCAGAGCAGATTAGAGGGGGAGGAGAACCTCTATCCCAGTCTACTAAACATCCCCTTTCTAATCCACCCCAGGATGCCGTTGGCATATGTGGAGCAGACCCTGAGTATCACAGAATCGCAGAACGTTAGGGATTGGAAGGGACCTTGAGAGACCATCTAGTCCAATCCCCCTGCCACAGCAGGATAGTCTCGTACTGTCCTGCTAGAATAACTAGAATGCTCCTACAGAAGCAAGTCTATTCAATCCCTGTGTGTTCTTACTGTAATCCTTGGTTTCTCTACCCTTTTTGTTTTGTAAGGTTCATCCTGAAAAGAAGAGCAAGCCAAACAAACCATACCCTGTAGAAAAAGTAGCCTCTACTTTGAATCCCTCCGTGTCCTTGAAGCTCTTCCTGAAAAACAAGGATTTTCAATTATCTCTACTGTGAGTGAATCCATACGGAACCGCTGTTTATGTACTTATTAGAAGTATTTCTTCGGCACTGCTCTACAGCCTTGCCCCTCTTTAAGGCATTGCTTTGTATGTATTTCTCTTGTCACAAGTTCATGTTGCCAAGCAGAAACAACAGAAATCATGACCGAGGGTCAAAGTCCACCTCGGGTTTTGGCTCTGCTCAGACCGCTTTATAATGGTGCTACTAATGATGAGCAGCCTTTGCCTTCGCCTCTCCAGGTTTCGCTACCCAGACACAATCAGTGTCTCCCTCGTGGTGGAGGCTCTATGGACAAAGCAGAGTGGGCATTTGCACCCTGCAGCAGGAGAACGATGCAAAGGTTTAAACCCACTAATAATCGTGCTTCAGCCAGGGAATGAGATCCTAGACTGTTCCCAGAAGAGTATCATGATCACCCCACTCAGATTAACCCCAAAAGAAAAGGCCAATCTTAGGATGGAATCATAGAGTCATTCAGGTTGGAAAAGAACCCTGGAATCATTCCCTCTCCTGCCCATGCTGCACACACACAGAAGCAACCATCTACTAATCCCTACAGAAAGGGAGGGGAAACTAACCCTTAAGAAAATAGAACTTCAATTACAATTTAACAAGCAGGAGGAATCCAGTTGCTTTAACAAGACCTTAATGACTAAGGAACACACAAACTTAACATCATTATTTTAATTGTGGGTGCTGATACCAGATCCAGGTCAATAATCTAAGGAGTAGATACAGTTTTAATTCCAAACAGAGGAAAAGAAAGACCGCCCCTAGAAAACGTAACTCAAATGCAATACAAAGGTACAAATACACTCAGCAGTAGATCATCTAGTCCAATCCTCCTGCCAAGGGAACAAACTTTTTCCTATAGCCTGGCTCTAATTAAATTTGTTATAAGAACTGTGCCACACATTTTATTTAGGTTCTTCTAAGGTCACTGTGGTTTAAAGAGTTGGCCAAGCACAAAGGGATCATTGGCACCATCTATCTATAGAGTCATCATGGTTGTAAAGGACCTCCAGCCTTCATCCAATGTCTCCCTAAGCCCTAGACCATGGCCTCAAGTGCTCTAGCTACTCGGTTTTTAAACACCTCCAGGGATGGGGACTCCACCAGCTCCCGGGGCAGCCTGTCCCAGTGCCCAACCACTCTCTCAGGAAAGAACTTCTTCCTAAGACCCAATCTAAACCTCCCCTCATGCAACTTGAGGCCATTTCCTCTCATCCTATTGTGAGTAATTTGGGAGAAGAGACTAGCAGCAGCCTCACTACAACCTCCTGCTAGCTGTAGAGAGCAAGAAGGTCTCCTCTCAGCCTCCCCTTCTCTAGACTAAACAACCCCAGTTCCCTTCAGCCGGTTAATGAATCTCAAAGTAGGAGCATGCAGAGTTTACGGTTACGTACGTCCACTTTGTATCTCTTCAGTCTTCTCTCATTGAGCTGGGGAACGAGTTGCAGCAAAGGATGCAGGACAGACGACTGAGAGGACACGAACACAGACACATGAGTGACAGTGACATTCAGACCTTACGATGGAAATAAACACTTTCCCACGCTGTCGTCTCATGGACCAAACACACACCAAAAGAAGACGGGAGATGTTAATCGAGAAACTCACGCGTTTAACGTTCTGACTTGACCACAAACAGGTACTGATGTTTATAATTACGCTGTGGATGTGAGTCACAGGGTGATGGAGGGAAAAGCTGTGCTTCCTCACCTTTCCTCTCGCCGAGAGGTCAGAACTGTTTACAGACCTCTTGCCCAGGCAACTGCAGTTATTTAGATTTGGGTCAGCCTCTGTGAGTGGTGCAGAGAGTACTTCCAGACACAGTGCTACTGACATTTCTACAGTTATAGAATCATAGAATCATTCTGGTTGGAATAGACCCCTGGGATCATCGAGTCCAACCCTCAAGTCCAACCTACTCTACTAAGGTCACCCCTAAACCAGATCCTCCAACACCACATCTAAGCGACTTTAAACACATCCAGGGACGAGGACTCAACCACCACCCTGGGCAGCCCAGTCCAGTGTCTGAATGCTACAGAAGCCAGTAGCTTTGGGCTCCTTTGTACTGAAAAATTTATTTTGCTTCAAAAGAACATAAAATGCAGCAAGAAAATGTTATTGCATTTGATTTTATTGCTAGTGTCCGTGAGAGAATCATTCCCAAGGGAAATTTGTAACTGTGGTGCTGATCCCTCTACCTAAAAGACAAGCTCCAGTAGTGAAATCAAAGAACATTAGGGATTGGAAGGGACCCCAAGAAATCATCAAGTCCTATGCCCCCACCACAGCAGGATCACCTAGATAAGTTGCACAGGAACATGTTTAATAGAACTTGAAGCTTGCAGACAGCCTGGTTAAGCACAGTAAGTTCTGCCCTGGCAACACACAGCCAGGTGGGGTTGTGGACAGAGGTCCACAGTAAGATATAAAGGCAGAAACCTGTGTTTCATCAATCAGTTTCAGCCTTCACAGAATCATAGAATGGGTAGGGTTGGAAGGGACCTTAAAGATCATCTAGTTCCAACCCCTCTGCACAGGCAGGGACACCTTCACCAGAGCAAGTTACTCAGGGCCCCAGCCAGCCTGGCCCTCAACACTGCCAGGGACGGGGCAGCCACAACTGCCTTGGGCAACCTATTCCAGGTTCATCTCATACAGTTCAAAAAGAACGCACTGTTAGCACGGTTCTTGAAAAAAGCGGTAGAACAGAGAGAGAGAGAGAGAGAGGGCAATAAAGGTAGGGATTGGAAGGGATCTCAAGAGATCATCTAGCCCAAACCCACTGCCAGAGCAGGATACAGAACAGCTCGAATTTGAAGGGACCTTAAAGATCCCCTAGTTCCAGCCCCTATGCCATGGGCAGGGACACCTCTCACCAGAGCAGGTTGCCCAGAGCCCCATCCAGCCTGGCCTTGGACACCTCCAGAGAGGGAGCATCCACAGCCTCCTGGGGCAACTTGTTCCAGTGCCTTTACAGGAAAAAAGGTCACCTGAACAGCTAAAGCAGAAGTGAGACAGCAGCAATCTTGTGGGGCCAGGCAGGGCAAAGGTACTCAGGATGGGGACAAGTGGGATGCAGCAACCTCTCAAGCAGGAGCAGCAGCAGAGATAGCTCGTTTCACTGTGCCCCAGTTACCACCAGAGATTTTCCAGCACGAAAACACTGCCCCAAATGTCATCACTATTACTTTCTAGGGAAGATACGACATATTTTTGAGGAGTAGAACAAGGAAAAAAAACCAAAGGACAGTAAGAGATAAGAACAGTTGTTAAGAAATGAGAAAACATTAATATATAGATGCGCAGAAGCTACACACCGTGGTTGCACTAGAAAGGTGAGGATGGGTTTGTGAGGGTATTTCCATAACAGCACTACCAGGCTATTTTTAACACTGCATTTTCATTTCAAATTTAATCTGAAGTCTGGATGAGGCGTAAACGTTTTGCCTGAAACACAGGCACGACACGCACAAATAAATACGTACAACTTAATTAATAATTGATAGAAATTCATTCAGAGGTCTTAATAAGTATTTAAGAAGCTGAGGTCATGTTCTCAGCTTCTATAAATCCACGTTGCTTTACTGCATCTGTAATATTCCAGCCCCACAAACCAGCTTTCCATCTTAAACATCATAACTAAGATGCTGTTGGGATTCTGTGAGGGTGTGGTTCGTGTTTTGCACGTGTTTTGGGCAGTATTGATGATTCTCTTCCATGTTATTAAAGCATATTCTAGCTCTTTATAGCAGAAAGCTTCCAGTCGCAGAATCACAGAATTATTGAGGCTGGAAAAGCCCTCTGAGCTCATCAAGCCCAGCCTAGGAACTAACGTCACTACACCAGCCAGACCAGGGCACTAAGGGCCACAGCCAGGCTGTCCTTAAACACCTCCAGGGATGGAGACTCCCCCACTGCCCTGGGCAGTCTAGTCCAGGCTCTGATCACCCTTTCTGTGAGGAAGGGCTTCCTAACATCCAGCTGCTCCCCTGGTGCAGCTTCAGGACCTGCCCTCTCATCCTGGTGCTAATTGCTTGGGAGAAGAGCCTGACCCCCACCTGACTACAACTTCCCTTCAGAGAGTTGTAGAGAGGGAGAAGGTCCCACCTGAGTCTCCTCCAGGCTGAACAACCGCAGCTCCCTCAGCCTCTCCTCGCTAGACTTCCCCTCCATTCCCTTCCACAGCTTCGTTGCTTCTCTGGACCAGCTCCAGCCCCTCAACCTCTTTCTTGAAGTGAGGGGCACAGCACTGCCCCCAGTACTCCAGGGGAGGCCTCCCCAGTGCCCAGTACAGGGGGAGAATCACATCCCTAGACTACTGGCCACACTATTGCTGATCCAAGCCAGGATGCCACTGGCCTTTTGTGCCAACTGGGCACCCTGCTGGCTCCTGTTCAGCCGGTTGTCAACTGGTACTGCCAGGTCCCTCTCTGCCGGGCTGCTCTCCAGCCACTCATCCCCTGGTCCTGAGCTTGCTAGCCAGTTGCCCAAAGGAACACGACCTTGTTATCAGGTACCTGTACTCACAAGGAGGTGCCGTGCCACTTACCATGATGTCCGAGTTGCCTGAGTCATGACTCTTAGAGTAATGAAATAAGAACTGTTCAAAAGAAATTGAAAGTGGGGTTTTACTACAAAACAGGGCCAGGGTGTTAGGACTGGCTTGAGAATTTTATCAGGATCATAAAGCATGCATTGAAGGCTTACCCTTTTGGCGTTGTCTTTTTCATCTAAATCCTGTAGGAATAATAATCGAGAGAGGAGCTTTTATTTTTATGTAAAAATTTCTCTGTATTTTATGTACGTTTTGATGACATTTTGACTTCTGGGTTAGAATATCGTCCTTGCTTGACAGATTTGCTTAGCAGCTCTTTTAAACTCTGTGGAGAACACAGACTACTCTTCTGCAAAAAGAGTCAATCAGCAGGTTCTTCTTTGTGTATTGCTAGACTTCCACAGAATCACAGAAGATTACGGATTGGAAGGGACCTCACAAGATCATCCAGTCCAATCCCCCTGACACAGCAGGAACACCTAGATCCAGTTGCACAGGAACATGTCCAAGCAGGTTTTAAACGTCTCCAAAGAAGGAGACTCCACAACCCCCCTGGGCAGCCCCTTCCAGGGCTCCGTCACCCTCACTGTGAAGAAGTTCCTTCTCACATTTATGTGGAACCTCCTCATTCACCACCAGCACAACATAAACAGAATCACAGAACTTTAGGGATTGGAAGGGACTTTGAAAGATCATCCAGTCCAATCCCCCTGCCAGAGGAGGATCACCCGGACCAAATGGCACAGGAACGCATCCAGGCTGGTTTTAAACATCTCCAGTGAATCACTGGAAAACAAAGAACAGTTATTACTTCAATAAATGTGCTGATCTTTTAGGGACAGGCACTTGAGCGCTTTGTTAAACCAGGAGATCTGTTCTCTAGGCTGTGGAGTGCAGAGCCACGAAGATGATGAATGGAGGGGAGCATCTCCCTGATGAGGAGAGGCTGAGGGAGCTGGGGCTCTTGAGCTTGGAAAAAAAGAGCTTGAAGGGTGACTCCATTAATGTTGATCAATATGGGAAGGGTGAGTGTCAGGAGGATGGAGCCAGGCTCTGTGCAGTGTCATCTAATGATAGGACAAGGGGCAATGGGTGTGAGCTGGAACAGAGGAGGTTCCACATCAAGATGAGAAGGACCTTCTTCCCGGTGAGGGTGCCAGAGCCCTGGCAGGGGCTGCCCAGGGGGGCTGTGGAGTCTCCTTCT
>JAOXOE010000771.1:5316507-5338396 GCA_028565055.1 Phoeniculus purpureus | reverse complement strand
GCTGTGGCAGGGGGATGGGACTGGGTGATCTTTGGAGGTCCCTTCCAATCCCTAATGACTGGATCTAGGGGATCCTGTTGTGGAAGGGGGATTGGACTGGATGATCTTTCGAGGTCCCTTCCAATCCCTAACACTCGGTGGTTCTGTGAAAGGAGCAGGTTCACCAGAACTCTGACTGGTCAGAACAGTGATTGTCGCTTTCTCATTCCCTTTTCCCAGACTACCAGGAGGGAATAAGTGCTACAGAACCATTTCACACTGCTCAGGATGATGGGAACTGGACACTGCTTGAGTGTCCTCCAGGTTTCCAGTGGTGCCATTTGACCAATCTCTGCTCATCACCAGCCAACTGCTGCGACGCGACCGAGTGTGCCAACAGCTCCTTTGCCAGCAGCCCTGCCCCAGGGTCCCTCCTGCACAACGACAGCCAGCCCAGCTACCAACTCGTGAAGGAGTTTCTCTTCACAGTACCTGCCGGCCCTTCTTCCCAGTATCGGGTCAGTGTTTAGTAGCTGCTGGGTCCTCACTGCTGGGGCAGTTTTCTCCTGAGGGCTTTGGGTGCACAAAGAATTGAGACAAAGGTAGTGAAGCCCCTTCCAACGAACTGACCTGCCCAGTGCCAGGCAGCACCGCCCTTCGCTATCTTCCCCACTTTAACCCATGGGCTCTCTGTCAAAACCTCTTGGTTAAGGGCTGTGGGATGTCCTGGGCTTCAGCACCAGCCAAGGGGAGTGGAGTGGTGAAACGTCTCCTCACGCTTTTCCCTGCCTTGCCTGCTGGGTTTCCACTTGGCAGGGAATCTGTCCACCTTGCCCAGGCAAGAGTTGGGTGCAGAGTGCTCTTAACTCAGAACATGACCCCAGAAATGTCTCCTCTCTCTGCAGGTCACACTCAGAAAAGAAAATCTCTTTGTTAGGGCTGGGGATGTCTTCAGCATCCAGCACAGCGCGGGCCAGGGCTCACTGCTGCGGTGCCAGCCGAGTGCCACATCCCTTTACAGAACCAGCATCCTGAGCACAAACTCTTCCGAGTGGGCCCTCGGCCTCTCTGGCAGCTTCCTCAGTGCCAGCTGGATAAACGACACCGTTTGCTCGCTCCGAGTCCGCTACGCAGAGGAGCAGCTGGTGCCGCTGCTCAGCCCCGACAACGCAGGGCTGGAGCACCCAGGGCGCTACACGGTCCGAGCCAGCGTGGACAACGGCTTCTTCAGCACCAATGTGTCCTGCAGTTTCTGGGTGGCTTCCCAGGTGTCGGGGCTGCGTGTCATCCACCCGCCTCCCCAGGGCACCAAGGTCTACCTGCCCACCAACCACAGCACCCTGGTGGTCAAGCTCTCCTCGGGGCTGAACGCGACGGCCAGCTGGCTGGGGGACAACCGCACCTTCCCCTTTGAAAGCTCCTGCCCGGCGGCCGTGGCACCGCTGACGACAAACTGTGCCAGAGAGACCAACGACACCTGGTTTGCTGTGGTCAGCCTGGGCGGCCTCAGGGACGGGGTGAGCACCCACGTGCTGCTTGCAGAGAACGCCGTGAGCGCCCAGAACATCACCGTCACAGTGAAAGTGGAGGAGCCCATCCGCGGGCTGCGGGCCACCCCTGACCCCAAGAGCAGAGTCCTGGTGAACTCGCTAGTGGTGAGTGAGTGAGTGCTGCTACTTCTAGGCTGGTAGTGACTTCTGTAAGCCTTGACTGCTGGCCATGCGGCTCTGCGCTGGCCGGTGGAGCGCTGCTTCTGCTGAGCACTGGGTCCCAGGCCAAGCTGGCAGTGCTGCTGTGAGCCCAGGCGGGTGGCAGGAAGGGCTGGTGCTCTCCAGCAGCAAGGCAGCTCAGCTCTGCCCTCGCTCAGAGGTGAGGCAGCACCTTGCGCAAGGGGGATTCTGACTTTGTGGTTCCACAGGAAGCCAGTGGTGTTATGGAAGGCCAATGTTTACCTTCTTTTGGCTTGGCAAGAGTCCTTTAGGTATTGAGATTTGCTCTAGTGAATCCTTAAAGCATTTGCACTTCTGTCCTGAGCAGTGGGGAGGCCCCACTCTGATTCCTGGGGTCAGGTCTGGGCCACTCGCTCCCTGCAGGAGGGACATGGAGGGGCTGCAGTAGGCCCAGAGAAGAGGCCAGAGAACAGGGAGAAGGGGCTGAAGAACCTCTGAGGAGCACCTTAGGGAGGTTGAACTGGAGAAAAGGAGGCTCCAGGGAGACCACCTTGCTCTCCACAGCTCCCTGAAATTCAGGAGGTTGGAGACAGGTAGGGGTCGATCTCTTCTCCTAGGAGGAACTGGCCTGAGGTTGCCCCAGGGGAGGTTGAGGTTGGTTCTGAGGAGCAATTTCTGCCCCACAAGGGTTCCCCAGGCCTGGCCCAGGCTGCCCAGGGCAGGGGGGCAGTCCTCATCCCTGGAGGGGTTGCAAACCCATGGAGATGTGGGGCAAGGGACGGGGGTCAGTGGGGTCCTGGCAGTGCTGGGGGAGCAGTTGGACTTGATGATCCTAAAGGTCTTCCGACCCAAACAGTTCTCTGATTCTATGATCAGTTGGCTGAAGCTACAAAAATGTTTCCTCCAAGTCTTGGAGTCGCTCTGGAGTTTGCAGTCTTTTATTTCTACAGTCCCCTGTCCCCAGGGCTGCAGCCGAGCCCTGGGAACCAGTTGAGGAGCTGCCCATCACTGTCTGAAACGCTCTGTCCCCACTCTGGCTGCTTGCAGCAGAACCTTGTGCCTGCGATACCTGTTGGTCTCACCCTTCCTGGCTGCCATGGTCTGCTCCGCAGGTGCTGTAGGGGTGAGGAGGGAGCCCACCCTGTCCAGAGCAGGAGGACCAGTTTAGCCTTTGGGTCAGACACCATCAGTGGATGAGGGACAGAGACTCAGCGCAGAGCTGTAGCTAAAGCTGGGTTGTTCCTGGAGAGGTTTTATAGCCAGCGAGGAAGAGACCTGATCACAAGAGCAGAGAGCACTGGGGTGTGGGAACAGGCACTGTGGGTTCTGCTCTTCATCTGCAGAGTCAGAGGCTGTTTCTCTACCAGCAACGAAACCACCGACCCCCTCACACGTCTGTGCCAGACACCCTCATATGTCTGTGCCAGACCCCCTCACACCTCTGTGCCAGACCCGCTCACACCTCTTTGCCATGCTCTGAGGGCACTGCTGGACATGTGTGGTGCCTCCCAGCCAGGCTCTGCTCCCTCTCCAGTTCAGCTGGAGGTCTCCTGGGAGGTGCTGTGCGTGCGTTTCTCTTGCTCTAGGATGAAATGTTCTCCTGCCTTTCAGAGCTACACCCCCGTGATGGAGGCTGGCTCAGATGTGACTTTCCGCTGGACAGTCGATGACAAACCATCTTTCACTTTTTGCAACGTTGTCTTCAACGTTATCTACCAGAGCCCAGCCGTGTACAAGCTCTCGGTAAGCCAAGGCCTTTCCCGTGGGAACCATTTCCATCCGGGGCCTCCACCTCATCCCACAAATGAAGCAGGAAGAGCAGCAGGGAGAGGGGAAGGTAGAACTGAGCTGAGGAGGTGCTCACTGTGCTCCTAACAGCCTCGTCTGCTGCTCCTCACTGAACTGCTCTTGCACATGCGAATGGTTTCTTCCTCTTCTTCCATTACAGCTGTCATCTTCATCTTCGTTTTCTCCTCTTTTCTCTGCCTTCTCCTTTCTGTCCATGGAGTGTCCTTGCTGCTCCTCAGCAGAAACAAGGCAGGAGCCCTCTCAGGGGAGGTGGATTCTGCTCCAGGAAGAGGCAGGATGACAACGTAAGACTTTTCAGGACAGAGCTTCTGCCACAAGCTCTTCTGGTCCCTGTCCTCTTCTCTTTGTACTGCTGCAGACTGGAACACTGGCTTTGTCCTGACCCGGGAAGGAGGATGGAGTGGAGAGTCTGGCTGTGGAGGGAGGTATCTCTCATAGAACAGTTTATCTCTGGCCAAAACACCTCTCAGTATCGTGCCCTGTCCTGCTGTGCAGAGGCTTGCTCTGCCTCCAGGCTGCTCAATCCATTTGCAGGGCACCTTGTGGCTTCCTGGTGAGACATCAGTACCAGCTCTGAGGACACACTGGTGCTAATTGGCTTGGTGCAGCACTGCTTGGCTTGGTGCAGCACTGCACTGACCACCTTGGATTGCTCTTCTGGAGTTGACAAGGTGACACTAACCTGGGCTTTACTGAGCTCAGCGACAGATCCACTAGACCCAAACTTCTTTGCTCTGCTGGGTAGGAAATCTTGGTCCAGCTGGGTTTGCCAGATCCCTTGTGTCAGCAGCTCAGCTCTTCCTGCAGCTGAGGATGTGGCCAGATGCTTTGCAGCTAGGTGCCACGTCAGTGTTCCATGCCTGGATAATCTCCAGCGTCCTGCTCTACTCCCATTGTGCTTCTTCAGTCTCTTGCCTGTTGATTTTCCCTTTCCCTCCTCTGCCCACTGTGCTCTCCCTCTCTGCCCCTACTCCCCCCAGGATGCTGGGTCTGCACCCGCTCTTCTTGGCTTCATGAGCCTCTCCCATCCCCACCCTGTGCTTGGAGCCTGTCCTAGGAAACTGGGTGGCTGCCATCCCCTTGGTGGCAGCAAGCGCCCGGGCTCAGCAGCTGGAGGCAGTGTGTGGGGCACATGGAACCAGGGAAAAGGGAAGCAGGCGAGTTCAGAGCCCGGGAGTGTCAGGATGAGCAGCTCTCCCTGCCCTCTTGCTGTAGAGCCAGTCCTTCCTTGGGCTGACTGTAGTGGCGAAGTGGTGGCCCAGCAAGGGGTGGCTTGGCCAGGTAGGCGACTGTCCAGTTCGTGCTGCTTTCTGATGCCGTTCAGGCTATTGCCTCTGCCCCCGTCCCACACCCGCCTCTGCCCGGTCCCACAAGCTGCTCGCCTGCCTGGTGGGACCCCTTCAGTGCCGTGAAGCCCCACTCTCAGGAGTGGGCAGCACGGTGAGGCCATCCTAAACACATGCTTTGTCTCACTGTCCTCCCCAGCTCACTGCCTCCAACCACGTCAGTAACTTTACGATCAACTACAACGTCACGGTGGAGACCATGAATAAGATGAAGAACCTGACGGTGTTGGGTGTCCTGCCGGTCCTCCCTCCGAACAGCACCGTGGAGCTTACAGCAAGGGTTCAGGTCGATTCTGCTGTGGATGCTCAGTTCCTGTGAGTCCTTTGCGAGTTGCCTGAACGGAGGATCTTGCTGTGTGGAGCTTTACCCGTCCTGCCTGCACCATTGCTCTTCCCAGCCGCTCTCTAGTTAACGTGACATCCCTGCCAGGCTGGTCCCCTCGCAGCAGCGATGTTCAGGCTGGAAGAGTTTTCTTTGGAAGGATCTCAATGTCACTTTAATATCGAGTTCCTCCTCTTCTTGCTGGCTCTGTCCTCCTCTCCCAGCACCAGGTGTAGCTGCTGCTTTGACCCTTGGCATTACGCTCCCTGTGTTTCTTTCTGGAGGCAGCCCTTGGCCAGGCCAGGCTTCCTCTGGGATCTCCAGAGTTCTCCTGCTGTGCAGCGTGACAGGGTTTGCGTGTGTCTGCAGGTGGGATTTTGGAGATGGTGCCCAGGAGACGGCTCTCTTCAAACCTCCCTACAACAAGTCTTTCCTCGTTCCTGATCCCGGTGTCCACGAGGTTGTGATTGAGCACAATGTTTCCCACATCTACCAAGACCCAGGTAGGCTCAGGACATTTCTTTGAGGTAGAAAGGAGTTGAGTATTTTTGTGGTGAGATGGTTACAAGGCACCTCCTAGCGAAACAGTGGCTCAGAAGTCCTGATTGAGCAGCCAGAGTGGCTGGAGACTTCCAGCCACCCTCCGTGTGCATCCCTAGGAGGTGGGAACAGCAGAGAGATGACCAGCCCTGCTGCAGAGCTGAGACACAAGCGTGTCCTCACGACTGGCCTTGTTTTGCTCTCTTCCCACCCAGGTGAATATGTCCTGATGGTTCTCGTGTCAAACCAGTTTGAGAACCTCACCCACCTGACCCCAGTCCACGTCCACAGTTACCTGACTGATGTGAAGGTGGAAGCAGAGGAGGATGTTTTAGTCGTGAGCCATCCAGTCACCTTCAGAGCCGATCCACTGCCGTCTCCTTATGGCGTCGTGTACAGCTGGGACTTCGGGGACGGCTCCTCGCTGTTCACAGCCAGCCGGCCCACAGCGACGCACAGCTACCCCCGCCGAGGGGTGTACAACGTCACCGTGACGGCCAACAACACCATCAGCAGCGTGGAGACCGTCGAGTGCTACCAAGTGTTCGAAGAGATAACTGGGCTCCATGTTTCTGCGGATGAGGCGGCAGAGCTGGGTGCACCCGTGACTCTTAATGCTTCGGTGCAGACCGGGGACAGCATCACCTGGATATTCGATATGGGGGACGGGACGGTGCTGAGGAGCCAGGTGCCAGCGGTAGAACACATCTACGTCAAGGACATCAACTGCACCGTGAACGTGACGGCTGTGAACCCAGTGAACTCCGTCTCCCAGACTGTGCCTGTCCGGGTCTTTGTCCTGGAAGTCCTCAAAATAGAACCTGCATCTTGCATCCTCGAGCAGCCCGACGTGCAGCTCACTGCCTACGTCACGGGGAGCCCCAACGAGTACTTCTTTGACTGGACTTTTGGAGACGGCTCGTCCAACGTCACCGTCTTTGGGGACCCCGTGGTGACCCACAACTTCACCCGCAGCGGGACGTTCCCCCTCTCCCTGACCCTCTCGAGCCGGCTGAACAAGGCTCACTACTTCACCAGCGTCTGCGTGGAGCCAGAGGTAGTCAACGTGACCCTTCTCCCTTCCAAGCAGTTTGTGAGGCTCGGGGAAGAGAGCAGCTTCCAGGTGAGCGCTGAGCCTCTCTACCAGTACCGCTACCGCTGGGATTTTGGGAACAACGAGTCCGCTCGATCGAGCGGGACTGAAGTGACCTACACCTACAAGAGCCCTGGGGTCTTCCTGGTCACGGTGACCGTCTCCAACAACGTCTCCTTCAACAACGACACAGCCTTTGTGGAAGTCCAGGAGCCGGTTGGGGTAGCAAAGATTGAGTCTAACGGGACAAGCGTTCTGGAGCTGAACCAGATCTACCTGTTCTCCGCCACCATGAACGGCACCAAAGTGAGTTACTGCTGGGACTTTGGAGATGGCACCACACAGCCCGGGCAGATCGCGACCCACTCCTACAACACCACGGGCCGTTACACCATCAGCGTGACAGGCCGCAATGACGTCAGCTTTAACGAGACCACCGTCGACGTCACGGTGACCCGTCAGCTCCAAGGGCTGACCATCAACGCCAGCAGGACGGTGGTGCCATTGAACGGGTCGGTGAGCTTTGTAGCCACGCTGGCAGCCGGCACCGCCATCCGCTACTCGTGGATCCTGTGCGACCGGTGCACCCCGATCCAAGGCTCCTCCACCATTTCCTACACTTTCCGCTCCGTGGGCACATTCAACGTCATCGTGACAGCGGAGAACGTGATCAGCTCCTTGCAGGACAGCATCTATGTCTACGTCCTGGAGCAGATCGAAGGCCTGCAGGTGGCTAGCGGTGACCTAGTGGAGGACCTCTACTTCCCAACGAACAAGACGCTCCATTTGCAGGCGGCGGTGAGGGAGGGAACGAATATCTCCTACAGCTGGGTAGCCCAAAGGGACGGCAGTGCTGTGCAGACCTCCGCTGGGAAGACCTTCTCCTTGAGCGTCCTAGAACCTGGCAACTACACGGTCTATCTGAAAGCCACCAACATGCTGGGATGTGCAACTGCCAACAGGACGCTGGAGTTTGTGGAAAGCGTTGGGCTCCTGAAGCCTTGCGCCTTCCCCAACCCGGCTGCCGTCGGTGCCTCTGTCAACATCAGCACCACCATAACCGGTGGCACTGGCATCACCTATGTGTGGTACCTGGAGGATGGCATCTCTCTGGTGACCTCCGAGCCCTTCGTTATCCACTCCTTCCAGAGCCCTGGGGTGATAGAGGTCGTCGTTGGAGCAGAAAACAAGCTGGATTCAACCAATGCAACGGTTGCTGTCTACGTAGAGGAGGTGATAGAGGGGCTGAGTATAGGGACTGCGGAGCTGGACTGCAGATACGTCTCATCGGGCTCCACGGTGGTCTTCGAGGGGGAGCTGCAGAAAGGGACTGAAGTGAGGTGGCTTTGGGAAGTGCCCAATGGCATGGTGACCGGCCAGTCCGTGGCGGTCACCTTCCCCACCGCAGGGTTTTACACCGTCTACCTGAATGCGTCCAACGCCGTCAGCTGGGCTCTGGCCAGCAGGAACATCTCGGTGCTGGACAGGATACAAGGGCTGGAAGTTCTCGCCAGCAAGAAGGTGGTGGAGCCGGGCGAGCAGGTGACCTTCGTGATCAGGATGCTGTCGGGCACCTCTGTGAGTTACTTGGTGAGCATCAGCGGGGACTACTCGGTGGTTCTCAACGGCTCCAGGTACACGCATGAGTTCACCAAGAGCGGCGATTACTTGGTGACCGTCACCGTGCAGAACCAGATCAGCATCGCCCACGCCCAGGTGCTCATCTCAGTCCTGGAGGCCGTGCACGACGTCAGGCTGCTGAACTGCTGTGAGGAGGCCATAGCTACGGGCACGGAGAAGAGCTTCAGCGCCTGGGTGGGGAGCGGCTCCCGCGTGTCCTTCTCCTGGCAGTTCTCCCTGTGGAAAGAGCAGGGTCGATCCGTGGTCGCCGCGGCGGGAGAGAGTGTTTCCTACAGTCCAGAAGCAGCAGGGCTGCTCGAGATTCACCTCCATGCCTTCAATGACTTGGGAGGGATCAACATCACCAGAACTATCCAGGTCCAAGATCCGATAGTCCAGGTGTTCCTCACCGCCTCCAATGCCTTTGTCAACAGGACAGCCCTGTTTGAAGCAGCAGTGGTGCCCAGCAGCAGGAGCGTTAAGTTCTTGTGGACCTTTGGGGATGGCTCTTCCACCCAAACGACCAGGGTTGCGGTGGCCAACTATTCTTATGGGAGCCCTGGGGACTACCTGGTGGAGGTGAATGCCACCAATCTCATCAGCTTCTTTGTAGCCCACCTCACCATCACCGTCAAGGTCCTGGAGTGTGAGGAGCCAGAGGTGGAGCTGGCTTTGCCCCCTCAGGTAGTCATGAAGCGGTCCCAGAGAAACTATCTAGAGGCGCAGATTGACCTGCGAGGGTGCTTCAAGTACCAGACGGAGCACCTGTGGGAGATCTACCGAGCACCCAGCTGCATGAACCTGGACGACTCCAGCAGGATCCATCTGCCGAGTGTCGATGTGAACAGGCCCCAGCTAGTGATCCCGAAGCTTGCCCTGCAAGTCGGGAACTACTGCTTCGTCTTCATCGTCTCCTTTGGAGACACCCCGCTGTCCAAAAGGATCGTGGCCAACGTGACGGTGATCCCGAGCAAGCTGGTGCCCATCATCGACGGCGGCTCATACCGTGTGTGGTCCAACACGCAGGACTTGATCCTGGATGGGGAGAAGTCCTATGACCCCAACTTGGATGATGGGGAGCAGACGCCGCTGTTGTACGATTGGTCCTGTACGTTCTCCTCCAAGGTAAGAGCCTGGGGAGCTCCACGGCAGCTGTGGCTGGGTGGAAATGGTGGTGAGGAAAGAAGCTCCGTGAGCATCTTTCACAGAGCTGCTCTGGAGAGAAGGTTGCAGAGGTGCTGCACAGTGTCCCTGCACCCTGCAGAAGTGGTGGCCGTGGAAGCTGAAGCATCCTCTGTGCTGCTTCCCTTGTACTTGGCCTCTGGGTTTCAGAGTAGCTGCTTTCATAACCTGGAGGCATCACAGATGGGCTCTGGTCCACCTCCCACTACCAGTTAAACATCTCTGTGGGCATGAGGAGGTCACTGTCCTCATGCACGGGATAGCCTGACCCTGCAGGGATAGAAAGGGAAGGGAGGAGCACCCGTCAGATGTTATGGGTGATGCTCCTCAGGACCATCTTCTGATGGGATGGGGGTAGAGGAGTCATTGATTCCTCTACTCAGAACGACACGGAGTGTGGGTGAGTTGGGCTTAGAGTTTGGAGATGTTTGTGAGCTGTTTAACAAACAATTAATCACTATAAAATAAGACTGTGGAGCTCAGATGAGATACAGGAATGTTCTGAGCGCTGCTGACTAACCCTAGGGGTGGGCTAGGGGCCTTTGTTGCCCACACCCCAGCCCACATCACGCGGGAAGAGCTGTAGGGGTGACTTTGTGTGGAGCTGACTGTTTTAGCTGTGGACTAACCCGACGTGCACCCGTACCAAGGAGGGTTTGAAAGTTCTTTTCTCCTTGCAAGCAGAGCTCGGCTGCAGGGTGCTCTCTGAATTTCAGTGCCAAGGAAGGAATTGTCACAATTTCCAAAGCTGCATTAGAAGCAGGTGTGGAATACACGTTCGACCTCACCGTCAGGAAGGAGGGCATGAGTCCCGAGGCGACAAACCAAACCGTACGTATCCCAGCCAGCCTCTTTCTGTCCTGCTCTGCCTGCTGCTGGGCACAGCCACAGCCCTTTTGCTGAGGAAGCTTCTGGAGGACAGCTCTGCCTGCTCAGCACCCTGCCTGGGCTGCTCCTCCAGCCCCATCTGGGAACTGGTGCCAGTTGAGCCATGGATGTGGGAGCACCACTGCCTACCTGCAGCTGCTTGTCCTGCCCAGTCCTTCTAGCTTCTTCCTTCCTTTATACCTTGTGTTAGTTCCTCTCTGGGTGGAAGCTGCCTTAGTGACCCAGCCCTGGATCACAGAATCACAGAGCATTAGGGGTTGGAAGGGACCTTGAGAGCTCATCCAGTCTAATCCTCCTGCCTAGATCCAGTTGCACAGGAACATGGCCAGGTGGGTTTTAATCATCTCCAGAGAAGGAGACTCAACAACCCCCCTGGGCAGCCCCTGCCAGGGCTCTGGCACCCTCACTGGGAGGAAGGTCCTTCTCACATTGATGGGGAACCTCCTCTGCTCCAGCTTGCACCTGCTGCCCCTTGTCCTGTCACTGGGTGCCCCTGAGCAGAGCCTGGCTCCATCCTCCTGACACCCACCCTTCCCATATTGATCATCATCCACGGGGTCACCCCTCAGGCTCCTTTTTTCCCAGCTCCCTCAGCCTCTCCTCAGCAGGGAGATGCTCCCTTCCCTTCATCATCCCTGTGGCTCTGTGCTGGACCCTTTCCAGCAGCTCTGTGTACGTCTGGAACTGAGGGGCCCAGCACTGGACACAAGATTCTTGCTGTGGTCTCAGCAGGGCAGAGCAGAGGGGGAGGAGAACCTCTCTCGATCTACTAGGACTGGGGAGCAAACCTGCCTGGACATGTTCCTGTGTGACTGGGTCTATGTTATCCTGCTGCAGCAGGCGGATTGATTGGACTGGATGATCTTTTGAGAGGTCCCTTCCAATCCCTAATGATTCTATGATTCGATGATCTTTGTGGCTCTGTGCTGGATTCTCTCCAGCAGTTCCGTGGCGCTGGCCACTGTTCTGGGGACTGAGGGCATTTGCCCACAGCTCTGCCACAGGAACCCAGCGGAGGAGCCTGTGATCGGCAGTTCCCCCAGCCCTGAGTGCAGTTCTAGACCAGTTCACCCATCACAGCACCAGGCTCTGCCCCCACATTTTGCCCAGAGAGACCTTCCTAAGAGCTGCTCCTTCATCCCACTGTCAGCAGCCACTCGTTGCTCTCCTGCTGGATGTTCTTCAGGGAGGATTTTGTGCAGTGCTCCTTGTTTGTGTCCCACCAAGCCCCAAACGCATCTGTGGCCCGGCGGCGCTTATGGCTTCTGTCAGGAGTAGTCATCGTGGTGCATTTGGCAGTTGGAGATGTAGTCAGTCCAAAAGTGGAAACTCTTACTGCCGAGGGTTTGAAACCAAAGCTGGGGGATGAAGGGGAAAAGAAACCCATCCAAAACAAGAAAGAGAAGACAGAAATGAAATTGATAGCCTTTCAAGGACATTCCGTACTATCTGGTTTCCATGCGGGAGCGCAAAACAATGATCCCAGTGTCGCAGGAAATTTGCAAACGCCGGAGGAATGAGCGAAGCTTCCCCGCGCCCCCGGCTCCAGGGCTCTGCACTCTTTATCCTCTCTGCAGAGGCTGCCATGTGCAACAGCGCCTGGCGGGTCGCAAGGGCCCTTCTGCCAGGGCACAGGGCTGGACGGCCTCCTTTCCTATGGGATTGAAGGAATTTAGACACTGGACGGGGGTCAGAGCTCCACAGTCATCCTGTTGGAGCCACCGGTGCTCTCCTTGCCCCGAGTGCTTTGCCTGGGATGTCTTGAGATGGGGACCTTAGATCTGAGCTGGAGGTCTGCAGCAGCGTGGCACCCTCTGCAGAAGGTGGCACTGCTGGGCTGCAGAGTTGGATGCAGAGTGGGAGATGGTTTCTGGCTGGTTTCAGCACCCTTCACAGAATCCCAGAACATTAGGGGGTGGAAGGGACCTCCAAAGATCACCCAGTCCCATCCCCCTGCCACAGCAGGACCCCCTAGATCCAGTTGCACAGTAACATGGCCAGGAGGGTTTTAAACGTCTCCAGAGAAGGAGACTCCACAACCCCCCTGGGCAGCCCCTGCCAGGGCTCTGGCACCCTCACCAGTTCCTGTCTCTCAGGGACATAGAGAGTGCTGGAAGTGACAATGGTTCTGCACAGGCAGAGCCCAAGGGTCAGGTCCTGGTTCTGGTCCTGGCTCTGTGCATGAGAGCTGGGATGGGGAAACCAGCAGTACCGCACTGGGTTTGCCCAGGGCAGCACAGCCCCACCAAACCCAGAGCCTTCTGCTGCTATGGACTGGAAACTCTTCCCATTAAGCAATTTGCAAGGCAAGGACAGGGACTCCCAGCCCCGCTCTCCTGTGTCCTCAGCAGACCCACCGTGACCCCTTTGGGTCTACAGCTGCAGGAGCCAGGGCTACGAGCTTGTCCCACAGAACACAAAGAACAGCTGCGCTGGCTTCCTGGGGTAGGTGCTCACCAGATGCTTGGTCCATGCTGTAGTTGGAGGTTTTCCTCCTCCCAGTTAGACTCCCAACACAGATCCATCCCATTTTCACGGGGCTAACACCTGTCCTGAGATGGTTGGCACCACAAAGTGCTTCAGGTAGCATCAGCTCCACCCCAGACCACAAATCAGGGCACCATAGGGACATTCTGAAAGTCATTTGTACTGTTAAAAAGTGCAAGTAAAGTAAATCCAGAGCAAAATCCGTTGGGAATCCCTGTCTGCTGTTTCCTTAGCACAGGCTGTGTGCTAAGAACACAGAACCAGGTGCTGGCTTGGCTCCTTCTCTGTTTGCCGGCTGTGTTTTTCTCTCAGGGTCTTCTCATGGCTCATCTCCCTTCCCCAGGTGTTCATCAAGAGAGGGGGAGTCCCGATCGTGTCGCTGGAGTGTGTTTCCTGCAAGGCTCAGTCTGTCTATGAAGTCAGCAAGAGCTCCTATGTCTACCTGGAGGGCACCTGCCAGAACTGCCACAACGACTCCAAGATTGGGGTAAAATCACCAGCAGCGCTGGTTTTCATTTCACCGCTGGGGGACAGAGAGGACAGGCTGGAAAGAGCTCTGTGAGAAGTGAAGTCCTCAAGAGCTCTGGAGATGCAGAGTGGAATCAGTCTCTGAGCATAAATGCAGCAGCAGGCTGGGTCTGGCCGTGGGGATGGAGAAAGCTGGCTGATACTGGTCGCTTCATCCCAGCTTCTGGAACTGGCTGCAGGGCTGGCCTGCAGAGTTTAGAATAGGGTCTGTATGGAGCTGGCCTGGTGTGACCTGGGGCTCCTGGCTGCCATGCTGGGTCTCAGCAGAGTAGGAGAGCCCATGAAGCGGGTTCCCCTTGTCCTGCCACCCATGAAGCAGGTACCCCATGTCCTGCAACCACTGAAACTCCTGAGAGAAGTCCAGAGCTTTCCCTGACCCTGGGTTGTTCCTGCAGGCTGTGGGATGTACGTCCTGTCTCATCCTAGCCGGGGGCAAGTCCTTGCTGGGTTGTTTTGCACCCGGGCCCACGAGTGACTGGTTCATTCCACACAAGAGCCACTTTTTCTTACCCTAGAAGAGATCCGTAGTGGATTTTCTTCTCCCTGCGGCTTGGTATTTCCCCCTGTTACTGTGGCAGCTTCAGTCTCTTCTGATCCCCAAGTCCCTCTTGCCCTTCTCTAAAGAACAGATGCCAGCGCGCAGCATCTCCTGCAACCTGGCAGAGAAGGAGCTCTCACAAGTGGCATCCCCGTGGTGAGAGCCAGTCTCCATGGCTCCCAGCATGTGCCAGCAGGCTGGTAGCCTCGCTCACCCTTCCTCTCGCTGTGGCAGCTCTCCCTTAGCGCCATCAAGTCACCCCCCCGGACACGCTGGACTCGGAGCGCTCTAACCCGTGGCAGCCCGGGGAGACTCTGCCAGGACTTAATGTGTTTCCTGTGTTTTGTGTTCTGGATTATGAAATGCTCGGTCGGAGGGTGATGTAATCCCGGAGACTAAAGCAGGCTCTCACAGTGGAAATATTCCCACCAGACGTTCTGGAGAGGCTCCAGTTCCCGTTGCCGTTGCACACAAGGCTGGAGCTGAGTTACCGGCTGCAAGTTTGGCAGACGGCTCCCACTGGGGATCTGTTGCTTTTTATAAGAGGCTGGGGCTGAGAACAGTTTAAGGGCATCGCTAGAGTGTTGGGTGCCTCCACACAAGGAGGACATTGAGGGGCTGGAGCGGGTGCAGAGAAGGGCAGCGGAGCTGGGGAAGGGCCTAGAGGACAGGGTTGATGGGAAGAGGCTGAAGGAACTGGGGTTGTTTGGTCTGGAGAGAAGAAGGCTGAGGGGGACCTTATTGCTCTCTACAGCTACCTGAGAGGAGGGTGTAGAGAGGTGGGGGTTGGTCCTGTGAAGACTAAAGGGTTTTGTGAAGAGTTCAGGAGCTAAATAAAAATGGGAGTAACTCTCCTGGGGCTGGGAGTGAAGGTAGAGGCTCAGCACAGCCCTCAGGCGGTTCAACATCTCAGGAACAACCAAGTCTGGGATCACTGGGACAACCAGTCACCAGCGATAGGACAAGAGGAAACGGCCTCGAGTGGTGCCAGGGGAGGGTTAGCTTGGCCATCAGGAGAAATCTCTTCCCTGCCAGAGTGCTCAGGGGTTGGAACAGGCTGCCCAGGGATGGGGGGAGTCACTGTCCCTGGAGGAGTTCAGACACGGAGTAGCTGTGGCCGTGGGGGACAGGGTTTAGTGGGCAGGGTGGGGTTGGGGTGATGGTTGGACTGGGTGAGCTTGGAGGTCTCTTCCAAGCTGAATGGTTCTGTGCCTGTGATTTCAACAAAGCCTCTGCTGTCTGTCCCCTCTTCCCCTCAGCAGAGATGGGCAGCTCACAGCTTTAACAACAAGTCTCTCACCTTGGACAAGAGAACCACCTCCACCGGCGACACGGGCATGAACCTGGTGTTGAGGCCAGGGGCGCTGAAGGACGGCGAGGGGTACACCTTCACCCTCCACATCACAGACCTCACCACGGGAGAGGAAGGCTTCGCCTCCATCGATCTGCTCCCCAACCAGCCACCCATGGGAGGCTCCTGCCAGCTCTCTCCCGACGGGCCCCTCAGGGCGCTGATGGCCAAGGTCCACTTTGAGTGTGCAGGTGAGAGCTGTGCTGGGCACTCACCAGCCCTCTCTGCTCCGTAGGGGGCTCACGAGTGGCTTTGTGTGCCCCAGTGAGGGAGCTTGGAAACTCCTGGCAGCAGGCAGACCCTGCTTGTTCCACCCTAGTTCATGTAGTTGAACGATGAGAGCCAGGCCAGGCCAGTTCTTGGGGAAGAAACTGGTATTTCAGTGCAGGAAAAAGAAGAAGGGTGCCCAAAAGTGAGTCACTCCTGTGGGAAGAGTCAACAGACCAGAGCCCTGAGGCCTCCTCTGCCATGTGGGCTGGATGTTCCCATTGGCAGTTACCTTCTCCACCAGCTGCAGAGACCAGCAAGAACCAGGCTAGCGTTGGAAAAGTGGCCTGGCCCACGGCCTGTAGCCCTGGGCCAAGGAGTAAGTGTCTCTCAAACCCAAACTTCCCCAAACGCTCCGTGTTAGTGAAGGATGGTGTCTGGGCACGAGTGCCTGGAAGCCACGTTGCACAGAAGAAGGCTGAATTTGGCTGGTTCTGGGGGTAACTGGTCACCAACTGGGGCAGGAGCAGCGTGATGAGGTTGTAACTCACAAAGAAGTTGATCCCTCCTTGGAGTGCTGGGAATTTCAGTTCTTACTGGAGTCAGACACACAGGGTACAGACCCCTTGGTTCAGTGCCGTCAGCCCGGGCAGAGCCAGCACCTTCGCTGGTGCTCACTGGCAAGCACAGTGAACTCCCAGCTGCCCAGGTTCCACAGGGCTCCCTGTGATTCCTGGGAGCTCCAGTGAAACCTTCAGGCAGGTTGCATCCTGGACCTGGTTGTTCCTGAGGTGTTGAACAGCCTCTACCTTCATTCCCAGCCCCAGCAGTTACTCCCATTTTCATTTTGCTCCTGAACTCTTCACAAATCCCTTTAATCCTCACAGGACCCAAACCCCTAACAAGCATCAGCAAAGTTCCAAGAGGGCATTGCAGACTTCCCCCAGCCCAGTGGAGTCCTTGAGCTGGGGACAACCCATCCCTCTGCCTGGAGACAGCAGGGTGGGACAAATCCAGCTCTGATGGACCGGCTGGGCTTTGGGGTCACGGCTGCAGCCCCATCAGAGCTCCCGGCTGGGTTTGTTTTGCAGGCTGGCGAGACACGGAGGACGCCGAGGGCCCTCTGGTCTACATCCTCCTGGTGTCCCGCAGCAGGGCCGGGCACTACCACGAGTTCTGCGTGTACAAGGGCAGCCGCGCCGAGCACAGCGCCTTCCTGCCGCCCGGCTTCCGCGAGAACGGCTTCGTGCTGTCCGTGGCCGTCCTGGTTCAGGACCAGCTGGGAGCGACCGTGGTGGCCGTTAACCGGTAAGACCCAATGCTGACAGGCTGCTCTCCTAGGGCCGGCGTCCAGCCCAGGCTTCTCTTGTAGGGTTGACATCCAGCCCAGGCTCATGTGAGCAGCCCAGTTACCCTTCTGCTGGCACCCCTTGGTTTCCAGTGTCCTCCATGCCCAGTGTTGGGCTGCTCTGTGCTGCCTGGCCCAGCTGCGGGACTGCTCCTTCCCGAGGATGATTTGCAGCTCCCCACACTGTCCGTGTGTTCCTGGCCTGCTTGGCTGGAGTCTGTGATCCTTAAGCACCTGTGGAGGAGGGTTTGTGTCCCAGCTGGTCCTCAGGGAATGACACCAAAACCAGTGCAGCTTCTCCCAGCACCCCGAGCCTGGGTTTAAGTGCTCTTTCTGCTCCCTCAAACTGAACCTGGGGCTTTCTCCAGGCTCAAGGCACCTGTCTGCATCCCCCATCTGCAGCTTTGGAGAGCTGCACTGGTGAGAAGCCAGTCCATGCTGTTCCTCCGTGCAGCTGGTGCAAACTGGGCATAGCCAGGGCAAGCATCTTTGGTGCTGTTGTTATTTAACCGCCTGCTTCCCCCTCGTCTTCCTTCCAAGCCAAAGAAGAGTCTCTGCCCCTTTCCCCAGCCCCATTGGATGGGCTGTGCTTAACCCCAGCCCCTCTTGGCTTTGCAGCTCCATGGAAATCGGGTTACCCGAGGGCTTCCCCAGCCTCTCCCACTGGCTCTACAACCAGACTGACACCGTGCTCCAGGGCTTAGTGAAACAAGGGGACCCTCAGCAGGTCATCGAGTACTCCCTGGCCCTCATCACCATCTTAAATGAGGTAAAGCCACGGTGCTGCTGGGAGCTGGGCTGGAGCTCCTGTCACGCATCAGATTGTTCTTGTTACTACAAGCTGCAGACCAGGGAAAGCACAGGGGCTCCAAACTCAGACAGAGGTCCCAGAGAAGGCAGTGGCCTGGGTCTCTCCCATGCAGCTGCTCTTCTTTCCCCTCACATTCAGGGAATTTCCACTTTACTGTCAAGCTCAAGTCTAAATACTGAGTTTAAAAACAGAAATCCTAGCCCAGACCCCCCCCACCTCTTTTGTGCTTCCTCTGAGCCACCCCATTGCATCTCAGGAGGGCTGGGAGCTCCCTATGGCTGCTCTGGGAGCTGAACGAGAGAGCTCTCCTCGCTCTGACCACTGAGCTAGAGCAGCTAGAAAGATCTTCTGTCTGTGTGCAGGGCTCTTAATCCACAGTGCAGGAGCATCATCCTGGCAGCACTAGGGTTCTTCATAGTGAGGGAGCCAGAGCCCTAGAAAGGGCTGCCCAGAGTCCCTCTGGAGACTTTTCAAACCCACCTGGGCATGTTCCTGTGTGACTGGATCTAGGGGATCCTGCTGTGACAGGGGGATGGGACTGGATGATTTTCTGAGGTCCCTTCCAATCCCTAATGTTCTGTGATTCACCTTCTCTCCTACTTGGAGTAGGGCCCGATCCCTCCATGGGCACCTCTGCAGGCAGAACCTGGTCTATGCTCAGGCTCTCCTGATGGCTCAAAGTCCCCTAGGAGCCAGGCAGGGCCGATCCTGCTGAGCCCAGGCCCTGCTCAGCTGGGAAGGGACTGCGCACTGCTGCAGTGCTGGGCTGGCAGTGCCAGGCTGCTCAGGTAATGCCTGGAGAGCCTGAGTGGAATCGAGAGAGTTCTGCTGACAACCCAGCTCATTAGATCTGGAGAGCAGCACAGGCAGGGAGATGCAGGAGGTGAGGATGCACAGCTCCTCACCCTCTGGTGCCTTTCCTCTCTCTAACCTGCTTTTCTTTCCTGAGCAGTACGAGCGGTCCATGCTCCTGGAACCTGAGACCGGGAATGAATTTGAACTCCGCACCTGGATCCGCAACAACATCACAGAGACCCTGAACTCACTGAACGTGAACACTGTGGATGACATCCAGCAGATCTCAGCCGCCCTGGCGCAGTGCACGGTAGGGTCCCCTTGGCCACCTCCAGCCTCCAGCTCCTCCAGACGCAGCTTAGATCTCTTCACTTCTTGTTCCGCTTCCCCATCCCTCTGTCCCACACACAGACCCCGCAGGTATCACTTGTTGCCATCATTAGGATCTCTGTGGGGATGCCCCAGGTGCCAGGCGACAGGAAGATGGGGTGTTTGTGTGCTGGAGGGTGTCAAGAACTCTGGGCTTGTCTGTTACCAGCCCTAGTGAGGCAGCAAGTAGGTTCCTTCACTTGCACATGGAGACTGGGAGAGACTGGAAAAGCGCTGGGATGCTCAGGATCTCTGAGGCCAGGCTGGACTCCCATTAGCCCGAACACAAATAGATCCTGCTGTGCCGTGAGCCAGGGGACGGTGCCAAGGCCTGACATCCCTTCCAGCCCTCTTTCTACCACACAAGATTAGAAGCATTGCTGACTGGAAGCGCTGTGTTCCCCAGCCAGCTCCCAGTTTCGGCTCCCCGGTGCTGGGGCTGCTGCCTGGTGGATTTAGGAGTGGCTTTATGTGTTTTGTCAGATGGGCAAAGGGAAGAGAGCCCAGTTATATAATGGGCTTGGGGTTTGGTGGGCAGCCAGTCAGCTCTGGCATGCTCCTCCTCCTCCTTCTCCTCCTGCTCCCAGAGCTGTGCTGTTGGGACTGGAGTCAGGTACCGTGGGCTTGGCTGCCGTGGCTGCGCATCACCTCCTCAGCCAGGTCAGCAGCCTCGCTGAGGAGATGGACCCCATCCCACCCACAGAGTCCTTATCTGCTGCTTCAGACTCCAAACCTCAGCAGTCGCTCAGCTGTGTTAGTCTGTGGGGTTCAGCACAGCCCTCCCGCCGCTGGGTGCTGCCTTCCCTCGCGACTTGCTCCAGCTGTGGGAGCTTCACTCTAGAAGTACGGCTTTTGTTCCACTGGAAAAGCTGATGAATCCAGGATTCCTTGTGCTCTGGGATGGCATGAAAAGCTGAGGGTAATCCAGTGGGTTCACACATCCCCCTTCCTACAGATTTTACCTACAGAGGAGAGGAAGAACCAGACTGGATTTTTCTTGGAGGGGGGAGAAAAAACCCTCTCGATCTTCTTAGCCAGTTCTCCTTCCTGAGCAATAGCCCCCCTTGGGTGGTTCCTCCCCATAACCCTTTTCCTTCGCCGCCTCCCTGATGCCTCGCTGTGCCATGGGGACTCCGGTTTCGTTTCTCATTGCTTACAAACGACAGCAGAAGAGGGCACTGGTAGAGCTGCAGATGCTGTTTGGGTCCCTCACCAAACCGTACAGTGAATGGCATCTGCATGCTGCGATGAGCCAACGGAGAGCGAGGAAGGAGGTTGTGGTAACAGCTTCCATGTGTTGCCTCGGTCCCTCCCATCCAGCCCTCCGGAGTGCGGGGAGCTCCAGGCCACAGCGAGAACATTCTGTTTCTTGGACACATCTGGGAGCAAAGGGAGGGACATCCATCACGCCTGAGTGGCAGGATCCCTCCCACCGCTCTCGAGAGTGTTTGGAGACTGGAGTGGGTTCAGTACGGGCTAGATCTTGCTTCCTGGAGACAGTTGAGTAGGTGCAGGAGTTCTGCTCAGCCCTAGGTGGGTGATCTCTGTGTGGCCCCACAGGGGAACTCAGGAGATGCAGCAGCAGGAGACGTGCTTGGTCCCTACCACACAACACCAAGGAACTTGAATATGTTGCCCTCTGTTGTTCTTTCCAACCCTAAGGCCTCCCCCAACAGACCCCTGCCATGTCTGCCCAGACGTGAGGGGAGGTAATGAAAGAGTCCTGGAGACTCCACCAGCTTCTTGGCACCCCTCAGTGCCAGCAGAGCAGCCACGCGTTCTGCTCTCACCTCCTTGGGGCTGGGGAGAGCGGGGCTGGCTTTCAGGGTGCAGAGGGTGTGTGAGGAAATGTGCTGAGGTCTCTGCAGGATGGAACCAGCTTGCAGCTGCCTTCCTCCATCCCTGAGACTGTTCCTGCTGCATCAGCCTGTGCTTCCCTGTGCAGGTGGTGAGCAAGGAGCTGGTGTGCAAGTCCTGCCTGACGAGGACCTTGAACAAACTGGAGACCATGATGACCATTCTGCAAGGGGAAACAACCCAGGGCACTGTGACCCCCACTGGCATCGCTGACAACATCCTCAACATCACTGGTCAGTACTGGGTGCTCACGCAGGAGCGGTGAGTGGTGCTTGGCCAGGAGCTGCTGAGGACACAGGTCTCCCTGCGCAGGAGACTGGCAGCAGTACGGGCAGGGTTGTACCGTGAGGGCTTTGGGCTCTTCAAGCTGTTAGGAAAATTGCACCCCAGTCCTTCCTTCTCCCGGGGTTGTCCTGCCTTTGGCAGCCGTTTCGGCAGACTTCAGGATACAACAGCTATTAATAACCTCACTAATACTCCAGGGAATTCTCTTCTTAGCAAACAGTGAGGAACAGCTATGGCTTGCAGCCTCTTCTTTGCTCTCCTTGTTCTCCACAGTGCAAAGACCCAGTACCAGATGATTGCTTTCTCTGTTCCTCCCCTGTGTGGTAGGGCAGCAGGGCTCTGCTGGTTGACTGTCGGCCACCAGCCTTTGGAGATTGGCCAAGGGGCTGCAGGAACTGCTGACAGCCCTGCTCGCAGCTGTGGGCTACTCAGCCTTGTCAACTGAGAAGACAGTGAGGAGAGGCTTGTCTGGTTGTTTTGGGAAGGTGTCAGATGCTTTTGGTCACAGCAACCCCCTGCAGCTACAGGCTGGCAGCAGTGGGGCTGCAGAGCAGTCTGGCAGAGAGGGACCTGGGGGTTCTAGTGACAGATGGCTGAATCTGAGCCAGCAGGGTGCCCAGGTGGCCAGGAAGGCCAGTGGCATTCTGGCCTGGATCAGAAACCGTGTGTCCAGCAGGAGTAGGGAAGTGGTTGTCCCCCTGGACTCAGCACTGGGGAGGCTGCACCTTGAGTCCTGGGTCCAATTCTGGGCACTTCAGTCCAAGGGAGACATCCAGGCGCTGGAGCAAGTGCAGAGGAGGGCAACGAAGCTGGGGAAGGGCCTGGAGAATCAATCTGATGAGGAGAGATGGAGAGAGTTGGGGC
>JAOXOE010000771.1:5305955-5316407 GCA_028565055.1 Phoeniculus purpureus | reverse complement strand
CATCAGGAAGAAATTCTTCCCAGAGAGAGTGGTCAGGCCCTGGACTGGGCTGCCCAGGGTGGGGGTTGAGTCCCCATGGCTGGATGAGTTTAAAAGTCACTTAGATGTGGTGTTGGGGGATCTGCTTTAGGGGTGACCTTGTAGAGTGGGGTTGATGGTTGGATTTGCTGATCCCAGGGGTCTTCCAGCCTGAGTGATTCTGTGATCCTGTGATTCTGTTCCCCAGACTGTAGCAGTGACCTGGGCTGTTTACCACTTGCACCTTCCTCTCTCTCCTGGCAGGGGACCTCATTCACCTCGTCAATACAGTTTCACAAGAGTCCAAGCCCCAGGAGCTGCTGGCTGACTCCTACAGTTTGCTGCTGGCTCCCAAAGCCTACAACCTGTCGTCCAGCCTGATGCGCATCCTCATGAAGTCTCGAGTGCTGAATGAAGAGCCCCTTGAGCTGGTGGGAGGAGAAATCAAGGCCACAGGCAAGCGGTCCGATCCCTTTAACTTGCTTTGCTACGAGAACACACCGAACTGCCAGTTCTCCATCCCCCAGGCCTTCAACACCACCCTTTCCAACCTGACGGATGTCATTCAGGTCATGTTCCAAGTGGACTCCAACCCCTTCCCTTTCGGTTACATCAGCAACTACACGGTGTCCACAAAAGTCGCCTCCATGGAGTTCCAGACGCACAACGGGGTGCAGATCCCCATTGGGAGCCTGGACTCGGAGAAGGCCATCACTGTCATGGTGTCAAACAACACGGGTGCTGACAGCCTCTCTGCTGGCACCGAAGTCATCGAGCCAAGGACGTCTGTGAACCTGATTGTGACGATGGAGAGCAACAACAGAGAGGCAGGACTGCACTTCCAGCTCACCTACAGAGTCCTCAACGGTAGCGCAGACGCATCCAGCTCTTCGTGCTGTTTCTTGCCGTGGGAGAGGAGGGCTGGGTGCTGCTCCAAGGAGAGCCGTGAGGGGAGGACTGCTGTGGGAGAGTGTCAGGTGTAGCCAGCAGGTTCCACATTGTAGGCCTGAGCTTCTGGCTGTGATGGGCATTATCCAGTCCCCAGTGCAACCCCTGCTTGTGATTCTGCTTTTCCCAGAACCATGGAGTTGTTTAGGCTAAAAGGGACTTTAAAGATCAAGGTTTCCCAAGCCCTTCTGCTGAGCACTGGAGGGAGGTTTGCTGGTCCCTCTCTTGGTCAGGTGTAATGGAATCTAGAGCCTCTCACTGAGAGATCGCAGTGCAGCCTGGAAAAAGCATCTCCGAACTTTCTGTGTTCCTGATACTCCTCCCTGAACACCCACTGCTGCAGCAGCCTTGGGGCTGAGCTCTCCCTGCTGTTGATGAGGTATTTTCTGTTTGTTCTCCCCCTCCCCACGCAGACCGTTACATCGCGAGCGAGCCCGAGCCCTTCATCATGGCTTATCTCCACCACGAGCCAGAGCCCAGCGAGCACAACTGCACTGCCTCGAAGAGAATTGGCCTGGATGCCCTGGCTGGAAGTGACCACAAGCTCTACACCTTCTTCACCTCACCCAGGTAGGAGAAACCTCCTTGGGAGTCCTGTCACCCTCGAGTGGGGTGGATCTATGTGAGGGATGCTCAGGGCTGTGCCGTAGGTTGTACCAGCCTGCTCTGCAGCACTGCTGCAGCAGTCCACAGTGCTCCTCTGTCCTTAGAGAACCTGAGCTTAAAGGTCTCTTCCAACCCAAACCATTCTGATCCTGGAAATGCCCAGGGGGTTGTGGAATCTCCTTCTCTGGAGCTGTTTCATACCCACCTGGCCATGTTCCTGTACGACTGGATCTAGGGGATCCTGCTGTGGCAGGGGGTTGGACTAGATGATCTTTGAAGGTCCCTTCCAACCCCTAATGCTCTGTCATTCTGTGATGACACCCTGTTTGCAGGGCTATACCTGCAGCAGGGAGCTTTCCGAGGAAAGCCCCTCAGGAGGGGCTTTGTGTCCCTTCAGCAGTGGGTTCCTGAGGTCCCCTTGCTGCCTCTCCCTTCTCCAGGACTGACGACACCATCCAGAAGTACTACTTCAACATCACAAACCACTTCAGCTGGTCTCCCGTGGAGGTGACGCTGGGGCTCTACACATCCCTCTGCCAGTACTTCAGTGAGCAGGAGAAACGCTGGAAGACAGAAGGCATCATCCCTCTGGAGGAGACCCGGCCGGACCAGGCCGTGTGCTTAACCCAGCACCTGACCGCCTTTGGGGCCAGCCTCTTCGTCCCCCCAAACTCCGTCCAGTTCATCTTCCCTGTGAGTAAAAAAAAGCAGAGGCTGGGCAGGTGGTTGTGACCTGGAGAGAAGCCTCAGGCTCCCATCAGCTTCACGTTCAAGCTGGGTTCATGCTGACCTGTGCCCAGACCAGCACTGGTGCCTGGGAGCTGTGGATGGACTCAGCTCACAGAAGGGTTCTATCCTCTCATCATCAGTCCTGGCTGCTGATGGAATAGACCTTTGCAGGTAGCTTTAGCCCCTGTTGTAGTGTGTTCACCTCTTAGTGAGGTGCCAGACCTCCTCCTAGCTGTCACCCAGCTCTGTTCCTGCTGCTGCCAGCTGCTCACGGCCTCACAGGGGTGTCTGGGCTCTTCTAGCTCTGTCAGAGGGATCTAAGTGGGAGCAGGGAGCTCTCAGCAGCTGCTACAGCAGCCCTGGCTGGAAGTACAGTGTCACAGCCGGAGGGCTGTAGACCTCTGTCACAGAACCGTGTGGTCTGTGCAGGTCTGTGCTCCCTGGGACTGTTCGTGGTGCCACGTCTGTGTGCCAGGGTGACAGCTAGGAAGCGGCAGCTTCAGTCTTGCAGGGTCAGAGGTCCTCCTGGGGAGGGAGAGTGACTTCCCAACCTATTTCTTCTCTTCTAGGCTCCAGGCCCAGGCCTCAACTACATCGTCCTGCTGACCTGTGCTGTCTGCTTCGTGACCTACTCGGTGGCGGCACTGATTGTGCACAAGCTGGACATGATCGACATCAACCGAGTCGGGGTCATTCCCTTCTGCGGGAAGAACGGGCTGTACAAATACGAGATCCTGGTGAAGACTGGCTGGGGCAGAGGATCAGGTCAGCCCCGTGTCTCCTCCTGCACATCATTCCCAGGGTGACATCTGTGTAGCTCCTGAGACCTCACCTCAGCACACTGTGCGCTAGATGTTGCCCTGCAAGGGCTGAGCAGTCAGCTCAGGGCTCTCCACAGCGTTCACTGGTTGTATTGTGATGCTGGGGCAGGTCAAGAGCTCTGGAGAAGACTCTGCTGCTCTGCCACTTGCTGTTGGGGTAGAAAGAACCAGCCAGGATAGAAATTCCCCCCACCCTGCTTTCACTGACTGGTCTGTGGTTGTAGGAACAGCTGAGAGGTAGCAGTTGCTCCTCACTTCTGCCCCTCTGCTGCAGAAGCATCCAAGGCCCTTCAGATGCCCCGTTTTGCTCTCTGCCAGCAGCCCTCACTGTGTCCTGCTGCCTGAATCCTTCCCAGAAGCACGAGAGCAGACAGCCTGGCTCTCCGATCCAGGCTGGGTGTGTAGCTGGAGCTGCCAGAAACATCATCCCAGACTTGGAAATCCGAGCAGTTGAGATGTGGAAGATCTAAGCAAGGACAGAGGCTGAGAGCCACCGTGTCCCTGCCAGAAACCTGTTGATCTTACTGGAACCACAGGTTTCACTGCGAGCAGCTTTCTCCTGAGGCCACCACAGGGATGGTGTGGGTTGAACAGGTGGATCAAGGAGTATCTGGCAGCTGATAGCAGAGAGAAGTCAAAGCAAACAAGTTTTTCAGCTACTAGGTGGAACAAACCCTCAGACTAAACGTCTCCTCCCATCAGGGCGTTAGCAGGGCAGGGAGTGGCAGCTCCTGTCCCTTCCAGAGAGAACCCGAGGTCCCTGTGCCAGGCCAGTGTGGGCAGCTGCCTTGCAGGCTGTGTGTTAACACTGCCCCGGGGTCTGCTGAGCACATCCCATCCGTTTGGTAGCAGGGTGTGAACAACAGGAAGGCAAGGCTCAGGGTTGGGGAAGGCTCCTCGGGGGAGCTAACCGCGGTCCCCTTTCCTCTGCCAGGTACCACAGCCCACGTGGGGATCGCCCTGTACGGGGTGGACAGTAAAAGTGGTCACAGGCACCTGGATGGAGAAAACGCCTTCCACCGCAACAGCCTCGACGTGTTCCAGATCGCGACGGAGCGCAGCCTGGGCAGCATCTGGCGCATCCGCGTGTGGCACGACAACAAAGGTGACACCAGCAGCTGACCGCAGGCCCGGTGTGGAGGGGCTGGCCTGGGGAAGCTGCTGTCCTGCTTGTGGCATGTTCTGGTTTGGAACAAGTTTGGGGGCAGAGACCCTTGGTTAGGACTTTCCCTCCCGTGCAGAAGCAGCAGGCGCAGGGGTCCAGCAGCTCGCAGCAGGCAGAAGCGACAGCCACAGGCGTCCAGCAGCTCACAGCAGGCAGAAGCAGCAGGGGCAGGGGTCCAGCAGCTCGCAGCAGGCAGAAGCAGCAGGCACAGGGGTTCAGGCAGATGTCTGGAGTGAAGGGATGGAGAAGGAGAAGCCCTCCCTGCTCAACCCAAAGCAAGAGTTTTATCAGTCTGAAGGGCAGGGGGAAGCCCCTGCCGTCTGAACCTTGGGTTTACCTAATGGGCCACTGAGGTTAACGATACCTGGGCTGAGAGCTGGAAGGACTCACCCTCCCTGAGCAGCACTTTTGCTTTCTGGGGTGGGGTTTTCCTCCTGCCTCCTTTAGAGTCTGAAACCCAACAGACATTATTTGGGGAATGAAAGGAAAGGTGATACCCAGAATCTGGTTTCCTAACCTGGAACAGGGGGCTCTCACGTTGCCCTCTGGGCTCTGCAGCCATGAAACACGTTTGGTCATGTCTTCGCTTGCAGGACTCAGCCCCTCGTGGTACCTGCAGCACATCATAGTGCGGGACCTGCAGAGCAGCAAGAGCTACTTCTTCCTGGTGAACGACTGGCTGTCTGTGGAGAGTGAGGAGAACGATGGCCTGGTGGAGAAGGAGGTTTATGCTGCCAGTGAGTGCTCAGCCCCTGGAGCGTAGGGCTGGGGTGGTGCTCTCACATGGCCATCCTCACTGCCTTGAGGATGAGCCCGTAGCAGGAGACTGCAGAGAGAGAGACCACAGAGCCTTTGCAGCTGCTCTTCCTCACTGCACTGATGCCTTCTGCAGCCAAGTGCTTGGCTGGGACCTTTGTGCCAGAGGAGGAGGCATGGCAGGGACCCAGCTGTGCAGGAGGTGCTCTGCACATGCTGTGTGGACACCTCCCTGCGAGGAGGGACCATGGCAGGCCCAGCCAGGTCCCCTCTGCAAGGCAGCTGGCCCTGAGAGTCTCTTTCTCTCTCCTTTTACCTTCAGGTGAGACAGAGCTGAGGAGCTTCTCGCGAATCTTCGTCGCAGAGCTGCAGCGAGGCTTCTTTGAGAAGCACGTCTGGCTGTCCATGTGGGACCGGCCGCCCCGCAGCCGCTTCACCCGTGTCCAGAGAGCCACCTGCTGCTCCCTCCTCATCTTCCTCTTCCTCTGTGCCAACGCTGTGTGGTACGGTGTGGTGGGGAACGTCCACCTCGGGTACGTGGTGTCCCTCGGTGCTCTGGCCAGGCTCTGAACCTCCTCGGGGCCCCTCGTGCACTGCCCATTACACGGGCCAGACCCTACGTCTGCTGGGAAGAACTGCCGGCTCCTGGCCTTGAGTCTGCCCTTCCTTGGGGTGTGGGAGCTCTGAGCAAGTCCTGCTGCAAAGAATCTGGGACCCTAACACAGAGGACCAAGGACAACCTGCTCTTGTTAGCCCAGCCCATGCCCGAGGCTTTCGCTGCACGTCAGAAATCACTCCTTGCTGAGCTGGCAGCCCTGAGCGCCCCTGCTGACACCACTCTCTGGTCTTTCTTGCTTCTCTCCAGCAACGGGGCTGTTTCCAGCCTGATCCCAGTGAACGTGGACACAGTAGCTGTTGGTCTGGTGTCCAGCGTGGTGGTCTACCCTCTCTACCTGGTCATCTTGTTTCTCTTCCGGATGGCTCGTGGCAAGGTAACGAGCAGAAGTAGCTGGAGGCTGCCCAGATGGGTGCAATGGCAGCAGGTTGGCTCCTCTGAGGCTGGGACATCACCTCTCCAGCTGCTCTCTGCACATTTGTGCCCCTGTGCTGCCCTGCACCATGGCCAGACCTTCCCCTTCCACAAGCCTCTGCCTCCCTCTTGAGCTGGGAGCAGCCCCTGGCCTTACAGAGAGAGAGAGAGAGAGGCAGCTGAGTGCCTGGAGTCTAACAGAGCCCAGACAGAGCTCGAGAGGGCAGGTTTGAAACCCTTCCAGGCACTTGGTCCCTCTGTGGGTTCGGTGTGTGCTGGGCACCCACCGTCTGACCTTCGCTGCACTGGCAGGAGCTGCAGGGATGCTCAGTGGAGCTTTGCTGAGGCGCTGCCTGCCCTGCCTACAGATTGAGCTGTGAGGGCTGAGCTGTGCTCAGGCAGCTGTGACGGGATTAGCTGGGGATTTCATGACTGGTTAGATGCAATTAGCAGCCCCATTAAGTGCTGCAGCCAGATGATTGGGGACTGATGAGCAGCAGATGGCGCTGATATTTCTTGTTCCTGGGAGCACTCTCTGCTCTGCAGGAGACTGCAGGCTCATGGGGCTTCTCGGGAATGGTACCTGAGGCAGCCTAGAAGGCACTGGGCTGTGGTGTGTCCCAGTGGCCCAGGAGGCAGTGGAGGGCTGTTCTCAGTCCCAGTGGGCAGGACTGGGACCCCCCAGCCCTGCCTGCACAAGCAGAACTGGGAGCCATCAGGATCCACCAAACAGCAGAGCTCTGGGGCACCATGAGATGGTCATTGCCACCCTTTGCTTTCCTCTCAAGTCTGTCTGTCTCCTGCAGGTCTCCATCAACCCCCCTCTGACTCATTCAGACCAGCAGTCTTTGGAGATAGACAACTACCTGGACTCCTCAATCCTCGACAGCTCCTTCCCCACCTTCCCTGGACTCAGGGCAGAGGTACTTTGCTTCCCACCCCAACAGGGAGCACAGGTCTGCGTGTTCCCTGTTACTCCTGGAGGAGGGGGTCCAGAGCAACTCCAGCTTCAGTCTCCCAGAGACTCCTGAAATTAACAACCACACAGCAGTGTCATGAGCCTGAAACTCCTCTGCTTCCTCCACAGGCCTTCTCGGAGCAAACCAAAACCGATCTGTTCTTGGAGGACTCCAAAAGGTAGGTCCTGAGGGTGGAACACATCGGAGTCCAGTGCAGTTCTCTGCTCTGGAAGGCTGGGGTTCTCCTCCCACAGCTTGCAGACAGTCCCCTGCACTGGTTCTGCTGCTTTTCTCCTGCTTCCCATTCCCCACACACACCCAGTTGTACCCATTGCTCTGCTTGCCCGCAGCCTGGTGCGCTGGCCCTCCAGCGAGGCCCTGCTCAGCTGGCCAGACCTCCTCAGCGACCCCTCCATCATGGGCAACACCATCCAGAAGCTGAAGAGAGGCCGGGCCAGCCGCCACCTGGGGCTCGAGGCTCCGCTGGCGACAGAGGAGGACAGCTTGTCGCTTGGTGTCCACCAGGGCCAGTCCCGGTACTTCTCTGCCTCAGGTGGGTGCATGGGCAGCGCTGCTCTGGGCCAGGGTCTGGTGCCCCAGGGAGCAGCAGGAGGGGAGCAGTGTGGTCCCTGGGAGCTGGAGCTCAGTGCTGGAGAAGGCAGAACAGCAGAGCCTGCTGCCAGCACCACTGGCTTGGACACGAAGGGCAGAGGAGGAGGGTTGTGTTTCCTTGATGGGGGGGTTCAGTCTGGAGACCCAGGAAGTTCCCTAGGAGAACCTACTCTCTCTTCTCCCAAATCACTGATGACAGGATGAGGGGAAATGGCCTCAAGCTGCGTCAGGGCAGGTTTAGATCTGATCTTAGGAAGAAGCTGTTTGCTGAGAGAGTGGTTGGGCGCTGGAACAGGCTGCCCAGGGACGTGGTGGAGTCCCCATCCCTGGAGGGGTTTAAAAACTGAGTAGCTGGAGCACTTGAGGCTGTGGTCTAGGGGTTGGGGAGCTGTTGGGCTGAGGGCTGGGCTTGATGATCCTGGAGGTCCTTTCCAGCCATAATGATTCTGATTTTAGTAGTGGGGTTGGGCTAGATGATCCGCAGAGGTACCTTCCAACCCCACCAATCTGAGATGCCATGGCATCCTGCTGTGGATCACTCTGAAGGAGCGGTACCCGCGCTGCCAGCAGCCTGGGAGCAAGGAGAGGCGTGAGAGATGTGTTCCCATGAGATTGAAATGTCACAGCAAGCAGCACTTCACTGGCTGCAAAGCCACAGGGTGTCTCTGAGCCTCTGTAAACAGCTGGAGAAGAACTTGGCCTCCTCTACCAGCAGTTTGATGCCAGGCTCTGCAGCCAAGCTGGGGATAGGCAGGGACTGGGAGGCATGGAGAAGAGAGGGGAGGGCTGTGCCCAGGAGAAGGACCTCACCCTGGCCCTGTTCCTCCCCAGACCCACAAATGCAGCTGAGCCTGGGCAGCACAGAACCGTCCCAGCCCTGCCCTTTGCACTCTCTTTCCCCAGATGAGGATCTGATCCGACAGATCCTGGCAGATGGAGCCAGCGGCATCTCCCACCCCCAGGACCTAGGGCCGTACATGAGGGCTGAAACAGATCTGATCTCAGGCCTGTGAGTATTTGGGGAGTAGAGTCCCTGCTGAGCCAGTGCCTCCTGCTGTGTGGCAGCTCCATAGCAGCTGGTATCGGGCCAGTGGGTTGAGCTGGAGGTGTTTCTCCAGAGCTTTGCGAACCCTTTGCCAGGACCCTGACCACCACCCAGCCAGGCTGGCAGCTCCCTGCTGGGTCACCAGTGCAAAGCAGGAGACGGAGGGAGGAGAAAGGCTTCCAGCCCTCCTCTGTGAAATGCAGAGTGTCCGTGTGCCTTGGCTGGGCCAGCAGCTCCAGGAGAGGGTGCTCCCAGCTAGTCTGGGGCAGCTGTACTGGTGTTAGCCCTGAGATTCAGTCCGTCTCGGCTACTGCAGAGCCAGCACTGGCCCAGCTGACTAGTGCAACCCCTTGGCCTTGGCAGCTCCAGCGTGTTCGGGGAGAAGGTGGAGACTGTCATGATGCAGAAGCTGAATGACAAAGGCCAGAGCGTGGCAGCTCCTCCCAGGGAAGTGAGCAGATCCGCCAAGTCCACGTGGACAGGTACCAGGGCAGGAGGGTGGGGATGTGCAGCAGGAGGGGCCGTCGCACACAGCAGCACCTGCAAATGGAAAAGGGGTTTTGGGAAAGGCTGCTGCCCTGAGCAGGGCCATCCCCAACCAGAGCAGATTGCTTGGAGTCCCAAGGTCCACCCTGACCTGGGATGGGGCTTCTCCCAGCTCTCTGGGCAGCCTGGGCCAGATGTTTGGGGTGATCCCTCTGAACTCAGCCCAGACTGATGGCGAGCTCAGTGCTAGGTCAGGGTGTGCTCAGCCTTTCCCATGCCCAGCAGGACCCTTTCTCAGTGACACACTACCACTTGTTTCCCTTCTTCCTCCCAGTTGCAGACCAAACGTTCCAGAAGCGCTTGCTGCCACCCTGGTGCTCCTACCTGGCTCATGGCATCAGCCTCCTCCTCTTCGCCACCTCCACGGGGGTCTCGGTGTGGATCGGGGTGGGGTTCTCCTCCAGTGTTGCCCTCATGTGGCTCATCTCAGGGATATTCAGCTTTCTGGCCTCGTTCTTGGTGTGGGAGCCCCTGAAGGTAAGGGCCAGCGAGAGGACCGAGTACATGTGAGGCCACAGCTGGAGTCCTGGGTCCAGCTCTGGGCTCCCCAGAGACAAGGAACTACTGGAGAGAGTCCAGTGGAAGAAGCTGTGAGTATGCTGAGGGGACTGGAGCATCTGCTTGTGTCCCCAGGTGCTGCTGGAAGCCCTCTACTTCTCACTGGTGGCCAAGCGCTTGCACCCGGAGGGGGACGATACCCTGGTGGAGCACCCCTTTGTGGAGCACGTTTCGGAGAAGATCAGCAAAGTCCGGCCCCCGCAGGGCTTTGCGCTGTTCCAGGCCAAGGAGGAGGCCAGGAAAGTCAAGCTGCTGCACAGGATGCTGAAGGTGAGACCTCTCCTGGTGGCTCTGGGGCCTTGGGCGGGGTGGTGGCTCCAGGAGCTGAGACACAACCTTGTGTGGGTCGTCCCAGTTGAGCTCTGAGACAGTAGCCTCCAGCTTCTGCCTGGGTTTACCTCCTGGCAGTGACAGTCATCTCTGTGACCTCCTCTGCCCCCAGGGCAGGCAGTGGGGAGTAGAAAACATCGACTTGCTGCAGGATTGGAAGGGACCTCGAGAGATCACTGAGTCCCATCCCCCTGCCACAGCAGGATCCCCTAGATCCAGTCACACAGGAACAGCCCAGAGAAGGAGTCACCGCAACCCCCCTGGGCAGCCCCTGCCAGGGCTCTGGCACCCTCACTGCCAAGAAGGTCCTTCTCACACTGATGGGGAAC
>JAOXOE010000771.1:5281574-5302157 GCA_028565055.1 Phoeniculus purpureus | reverse complement strand
GGTGCCAGAGCCCTGGCAGGGGCTGCTCAGGGGGGTTGTGGAGTCTCCTTCTCTGGAGACATTTCAAACCCACCTGGCCATGTGACTGTGTGACTGGATCTGGGGGATCCTGTTGTGGTAGGGGGATGGGACTGGGTGATCTTTCGAGGTCCCTTCCCATCCCTAATGACTGGATCTCGGGGATCCTGCTGTGGCAGGGGGATTGGGCTGGATGATCTTTCGAGGTCCCTTCCAACCCCTCCTGCCGTGGGGTTCTGTGGCTGGGCGCAGGCTGGGGTGGGAGCTGCCAGCCCAGCGCCTCAGTAACTCACGCTGGCCACGAGCGACTCTTTGCGCTTTTATTGTCAATGAAGAAATAATCAAATCTCTATTACAATCTTAAAAACAGTAGAAAAATGTGAGTAAAAATGCAAAGGGAGGCTTTTCTTCCTCTTTAATGGGTGGAGACGGGTGTGACGGGGCGGTGGTGAGCGATGTGTGACTTGAGAACTGGCTGTGGCATTAAAAATCGTACCTGGCTACTGGAGAGAAAACCCCTTCCCAGACGGAGCAGCCCGACACCTTGGCAGTCACATTAAATACGAGAGACACAAAGGGGGTGGGGGGTCCCAACCCGGGGGGAGGCCCAATGCTCACTTCTATCATTTACAAGGGGACCGGCCTCCCAGCGTCACCGCCCCGGCCAGACCGGCGACGCGCTGAACCCTCCAGTCCCGTCACTGGCCCTGGGCTGCGCTGGCCTGGGGTCCCCCAGGGTGCTCCTGCAGAGGTGGGCACCCCTCGGTGCCATACAGGACCCCAGTCCTGTATGGGCAGAGCTGAGCGTGTCCACGGAGGGCTCAGACCCGTCCCGAGAGCTGCCAGCTGGGCTCCCTGGGGGGCGAACCGGCCGGTGGGCAGCGGCGGGCAGTGGTCGGTGCGGAGAGGAGCTGCAGCAGTTGTCTCGTAGTGGTGGTGTCACCCAGCAGACCGACAGGGGGGAGGAGTTTTTGGTCTTGCAGCGTGCAGGACTCCCGCGGTGCCCTCATCAGCACGTCCACACCTGCCCGGGAGACAATGGAACCCGCAGCCGTGACCCTGTGCAGCAGCTCCTAACCCATGGACCACCCCAGTTCTAGGGCTGGAAGGGACCAACCGCCCCCGAGGAGAAGCCTGAGGACACCAACCTTGACAGTGCTGTCCACGGCGCCAGAGAAGAGGCGGCCCCTGGAGACAGCGAGAGCGGTGACGCTGCCCTGGTGCCGCAGCAGCGTCTGGGTGCAGATCATGTTGTCCATGCTCCACACCTAGGGGCACACACAGGAGGCGTGAGCCAGGCGAGGGGCACAGGGCCCTGCACAGCCCGAGTGCCTGGAGGGATGGGGACACCAGGGGACACAAGCTAAACAGGACAGGTGGCACCGAGGGGTGAGGACCCCCCGTCCTCCCCCTGCTTTAGCACCCACGCACGTACCCTGAGAGACCGGTCGTACGAAGCACTGAAGACTTTGGTTTGGTCTGGAGTGGAGATGACAGCGAGGGCATAGACGGTGCCCACGTGCCCAGTCAGCGTGCGGACCTGCTCCTTCGTCTCTATATCCCACACCTGCGGGAGGAGAGAAGGGCTTGGACACTGCGCTGGGCTGCAGCCACCAGCTTCTCCTCCGAGAGGTGTTTTGACACCCCCCAGGTGCCACCGAGGGGAGAGGCCGAGCCAGGCACCATCTTCCCGCCCCTCTCTCGCCCATCCTCAAGCCACCACCACACGGAGCCCAGCAGCCCTTACGTGGATGAGGTTCTCGTAGGTGCCACACACGATGTGGTGGTTGGTCACCGCGATGGAGTAGACACTGCCTCCCGACGTCTGCAGCACGTGGACGCACTCCAGGTTGCGGATGTCCCAGATCTGAAAGAGATGAGGGTGAGACCCAGGCGAGGGACCCCTCTCCAGGAGGGAGCTCCCCCGAAGCTCTTCCGCAGCCTCGCACAGCCAGCCTGGCTCTGGGTGCACCCAGATCTCATCTCTCAGGACCCATCTGTCCGGCTGAGCACGTTCAGGACTGATGAGCACAGCCCTGCTGCCTTATTTAGCTGCCCAGCTGCGAAGAGCCGGGCTGGGGAAGCTGTGGGAGCTGCAGACCTAGAGCCTGAGTGGGTCTGCGCCCTCCGCAGCGATAAAACCCGATGCAGCCCAGTTAACGGGGATTTATGACCCAAGTGCCAAATCCCTGGGGTCAGGCATCATCAGGGCTGCCTGAGGGCAGTTCAGAACCCTCCCCACACCCCTGCAGCCAGCTGGTGGGTGACCTTCGCCTGTTATCAGCAGCGCTGTCAGGGCAGACAACACACGGCGGCGGCTGCGTGAGGAGCTGTGGCTGGGAGACCTCGGCTTATCGCACCGGACAAACCCCGGGGTGACAGCACCACCGCAGCAGTGTCTCTCGACCTTCTGCCCTGCCCACCACCCTGCTGCTGCAGAAGAGAGCAGGAGCCACGAGCCTGAGGGTCCCACCTTGATGGTCTGGTAAGAGCCGCTGTAGAGATAGTTCTGAGAGGCCACCAGTGCTCGCACCCAGTGATTGAGACCTGTCAGCTCCTTCTTCAGTTTGAGCTCAGTACCTACAATATCCCAGACCTGTGGGAAGCACAGACAGACACAGGGACATGGAGGAGAGGCTTGGTGGGGACAGAGGGGCAGCAGGTGCTCAGCTGCTCCAGCAAAATGCTAGCTGAAACCCCCAGCACGGAGGGGCTGAGAGATCCCACCCACCCCTCAGCTCTGAGCAGCGCTGCTGGCAGAGAGCGGCTGGGGAACAACAAAACCAGAAGGCCCCTGGTTCTGCTTGGTGCTGCCTCACTGCTCCTCCAGCCCCCAGATGAAGAAGAGTGCTCATCCTCTTGCAGATGGACGGCCTCATGCGCTGTCTCACCAAGGAGCTGGAAGCAGAACCAAGGGAACCCAGCCAAGGCTTTAAAGGGCAACTTGCAAAGCTAGCCCTTGGTTTCCGCTGCCTTTAGGGAAAGAAGGCAGCTTCGAGATCCTTTGCAGGGGGGTTCAAAACAGGCAGCTGGAATCCCCAGCCAGTTCTGGAGCCCAGACACAATCCCCAATGCTCTGAGTAGGCGTGTTGGGGCCTCAAGGACACTCAGACAGAGTCAGGAGCTGTCAGGATGCTCCATCTGCAGCCTCAGGTTTACAGAGTTAGAAGAGAGGATCGAGCGCACCTTCAGTCTGCAGATGACACCAAGTTGGGAGGGAGTGTCCATGTGCTGGAGGGTAGTGAGGCTGCATCGATGGGCTGAGGGTAACTGTCTGTGTTCCAGTGGAGCCAAGTGTGGGGTCCTGCACTGTCGTCACAACAACCCCCTGCAGCTACAGGCTGGGGGCAGTGGGGCTGGAGACTGGTCTAGCAGAGAGGCTAAAGCTCTGCTCTGTGTGGCTCAGGAGAACCTTGGAACGGGGTCACCTACGCACCAAAATGCCTCTTTTTTCCTGTTTGGACACTGCCAGCTCCCACCCAGACCAAGAGGAGCCTTCCAAGAGCTCTACCTTGATGGCTTTGAGGGAGCCGCTGAAGAGCATGTTGTGTGAGGAGACCAGAGTGCAGACGGGATTGTCGTGAGCTCGGATCGTGTTCACTTTCTGCAGGTTCTGAATGTCCCACACCTGCCCGAGAGGAGAGGGGAAGCTGTGAGGGGCAGGGCAGGGCCTCTGTGCTGCAGCCCTTCGCTCTGGAAGCTGCCAGTGCCACACGGGCACAGCCACAGGCAGGACAGGGGCCACTGGGCTGGCCTGTGGCCCCGTGGCGGAGGGGGCCTGGTACTCACAATGATGGTGCAGTCAGCGGAGCCGCTGTACAGCTTGTTCCTGCAATGTCACCAGACAATAAAAGGAGGTCAGCGAGGCAGAGCGAGTGTGCAGGGTCCCAGCTCAGAGAAGGAACAAAGATTTTATGCTGAGGGTGGGGAAAGCCTGGCCCAGGGTGCCCAGAGAGGCGGGAGAAGCCCCATCCCCGGCACCATCCCAGGGCAGGCTGGACCTCGGGGCTCTGAGCACCCTGCTCTGGGTGGGGACAGCCCTGCTCACTGCAGGAGGTGGGACTGGAAGAGCTTGGAAAGTGCCCTCACCCCAACCCAGTCTGTGATTCCATGATGAGGACCCCCAGTGCTCTCCCCAACACAGCCAGGCACCCCCTTCCACTCACCCCTGGATGCAGAGAGCCAGTACAATTCCATCGTGACCCTCCAAGGTCTTTTGGCACTTGTACGTGGTGCAGGTATCCCACACCTAACAGGAAACACCAGTCAGCAGAGGGTCACCCCCCGGGGCAGGGGCAGCCGCTGGGGACCCGGGCAGGATGTCAGCAAAGCCACAAAACCGAGGAAACAGGCTGTCACCTGGGCACCTGCCTTCCGCACTCCGGGGCAGAGATAAAACTGCTCTAGGACAGGAAAATCACTGCAGAGGGTTGGGGTGAAGTGAGCGGGACACGGGGCAGCAGCTTGTCAGCCCCCTCCAGCTCTGCCTCTGCCAGCCCAGGCCGACACAACACTCCGAACCGGAGCAGCAGCTCCCAGGCCCCTGCTTTAGCAATTCCCAGCCCATCCCAGGCCTCCTCAGCCTCTGCAGAGGTTTTCCCTACTGAGCACCCACCACTCTCAAGAGGGAAGAGGGCACTGCAGCAGCCAGGGCAGGGGAGAAAGCTGCTCCCCTTCAATAAATCACAGTAGTGACCACCAAGGGGATCCTGCCCTGGCAGGGTGGTTGGACTAGATGATGGTTTGAGGTCCCTTCCAACCCCTAACTCAGCTGCTCTGAGTAGCTGAAGGAAACTAAAACCAAAGCTCCCCAATCCAGCCAGCAGCCACCAGCAGCCAAGGTGGTGACGCTGGAGCAGCGCTGTCAGTCTGAGTTACTGAAAACAGCACCAAGGAAAACAAAACGTGCTGCAGCACGGAAAAAGGACACCTCTGATCAGGGCAAAACGGGGCTGCTCTTCCTCTGAGATGACGTTTTAGAACAAGGGACAAATCAAAGCAGAAGCTGAAATAGGCTCGAGGGCCCCAAACGCAAAACAGGCAGCAGTGGCAGCAGCAGCAGCAGCAGCAGCAGCAGCAGGGAGGGATGAGATTTTAATTAGGGCTTTGCAAACCCCACCATTTGTCTCTCTGCTGCTCTCTCGCCCAACGTTTCCTCGTGGAGAATTTAGGCTGATTGTAATTGGACAGAACCATCCCAGATCCTTCAGGAGCAGCTCTGCCAAGCGACAGCCCCTTCAGCCCACAAAGCGCAGCTCAGCTCCAGCCCCTCCTGAAGCGGCGTCGTGACCCCTCTTACCTTGATGGTTTTGTCTGAGGAGCCACTGAAGAGCAGATCTCCTATGGAGTAAACACACAAGCACCACACAGGGCCCTGGTGCCCCACAAAGGTCCCCTTGCACTTGAAGATCTGCTGAGGGTCATAGGCTGCAGAAACAAGAGGGCAGGTGAGAGGTTGGACAGGTTCAGAGGGGACAGAGCTCCCTGTGCTGCCTCTCCTTGCACTTTATGTTGTTGCAGGCCAGAAGGAACCATGAGATCCTCCCAGTTGGGCTGGATGGCCTCACATCCCACCCTTAGAGCTCTTCAATCTATTGCTTTGAGCCCCAGGACTTCCCGTGCTGGGCCTGGGGAGACCAGAGGTGCAGAGGCCAGCTAACATCTCCTCCAGCAGCTAACAGCCCTTCAGCGTGGCAGGGCTTCTGGCCCCTCTCCCACCAGTGTCTTCTCTGCAGCACCCACCGAAGGGTGTCCCTGCGCCTGCGACCTCCCTTGAGAGGGCTCACAGGGCCATCACTCCAAACCCAGCCCAAGAGGAGGAAAATCACGGGCGTACTCACAGCCAAGGATGCCCATGTTGAGCCGAGCGTTGATGTGGGACAGTTCATCCTGGAAAACAGAACGAGCTGCATGAGCTGCAGAGCCATCAAGACCAGCCTGACCTTCCAGAGCTTCAGAGCCAGCAAAACCAGCCCAACCTTCTGGGCAGGGCTTTGGGACTGTCCCACTCCACTGCCAGGACCACTCTTGCCTCCCTGTGAAGTCCTTCCCTCAGTAGAGACTCACTGGAGGTCTCCAGGACACCCCTCCAGCTACCACAGGGCTCTGCCAGCATCTCAGACCTCCCCTTGACTGTCAGGCAGGCGCAGAAGCACCTTTCAGTGTCCTGCCCTTGCTCTGCTGTTCACCAGGAGGCTCAGAAGAACCAGCTGGGTTACAGGGGCCATTTGCTCAGCCGGACTCTTGAAGCCCAACCTTGCTGGAGAAGAACTGGAAGGTCTCTCTGTAGTCTCCTCCACGGTCTGGTCCCTACTGTGTCCACGGGGACTCTCTCATTAGTGTGTTTAGCTAAAGCAAGGCGAGCTCCTCCTCACCAGTACAGCCAGTGGGATGCAGACTGCCTGAACTGGGGAGTCACTCAACACCAGACCAAAACCATTAGACGGCTCTTGCTCTCGAGCAACAGCCAACCAAGGCCGGGGCGAGCAGAGCCAGCAGGCAGGAGGGATCCACAAAGACTGCCCCCCGCCACGGGAGACACCTGACCCCCCGCAGGAGCAGCTAACTGCAGGTAACCCTGCTCCTCCACCCCAGGGCCAGCCCCCAGCTCACGTTCAGCATGGAGGCGTCCCTGCGGAACTCCATCAGGTCCTCGCTCAGCTTGCTCTGGTTCTCGTCCAGCACGTCTGCGAGAGAGGGACGGGCCCAGGGCCACCGTGGAGTCAGAGTCAGGGGAACAGGCAGAGGACAGCCGCTACCTCCGGAGGAGGAGCAGGGGGAACCCTCTGCCGTTCCCAGCAGGGAAGAGAGGGAGGGGGGCTGCTGCTCCGATTCCAACTGCACTTGGGTCCTGAACACCCAGCAAATCTCGGAGACAAGACTGGGCTGGGCACAGCAAGAGCCGGGTCCAGGGTGGCCGCGGGGCTGGTTGGTCGAGCGCAGAGCTCGGCCAGGGCGCACTCACCAAACTTCAGCTCCAGGTTCTTCTCCAGCTGGTCGATCTTCTCCGAGAGTTTGCCCAGCATGGAGCGCAGGAAGGCGATTTCCTGGTCCTTCTGGGCCATCGCCACCTGCATCTCGTGGAAGCGATCGTCTGTCTGCTGCAGGAACTCCTTGAGGCCCTCGAACTTGCAGGTCTCCAGGTGGGTCTCATAGGTGTCCTGGTTCCCGATGAAGGTGCACCTGCGAGGGGAGGGCGCACGCTGGCTGCAGCAGGGTTCAAACTAGACACCTCCCGGCTCAGATGGGTCCACACAGGGAGGTCTGTGTGTCCCCAGCTGCTCTGCCCCTCCTGCCAGGAGCAGCGGCACTGTGGCTCTCTGTCCTGCTGGGTGACAGAGAGGCCGAGCAGCTCCCGTTCTTCCCACCAGGGCACTGGCCCCAAACTGAACTCTCTTCTAGGTAGCTGCAAGGAAAAGCAGATCTTGGGCAAGCGACAGAGGGAGGTGCCAGGCCCTGTGCTCACCAGGAGCCCAATTTAAGAGCCATCCAGTGGTAAGAAATGGGCCTGCAGCTCAGCAGGGAGTCCAGGGCTGCTCTGTCACGACTCTGTCGTTCTGCTGCTGTCCAGACAGCTCTTCCTGCCCCACAATCTAAGCTCTGCATCCTGCAGGGAACCTCCAGCCTGGGCTCCACTACTCCTCGAGTGACAATCAACCCTCCAAGGTGACCAGCACCTCCCTGGCTCTGGGAGAAGGACTGGTGCTCCACGATGCTGTCACAGCGCTCTCATTAATCTCGTACTTCTCTTCCCTGCGTGGCTCTGGCCGCCACCAGGGCTCTGCTGCTCCTCCAGATGGTTCTTCTGCCTACGCTCCTCAGCCTCCTCTTTGGCTGCAGCTGGGCAGCGTGACCTGCCTGTCCTCACCAGCACGAGGGGCTGCCTTCTGCAAGCCCTGTAGCCTGATCTCAGCCTCAGGCCCAGTGGCCAGCACTGCAGAGAGCTGCTGAGAGCCCACGGGGCTACCCCAAAGCAGCTGAGAAACGAGCTCAGTGCATCCCAGCCACCAAGAAACACCATCTCCTTACCCGTATTTGGAGTGGGGACACTTGATGTGCTCACACTCCTTCAGATGGGCCTCCAGGTTCATCTTCAGCAGCGGCGGGCAGCTGGGGTTGTTGGGGCAGCGAACCGGCCTGTAGTCACAGCTGCTTTCATGGTCTCTGCCCACGGAGACAAAACAAGGGGGGGCCACAATCAGGGACAAACGGCAATTAAAGGAAACAACTCAGGGTGTCAGCGAAGGAGGAAACCAGCCCCGTGAGACTGCCGGGGGGGTGCAAAGCCTCCTGCCCTGGGACTCAAACTTAGCTTAAAGTTCTCATCTGGCCAGTAAGTTGAGAGTAATAAGTGCCCACACTGAGGAGAGGAACATCTGAGCCTGCAGGCAGTGATCAACAGGCCAGGTGATAGGGAAGACAGTGAACGCATCAAGGATGGGGAGGGAGATTCCAGACTCCCAGGACAGAACTGGGACAACTCCTCTTACAACAAAGGCTCTGCTGGAGCACAGCCACAGACGTGAGCTGCCTGCTTGCAGAGCATCCCCTGCCCTGGTGCTGAGACACTCGGGTAAGCCAGGAGCAGAGAACAGCATCTTCTCCCTGCTGCCATCATCCCAAAACTGAGGCGCAGCAGAAAGAACAGTCCCCTCAAGCCACCCTGCCCACCCGGCCAGCAGGAGCCGTGCTGTCCCCCCAGAGCCACCGGGCAGCTCAGACGTGACAGCAGACTGCTGCTGGCTGAACCCTGTCCCCTGGAGACGCTGCTAAGGGGCCACTTACTTCCTGGCACTGAGTTTAATGGTAAACGGGCAGCCACGGGGGTCCACCTCGAAGGCAGCGGGTTTGCTGCTGGCCACGGGCCGGCAGCCGTACTTGCAGTGAATGAAGAGCTCCCCGATCTGCTCCGCCACCGCGATGTTGTTAACCACCACGGTCAGTTTGGCATTGTCCACGGGGCACTTCTCTGCCGGGCAGGGAGGAAAAAGAGAGTGTCAGTGAGGACTGAGATGCTGCAGGAGCTTTTCCAAGAGCCTCTGCACCGAGGTTTTATTGTGTTGCCCTCTCTGGGTGGCCGACTCCCAGATGGGTGGGAGAGGAAGGAGCCATGAATATCCACACAAGGTCTGCAAGCCACTGCCTCTGGTTCGTCTTGGGGCTTGGTGACAAGCTAAGAGTTTATGGAAATCCATGAGCGTCAGAGTCGGCTGCCACACGAGTCCAACTACCCTGTGCCTGCTGAAGCGAGAGCACCCACAGGCAGCAGCCACAAACGAGCCGATGCCCCAAACACAACCCGTTCCCCTCCCAGCCCCAGGGCTCAGCCCCGCTGCAGCGGAAGATGAACATCTCAAGGCAGAGCTGCTGTTGTGCTGGATGTCCTGGGGAGCTTCCTCAGGCTCCCTGCTAATGGGAACAGTTTGGCTTTGTGCTGAGCAACAGCTTTCCAGGAGGGCCACCGGCTCGTGCCAAATCAAGTCTGCTTTTGGATGACAGCATCCAAGCCAAGAGGGAGCGGGTTAGGCCAGGCCAGCAGCCAGAATCTTGGGCTCTGACAGGTTCCTGGAAGAGCTGGGTGAGCTAAAGCAGCTCAGTGTGCTGCTGTGCACGGGCTCAGCCAGGGGCCTGGAGGGCTGGCACTAGCGGGGAGGAGGGGGGTCTGAACAGCCTCTGCCAAACGCAGCCCCCCTGTCCCTTAGGCAGCGGCAGAAAGCTCTCGGTGTCAAATCGATGGGTCAGCTCTGGGCAAGACACGTATTATCCGGGGATTATCCACTGCATTTGCCAGGATTTGAGAACATCCTGTGCCCAAGAGCAGGGCCCAGCCCTCTAGTGCCCATGCACTGGCTCACACCAAGCAGAGCTCAAAGCCGCCCGGCCGGCCATGCCCCAGCCCCTCGCCGCAGCGGCAGCCTGTGGCTGACAGCTTGTTTTAAGCCCTTCAGGCATCTTTCCGTGGGTTTCTTTCTAAGCGAAGACAACTGAACTGGAAAACAAGAGCGATGGGGGCTGCGTCGCGCGAGGGCGGCTCCGTACTCACCAGATGTTAAGGCACATCTTCTACAGAACGTGTGCTGCGGAGACAAAGAGCACCGGCAGCGTCAGCACAAACAATATCGGACAAATTATTCCCCGTGGCTAACGATGGGAAAGGTGGGAGATACCAACGCCCGTGGCTCAGGGGCCCCAGCAGCTGTTCTGCCTGTTTCACAGCTCAGTGAGCGGGTGAGTCCGCAGCACAGGGCAGCAACCAGCTGCTCCGCTCAGGCAGCGAAGAGTGAAACGTGGCTCCTGCCCCTGAGGAGGGCTGAGCGCACGGTTTGAGGCTCTGAGGCTTCTGCTCTGCTCGGGATCAGCCACAAGCCAAAGCCCCGGCATGTGCTGCCACACTCTGCTGCTCCTACCCTCCACGGCTGAACGGGGCTTCTCTGCTTCGCGCCGAGTCATTCTGATGACTCCTCACGGGGAAGGGCAGGGGGAAGCCTGCTCTGTCCCTGTCCCTGACCAGTCAGCCCAGCACACAGCTTCCCTTCTACCCCGGCTGAAGGTGTCCTGCTCGCAGCTGAACACTGGCGACGTGGCCACTTGACACAGTTGGGCATCTCCCCCTTCTTCCAGCACAATTTAACTTGATCAGGCACCAAACACCGTCTGACATACCGATGGATAGAAAGAACAAAGGCTGCAGCCTTCTGCTGCTCCTGAACCTGCCCCGTGGGCTCCCTGGAGCCTCCTCAGCCACATTCCCCTGCCCCAGCGCTTGGCAGAGGCTGCGAGCCAGTCGCTCCGCAGAGCCGTTATCTGCTGCCCTGCTCGGGTGGCCTTTTCCTGCCCTGTGCAGCTGCTGGATGCTCTCGCCAGAGCTGCCAAACCAGAGCTGCACACGCAGCCAGGCTGCTTCCTGCACCACAGTTCTTTTCTTGTTGCTGTTTTCCCCCCCGTTAACCAGTAAATCTCAGCGTCTCCGCAACGAGCCGCTCAGCGAAGCGGTGCAGCGACGCCGCGCCGGCGTGCAGCGCCTTTGGGGACGGCACCCTCCCTCCTGCAACAAACAACCCCGCTACTCTGCTTTCTGCGGCTCCGGCGCTGTCCTCTCGCCGTCAGACACACGTCAGGAGCATCAGGGAGCCGGCACGGAGCCATCCTTGCGTGCGGCACGCAGGCAGGAGTAATCTACAGCTCCTATTAAACCCCCCTCAAAGGGAAGGTAGAAGAATATCCCCAACACTCTGTGCTTCTCATTAGAGGAGCTCGAATCCCTTCGCAAGCATTAACTAAATGAAGCTCCGAGCCGTCCTTGGTTTATAAGAAAATACTTCTTTCCCAGCTGAAGGGTGACTGGGAGGCTGCAGCACCCTGCAGAGCCCTTTGGGACAGAGAACGAGGAGTTTGAGACCTCACTGAAGCCACAGCCAGCTCCTGCACTTCCCCAGCCAGCAGTTGCCTTGGCTGGGTCACCGGGGACAGTCACTGGGGCTTGGCTACAGCTCATTCAGCCCACATGGAGCCCAAGCTCGGGGTTTGGGAGAGCCTTACCCCACAGGTTGTGATCACGGGATCCTTAAAGACGCTGCAGCACAGCTGGCAGCACAGCTTCACCGACGGCTGCTTAGCAAACACCAGTGGCTCCTGAACAGGAGGAGAGAGGGAGAGAGGGACAAGGATGAGTCCAAAAACAGGAGCCTCCAGCTCTGCAGAAGGAACAAACTCACTCCTCAGTGGGGTTTGTTATCTCAGAAGAGTCTCCTTCTCTGGAGATGTTTAAAATCCATCTGGCCGTGTTCCTGTGCGACTGGATCCAGGGGATCCTGCTGTAGCAGGGGGATTGGACTGGGTGATCTTTCGAGGTCCCTTCCAACCCCTAACGTTCTGGGATTCTGTGATTAAGAAGCCTTTGTCTGCATCTGCTGACCTCTAGTAAGAGGTAGGGGAAGAATGAACTTGGGAATGGCTGCAGACCCTCAGCTCTTCACAAACTGGGGGCCACCAGCACCTGGCATGATCAGGACCTGATGGTAAACTGCACACACCAAGGGGAGACTGAGAACTGAGGCAGAAATCCCTCCCAGTGAGGGTGCTGAGGCCCTGGAACAGACTGCCTGGGGAGGTTGTGTCTGCTCCATCTCTGGAAGTGTCCATGGCCAGGTTGGATGGGGCTGTGGGCAACCTGGGCTGGTGAGAGGAGTCCACCATGGCAGGGGGTTGGAGCTAGATAATCTCTGAGCTCCCTTCCAGCCCAAACCCATCCAAGATTCTACGAACTTGCTCGCCAGTGACTCAGGTCAGCAGAGCTGTGCGAGCTGCGCTGTCTGTCTGCTTTTGCTTGGCTGGACTGAAGAGCACATTGTCCAAAACAGCCCCTGCACCGAGCCTGAAGTTTAAAAGCCATTTTAGAACAGCCTGGCCTTTGTATTTCTGAAACATCCTGAAGGGAGGGCTCTTTCATTCCCTCGGAGCAGCAGCAGCAGCAGCATTGTTTCTGCTGCAATGGGCCCATTTCTCCGACTGCAGGCTCCGAGCGCTGAGCACATCCTCTCCAAGCAGCACAGACCTCCGCTCCCCACCAGGGCTGGGCTTTGCACGTCCCAGCATTTCAAACCAACTTCTGCAGCTGGGTTTGTCTTTTCCACCTGTCTGCGCTGCTCTCTGAGATGCAAACAGACCCCCTGGGTTCCTCAACGGGAAACTCAAGCATGCACTTCTATCCCAGAGCTGTGGCAAAATGCTGCCTGGCCTTTCAGGCTTCCAGTTTGGGGTTAGTTACCAGGTCACACGCGAAGCTCAACTTAAAACGTCCTCCCCCAAGGTGGGCTGCATGTGGACAATCCCTTGTGCCCTCCTGGGGGGCACAATCGAGTCAGTGGGGTGCCAGGCAGCCCTCAACATGGGATGGGGCTCTGCATTGGATTAGTGTTGCTGCCTGGCGCTAGACCACTAAGGCCTGCTAACCCCTGCAGTGCTCTGCAGCAGAGCAAAGACTTGCTGTGAGAAGCAGAAAAGCCTCATCACTGTCCCCTTTACAGCTAAGGAAACAGGAGAGAAGGAAGCAGAGTAACTTGTAAAAGTCAGTGCAGGAAACCAAACTAAAAGCAGGCGTCCTGACAGCCATCAGGAGCAGTCTGCCCGTGAGAGCTCTCTGTGCTCACAAGGGTCCACTAGTTACTCTTTTGACACTGAACTTCCTCATATCACTCCTTCAGACAATCCCAAATACCTACTGGCTCCTCCTCTTCCTCGTGGAGCGAGAACGTGGAGCGCAAGGACATGTTGGACTCGGAGTGCAGCGAACGGACGGAGATGGCCGAGTCGGAGCGGCGCGGAGTGCTGATCGGAGGCTTCAAAGAGAGACAAAACCAGTCCTTGTCACTGCCAATCGTTCCCCCGGCTCCAAACCTCTCCACACAGGGCCTCCCAGTTCAGTCCCCCTCCATAAAGCTCAGCTGCTGCTCCCAATTGTGCTCAGCCAAGCTGCAGCGAGAGAACCCCCCAACTAAAGAGCCCTCCCCAGGCAGCGAGGGGAGGCATCGCCCGGCTCCGACTCACGGAAGGGAGCTGACAGCACGAGTGCAGGCAGGGACCCGCTCAGAGGTGCCCTGGCTGTGTACTCACCGTGTGCACCCGCAGAGAATCAGCCCTTCCTAAAGCCGCCCCCGAGGCAGCTCCCAGCAGCTCCCGCCAGCCCTCCCCTCTGAGCAGCAGCACTTGTTGTTTCTGTCGCTATCAGACCTCTGCCAAAGTTCTCTTTGCGTAAGTGCGGGGACTTCCTTCTATTCAATTCGCTAGCACGCCGGCTCTGTCGCTTCCTGCTCGCGAGGGGAGAGCAAAGTGGACGCGGCGGGCGCCAGGCAAGGAAAATCCCACCGGTCCCGGAGGCCTTGGGATTGGTTTTGCTGTTGGAATATTAACAGCAACTGAAGTGGGAGCTGCTGTCGGAGTGAAAGTGAAGACTGTCTGGGCCATGGAGAGACTGGACTTGGGGGTCCAGTGCAGCTGGTAGGTGGGTTAGTCTGGAAGAGCTGCTGGAGGGGTGTGGGGAGAAGCAACAGGAGAGCAATGGAGAGTGAAGAACGAGGCCGTAAGCTTCACACAACATCACGAGACGATCAGTGCCCGGGGCTGGAAGGAGCTCTGGAGATTGCCGGCCCTGCTGCCTGCTCCAAGAGGGATGTCCTGGCCCGGGATGGGGTCAGCCCTGGCCCTGCCTGGCTGTGATGGGGGAAGCCACAGGTTCTCACCCTGCACTATGTCCTTGGGAGCAAAATGTTCTCCCCTCCTGTTTAATCTGAACCCCTCCAGCTGCATTTTGTGCACTGGTCCTGGGTGAAAGTGGGCAATGCCAGACCAATGGCCAGTGAGACCAGTAGGGCAGTCAGGAAATCCAGCACCAAAAGCCCTAAGATCAGGTTCAGAACCTGCTGTCTTCCCCAGACAGACTGTCATGCTGGGCTGCAGAGGAGGAGCCGACCAGGATGCTGCTGGCTCTTCACACCTGCTCTGCAGCAGCTCAGTTTCCCTGATGCTGGGATCTGAGGAGCTCAGAAACGCTGCATCTGCTTAGTAGTCAAAGGGTAAAGCTCTTCTTCCTAAAGACAGCTCATTTATTGGCTCAACATGTAAACCTCGATGAGGAGCCGCCGTAACGAGCTGCATCAATTCCACGGGTGTCCACTCATGTTCTCATTCCCTGCACCAGTACCACCAGTTACTACAACAGCCAAGAATGGCTGTGAACAGTTCCCATCCTGAAGGTGACACAGTGCTCAGGACAGCTCTGCGGGGAGCAGCTCTGTCAAGAGCAACATCCTGGTGCATCACTGATGGAGAAGAGGGGAGATGCAGCTCCCAAGCCCTGCCAGGAGCCAGGGGTGTGAGATGCAGCCTTGCAACACCTTGGGCTCAGCTCCCTGTCATGGACAGCGTTAAACACACAGGAGAGAGGCTGATGTGTGGAGAAAGATCACTCTGCTTGGGCTGCTGAAGGGCAGAGGGATGTTCTGGTGTTTAGAGAACCACAGAATAATCCAGGTTGGAAAAGACACCCGGGATCAGCGAGTCCAACCAGCAGCCCCACTCTACAAGGTCACCCCCCAACACCACAGCTGAGTGACTTTTAAACTCATCCAGCCATGGGGACTCAACCACCACCCCGGGCAGCCCAGTCCAGGGCCTGACTGCTCTCTCCACCAGTAAAGAATTTCTTCCAATGGCCAGTCTAACCCTCCTCTGTTGGAGCTTGAAGCCCTTCCCTCTGCTTCTGTCACTAATGACCTGTAAGAAGAGCCCAGCACCAGCATCTCTGCAGGGTCCTTGCAGAGAGCTGTAGAGAGTGATGAGGTCTCCCCTCAGCCTCCTCTTCCTCCAACTAACCAGCCCCAACTCTGTCCATCTCTCCTCATCAGATTGATTCTCCAGGCCCTTCCCTGGCTTCGTTGTTCTCCTCTGCCCTTGCTCCAGCCCCTCGATGTCTCTCTTGTCCTGAGGTACCCAAAACTGGACCCAGTACTCAAGGTGTGGCCTCCCCAGCGCTTCCGTTTGGACTTGTGGCAACGCTGTCTTAGGAACAAAACAATTCTTCTTCTTTTATTTCTCTTCTCTTGAAACCTAGCAACATGAAGGATGCACTTGCAGAAACGCCTTTAAAAATAAAGCAGAAAAAGCTAGAGAAGTCGGAGTCGAGAGCGACTCAAGACCCTTTATGAATTAGGTGGTGACTCAGTTACGACTTATTTCTTTTTAAGGAGCAATAGGAACAGGCAACTCATCGTCTTTGCCCTCAGGGAATAAACTGAGGCAAGTAAGCCAAATCGTTCACTGAATATGATCTTTAGGAACTTCAGTGATTGAAAAGCTAGAGAAAACATTGGAGAACTCGTTTGCTCAGTGATGGGTTGTTGTGCTGGGGAATTGTACACATGATGAAGTGAGCCCCTGTCTGCCGCCTGTTGTTACACAGCCCTTCACTGCAACCTGTTGCCATTGTAAGGTATCCGGGGTTTTCAGGTTCTAGTAAATGCTTATGTCCTCCATCTGGAGTGTCGGGGTTGGGGTATGACCATGCCTGTTAGGCTTTGCTCTCCTGTCTTGGCCTTCCTGGTGGGCTTCCAGCTGTTGGTGTCCATCCCTGTAGATGTGACTTGATCTAGGTGATCCTCCTGTGGTGGGGGGGATTGGAATGGATGATCTTTTGGGGTCCAGTCAGTGTCTTAAAGGTGTTTTCCAACCTAAACAATTCTATGATTCCATGTAGAATGAAATTGGTAAGGAGGATAAAGAAAGGAGCAAACACAAATTAGGTCTAGCAGAGCTCTCAGACATCTAATGAGGACAACATTGAAATGCCTAATAGTATATGTCCGTGTTTCCACACTACCTTATATCTCAGAAACACTGTTCTAATTTCTGTGGACCTCTGGCTTTAGGAAGGAGGATTAAGTAAACAACTCGCCGTCTTTTCTAACTTTTCTAACATGCAGGGACAGCATAAACCCAGACATCTTTTTGTATCTTGCAGGAAAGTGGTCACACAGGTCTCTTGTTCTGAAGTGATCTCGTATTTTCCCACATGTGTATCTTAGAAACCTCCGTGTAGTAACAGCAGCCTATTGCTGCACAGATGCCCGAGGCTCTACTACAGTTCACAAAGGATTATGATAACTGAAGGAAGAGAAAGAGCTGGCCAAATGGCTTGAAGGATAAAAAAGAAAGCTTGCCACTTGGGCAAACAGGGTTAGAATACCTTCGGAGAGAAAGAGGAACTACATAACCAAAAGCTACCTTGATTCCTATCTAACTCTTCTTAGTTCTTGAATCTTGATCCATGTCGTACATAGAAACAAATGGAGGACCTGGTTTTGGGGTGAACTTGTAGAGTAGGGCTGGTGGCTGGACTTGATGATCCCGAGGGTCTTTTCCAACATGAATAATGCTATGATTCTATGAAAAATGCAAATATCTCTTTCCTTTGGTAACCTTTAGTAACTGTGGTTGTGCCAAGCATTTCTGTTAAAGCCTACAGTCTATTCTTTAGGCTTTAACTCTTCCTGATGCTTTTGTCTTCTGCTGTTGTGACTTAGATTCCACATGTGAAAGTAATTTACCCAGCTGGCTTGGAGAAACAGAGACTGAGGGGTGACCCCATGGATGGAGCCAGGCTCTGCTCAGGGGCACCTAGTGATAGGACAAGGGGCAGTGGGTGTGAGCTGGAGCAGAGGAGGTTCCACATCAATATGAGAAGGACTTCTTCATGGTGAAGGTGACAGAGCACTGGAAGGGGCTGCCCAGTGGGTTTTTGGAGTCTCCTTCTCTGGAGACTTTTAAAATCGACCTGGATAAGTTCCTGTGTGACTGGATCTAGGTGACCCTGCTGTGGCAGGGGGATTGGACTGGATGATCTTTCAGGATCCCTTCCAATCCCTAATGCTCTGGGATTCTTTCCGAATTCCAGCCGGATATACAGATGGATGTTCTGCACCGGTAGACAGAAAGGAGGATGTGTTTCATCTCAGTTTCCATCACCATGTTCTTACTCCTACAAGTAAGGTGTGTGCCTTCCTGGTGTTTGCATAATGTAAAGGACTACTTGAGTAATGGGGAGAAATCCGTGTGGCTTCATCTTGCAATAGTATGTGGGATAATGGCAAGTTGGTCATGTGTTGCCAGGTGTCCTGAGTTCTTACACCCTGGGAGGGGTACCTTTGCTTTCTAATTTTTCTCAATCTAATCCCTCGTCTTTGCTTTCACTTAAGCGATGCCATTCCTTCGTCTTTTCCAAGGAGGAGGTGTAACTCTTCTACAAACTCTTGTCCTCTGCTCCCCTCACCCCTGGTTTTATTGTGGACGAGGAACACAGTGCTGAATGCTTGGGGAAGAAACCAGTATGGAAGACATAAGAGAAATTCACAACAGAGACTAGGTGAGAGAGGAGTAAAACACATCACGGGGCAGCATGGACGTGTTAAAAGATGTCCAGACGTCTCAGTAGTGAATATAACATCAAAACTTAAATTCCTAAGGGACAATTAGTTGTGGATTTTTGTGAACTAGATCAGCCTTCTTAGTTATGAGGTGTTATCTAGTGATAGGACAGGTGGCAGTGGGTGTGAACTGGAACAGAGGAGGTTCTACATCAATATGAGAAGGAACTTCTTCCTGCTGAGGATGACAGAGCCCTGGAAGAGGCTGCCTGGAGGGGGTTGTGGAGTCTCTTTCTCTGGAGATGTTTAAAACCCACCTGGATATGATCCTGTGTGACTGGATCTAGGTGATCCTGCTGTGGCAGGGGAATTGGACTGGATGATCTCTCGAGGTCGCTTCCAATCCCTAGTGTTCTGTGGTGCTGTGTGTGTGTTCCTGTCGCATGGCGTGCTCAGAACTGAACAGATCTGAGTCTGGATCAGGATCTGTCCTGTCAGATGTGTAAAAAGAGCTCACAGTAGGTTGCCGTTTTGCTGTGCTCAAGGGCTCATGTAGCTATGGATTTCTACGCTCCTGAATTCACATCTCTTAACTTAGCACTTGCCCTTGTTTAATTTTAATCACAGTGTTCAGCTCTGTTTGCAAACACGAAGCAGTTTATGTCTTCTGTCCTCTTGAATGTGAGAATGTCACTATGACCGCAGGTCACTTTGGGCTGTCTGTCACCTGTAGCTGTGGAAATGAGTTACTGTAGAGAAGACTGAGTGTAGCTAGGCCCTCAGAAGCAGAGCGTGTTTTGGGCGATACTCCTGCTTCTGGAGCCCTGCTTATCACAGAATCGCAGGACATTAGGGGTTGGAAGGGACCTCGAAAGATCACCCAGCCCCATCCCCCTGCCACAGCAGGATCCCCTAGATGCAGTCACACAGGAACATGTCCAGGTGGGTTTGAAACTTCTCCAGAGAAGGAGACTCAGTGTCCTTTATGAGTGCATGTGACTCTTGCAAAAGCTTTTACCTCCCGGTAATAATCACTTGGAAATAGTTTGCAGTTCTCGAACACTTCCAGAAGAATTTTCAGAAGAAAATTCATCAATTTCCTTACGTTTGCTTTAGATATTATTGTTTCTATGAAGTGGCACGGGCTGCCCAGGGAGGGTTGTGGAGTCTCCTTCTTTGGAGACATTTAAAACCCACCTGGCCATGTTCCTGCGTGACTGGATCTAGGGGATCCTGCTGTGGTGGAGGGATTGGACTGAATGGTCTTTTGAGGTCCCTTCCAATCCCTAATGTTCTGTGTGATTCTGTTACATTGGTAGGGTGCAGTCTGCTTATACCTCGTTGTTCTGCACACCCCATGAGATCAAAGACTTTTTCTTTCAGTTCTAGAACAGAAGTTAAGTAGTGTATTAGACTAAGCAAACAGTTTGATTTGAATGAAATCCAAGAACTAAAGAATGGCTACACTGGGTCAGATCAAACGCTTGTATAGCACCACGTCCTGTCTCCAGCAGCAGTGAAAATGGATGCGTACTTAAGGATGTAAGAATAGCACAAATTTATCATAACCTTTCCCCAAGAATGCTCCTCCAGTATCCAGGAGTCTGCAGCTCAGAGGCTTCCTGATTTAGTGCCAGTTGTCTTTGCTTTTCAGTGTGTTACACTCAGTGTGAATAAGGGGTGATCTCATTAGTGTTGATCAATGTGTGAAGGGTGGGTGTCAGGAGGATGGAGCCAGGCTCTGCTCGGTGGAATCTGATGATCGGACAAGGGCAATGGGTGTGAGCTGGTGTACAGGAGGTTCCACATCAATGTGAGAAGGACCTTCTTCCCAGTGAGGGTGATGGAACAGTGGAAGGGGCTGCCCAGGGGGGTTGTGGAGTCTCCTTCTCTGGAGACGTTTAAAACACACCTGTTCATGTTCCTGTGTGACTGGATCTAGGGGATCTTGCTGTGGCAAGGAGATTGGACTGGGTGATCTCTTGAGGTCCCTTCCAATCCCTAGTATGATTCTGTGAATAAGGGGTGGCCTGGAAGCTGGGGTAATGAAAAGCTAGATGCCAAGTTTTAGTGACTGGTAGTCAAGGAAGGTGGAAGGTGGCAGAATTGCCTAAGTTTGAAATGTGGAAGAAGACATCAATGCACTGTGCTGCCTGAAACATGGTTGCAAGAGAAACAGGTTGTGCTGCCAGATGAGACTTACTTCTGTATAAGCTTCTTAATGCCTTTCTGAAAACAATCTGAATTGAGCTTTGCAATGAAGAGTAACAGTATTGTTGTGGGAAGGGTGCTATACGCAAACATCTGTGAGCGCAGTACGTGCTCTGCACAGGAACGTGTCCAGGTGGGTTTGAAATGTCTCCAGAGAAGGAGACTGCACAACCCACCTGGGCAGCCCCTTCCAGGGCTCTGTCACCCTCACTGGGAAGAAGTTCCTTCTCATACTGATGGGGACCCTCCTCTGCTCCAGCTCACACCCCTTGTCCTGTCATTAGATGCCACAGAGCAGAGCCTGGCTCCATCCTCCTGACACCCACCCTTCGCATACTCATAAACATGAATGAGGTCACCCATCAGTCTCCTTTTTTCCAAGCTCAAGAGCCCCAGCTCCCTCAGCCTTTCCTCATCAGGGAGATGCTCCCCTCCCTTC
>JAOXOE010000771.1:5227087-5248490 GCA_028565055.1 Phoeniculus purpureus | reverse complement strand
AACAAGGTCCTTCTCACATTGATGTGGAACCTCCTCTGCTCCAGCTCCCACCCGCTGCCCCTTGTCCTATCATTAGATGACACAGAAGAGCCCCAACCCCAATGTTCTGTGATTCTGTGAAATCCCATGAGACCCATAGCTTGAACCCCACCACAACAAGCACTGCAGCTACTTCAACTCTGACACTGCTACTCCTACTCCAACAACAAGCAGCACAACACCAACAGCCACAATGGCCACTCACTCTTGGTCTGTACCAGTGCAAGCAGGCAGAAACACCTGAAGAAGTCAGATCACCCAGTGAAGATGTGGGAGAGAGTCCCCGCCAGCATTCTGCCCCGTTCCTCACCTCAATGATGTATTCCTGAGTGTCGGCCACCACCGAAGAGAACTCCACCAAAACAGTGTGAGGATCTTCAGAAATGACGGTCGCAGCTAAGTTGTCGGCAGACTGACTTTCCTCTGACACTATCACTTCGTCCACCTCTTTCAAAGCAAGGAGGCAGCCACCTGCACGGAGAGTCCAGAAATGCCAGAACATCTCAAAGGGAGGAGCCTGGGAAACACTGCAGAGCACCAGCGAGGGCACCACACTGCAAATGACAGTCAGCCCAGCAACATGGGCCAAGCAGACTGACAGAACTGTTTAGGTTGGAAAAGACTTGAAGATCATGGAGTCCAACCATGAACCCAGCTAGTGATGGCCCTCAAGATGTTTGTATGACACCAGGCAACAGAACAGAACCTCCCAGTGCCAACCCAAAACCTGCACAACTCAGTTCTGATGAATCTGTGTGCAGCCTTGGGACAGACGGTTCACAGATCAGGGCAAGCTCTGGTCAGGGTCCATCTTCCCCACCATGGGCAGGGGTGACACTGCAGAGCCCACTTAAATCAGAGTTCAGAGCAGACTGCCCACAGCTCTCATCCTGTTAGGTTCTTAATGTGGATTCTGGTTTGGTCATTGTCATTTACGTGACCTCTGGTTTATATCAGAACTGTTTTACAGCTCTTCGTTGAGTGTCAGGCTCGATCAGAGACATCAAGATAGAAGTAGACATTAATGGAGATAGAAAAAAACCAGCGATCCATCTCCTGCTGCAACTGAGCTGCAGACAAACCGATGGCCTTGGATGAAAGCTGTCAGAGCCCCTCTGACAAATCACTTCCAGTCAGCCACAGAAGCAGCTTCTCCAAACCCAGAAGAGCAGACGAGCGTTGCCACCTCACCTTTGGTTTTCAAGTGCCTGTTGAGAGTTCCGTGCTCCGCAAACCCTCGCCCACACTTGTAGCACTTGAAAGGCTTTTCCCCGGTGTGCCGGCGGATGTGGCGCACCAGCGAGCCCTTCTCCCGAAAGCCCCGGCCGCAGTACTGGCACACGTAGGGCTTGTCCTCTAAGTGGGTGCGGAAGTGAACGTCCTGCGCGTTCTGTACCGAGAGAGAAGCAAGACAAGGGCAGCTGGAGGGGCTGACGCACTCAAGTGAGCAGTGTTTTAGCTTCTGAGGTAAAATCAGTGCATTTGAGGACTTATCATGATCAAGATTTGGCTTTATATCACTTCTTCCACACAGAGAGGAATTTTCTTCATGCACGTGAGGGGTTTATTAAGCCTGTCTCTCTTTTCCCCACTAAACCAAAAGCTCAGTTGCTGGAGCTTCAGATCATACAATCATGGAATTGTTTGGATTGAAGGGACCCTTCAAGCTCCTCCAGTCCCTCACCCTGCAGTGTGCAGGGCCATCCCCAAGCACAGCAGGTTGCTCAGACTCCCAGGGTCCAACCTGAGCTGGGATGGTGCCAGGGATGGGGCTTCTTCCAGCTCTCTGGGCACACTCAGCCAGGGTCTCACCGCCCTCCGCTGCAACAATTCCTTCCTCCTCTCCCATCTGAATCTCCCCCTCTTCTAGTTTAACCATCACCCCTTATCCTGTCCCAACAGCCCCTGCTTGAAGTCTGTCCTTTTCACAGGCCCCCTTTAAGTACCAGAGTGTCACAAGGTCTCCCCAGAGCTTTCTCCAGGCTAACCAACCCCAACCTGCCCTCACAGCAGAGGGATGCACCCTCACATCATCATCGTGGCCTCCTCTAGCCCTGCTCCAGCAGGTTTAAGATCACCACTGAGGCAGGTGAGCCACCACCTGCTCTTTGAGGAGCAAAGTCTCCTCACTGCCCCAGATCTCTGGCTCTGGAAGGGAAACCCTGAATCCCTACTGGGAAAGGAACACACCTTTGTCTTGTACCGCTTGCCACAGGTTGGACAGGAATACGGCCGCTCGTCCGAGTGTACCCTGCGGTGCCCCTTGACGTGCGCGATGGTCTTGTAGAGCTTGCCGCACTCCCCGCAGCGGAAACGCCGCTCGTTCACGTGCACTTCTTGATGCCTCTTGAGCAGGTAACCCTTGGTGAACTCTTTGCCACACTCCTCACACTTAAAGGGTTTGTAATCTAGAGAGGGACAAGAGAGACAGCGCAGTGGGTACAGGACAGCCAGCAAGGATCTGCTTCAAAATTCTTCCAGAATAACCCAGAAAAGGACGGAAACTCTGTTTTCTATTGTGCGTCTGGGCTGTCTCATCCCCCAGTGAGAGCCGCTCCAGTGGTGCCCTTCAAGCAGCAGTTCCAGCCTGTCAAACTGTTCTGCCTTCTTAATCTTTTCACTGGCACCAAGTTCTGCTTCCAAGGATGCAGCGCAGGCCCAGAAGCAGACACTTTGATTTGCAGGCTCTCTCTTTCAGCCTCTTTTGTAGCGCTCAGCCAAAGCCAACCTTTTCATCTTAGTCTGTTAAGCATCAATCGATTTTACTCGGCTAACGGCCACGTGAAGGCCAGGAATGTGAAACAAAGCAGGCTGTGCTGCGCTCAAGGTCACAGCGTGTCCTCATCGGCAGCGTGAAGCAGCAGAGCTTTACCTAGATGGCCTTTGATGTGCGTTTCGAGGGAAGCAGCTTCATTGAAGGCTTCATTACAGTGAGGGCAGACGTAGCTTTTGTACCCATTTGTTCTCTCCACGTCTGTCTGTTGGGAAGAAAACAGTGCAGCGTTAATCTCTCCTGCCTTAGAGCAGCAGCATCTCTGATGGAATCGCTGATTAAATGCTCCAGCTCCCACACGGGGACTGCGTGTACTGACACGACATGAAAAGCACAGCGAGGGCCCCCCCCGGCCCAGGGGACCCACTGAGGAGGAGCTGTGGGATGCTGAGGCCAGCAGAGCTGTTCACATGATTGAGAATCTGCTCTACTTGTGGAACACAAACATACAGACTGCGCTTGTTCTGCTTCAACACACTGTTCCCCACACGGCTCCTCTTCCGCTTCCACCGCTTCGTTTTCTAGGTCTTCCACTGCAGCAGCTGCAGGAGGCTCCTCCGGCTTCTGCACTTCTTCCACGGCGACTCTCTCTATCACAATCCCCGAATTCCTCATGGCCTGCCGCAGCAGGTTCTCGCTGTTCACTTCCCCCTCGCACGGCAGCTCCTCGGGATGCGACTGCTGAAGAACGAACGGTCCAGTCACCAGCAGGGCAGACAGTACAGTGAGCCCCCTCTTTACAGCAACACTGCTACAACACTCCTCCCTTCCAGGGTGTCTGATGCCATCACAGAGGGTTGGAAGATCAACATGGGGATGGTTTTGGACTGGGCAGGAAGAGGAAGTGAATCTGTACCCTGAAAACTTCACAGTCCAAGGGCTGTAAAGCCTTTGCTCCTGCCACAGCAAGGAATTGTGAACAAAAGCACCATCTCACCCTCTGGTGGTGAACCCTACGCACCCGCTGTGTGCTCTGCACATGCTGCCAAGCCTCAGCTGCAGCAGACAGCCAGACTCGACCACAGCAGAGTCTGTCCTCTCTGTTCTCACAGGAAACAAGAAGCTAATGAAGCCCTAACTTCTACCTCACAGATCTATTCCTAGCACAGGAGGTGAAACACTCCTGCAGCACTTCTTTGCAGAAACCACGCGAAGGGTCTTTAAAGAGAAACGAGACTCACCTCGTGGTCCAGGGATTTGGCATCTACCATGGGAAGCTCTTGCATTTGGACGTGGACTTCATGAAGAACGTTGCCTTTTGCATCTGTCATGAGATGAATGACGGGGGAGGTATCGATGGATTCACTCGCTACTGACGAGATGGTGTCTGTGCTGGAGCCGCAGGACCCTGCATGAGAAGTAGCACAATGAATCACTCAGCATGCCTGGCATCCCTCATCCATCTGCTGTATAAAAAGGGTCTCAGAATACAAGGCGCTCATCCAAAGCCATCTTTGAACAAGAGTCTCAGGCCTTCCTCACAGCCAACATGTGGCCAGATGTGCTTTGGATTAATAGCTGAGCTCTATAAATGATTAAATCATAGAATCACACAGTGGCCAGGGTTGGAAGAGACCTTAAAGATCATCCAGTTCCAACTCCCCTGCACAGGCAAAGTCACCTTCACTAGAGCAGGTCACTCAGGGTCCCAGCCAACCTGCCCTTCAACACTGCCGTGGATGGGGCAGCCACAGTGGCCTTGGGCAACCTGTTCCAGCATCTTCCCACCCTCACAGCAAAGAGCTGGTTCCTCATGTCCAACCTCAATCTCCCCTCTTTGAGTCTGGAACCCTTTCCTCTTGGCCTCTCACTACCACCCCTGTCTAAAGCCCTCCCCCAGCTTTCTTGTAGCCCCCTTCCTTCAGAGGTTGGAAACCTGCTAGAAGGAACTTTCTCTTCTCCCGGCTGAACAATCCCAACTTGCTCAGCCCATCCTCAGAGGGGAGGTGCTCCAGCTCTGAGCACCTGAGTTGCTCCCCTCATTTTCCTGATAGAAGTTGTAAACCGGACACTACAGAAGGATTTTTCTTGCATAACTGAAACAGAAGTTGTAGTTCAAGCAGTAGGAGGACACTCGGGTTCATCAGACACAGGGCAAGAACCGGCAACATCACTGACCTGGTGGCAGACTGTCCTTATTGACCACTATTTCTTTGTTCATGTTGAAGCGGATTTTCTCGGTGCAAGGTGTCAGGGATTTCAGGTGCCGGGTCAAAGCTCCTGATTCCCGAAAGCTTTTCCCACATTTCTTGCATTTATAAGGTCTTTCATCTGGAAATGACAAGAGTTGACATGACAGTGTTAAACTACGCCCAGTCAGAGCTAGAGGGACACTCAGCTCTCTGCAGCGAGCAGACTGCACTTATTCCAGCACCTCCTGTGGCCTCCCAGCACCCCACATGAGGGAGCTCCACAGCCTCAGCTCAGCTGCTGAGAATCAATCACAGGATCATCCTGGCTGGAAAGGACCTCCAAGATCATCAAGCCCAGCCCTCAGCCAACAGCTCCCTAACCCCTACACCATGGCCTCAAGTGCTGTAGCCTACTCAGTTTTTAAACCCATCCAGGGATGGGGACTCCACCATCCCTCCATGGGCAGCCTGTTCCAGTGCCCAACTACTCTCTCAGCAAAGAAATTCTTCCAAAGATCCAATGTGAACCTCCCCTGACGCAATTGGAGGACATTTCCTCTTGTCCGAGAGGAAGCAGCAGCGAACCCCACTGCAGGTGAACTGGAGAATCACAGTGCAGTGAGGGGCTCTCCTCTGGGGAGCTGTCTTACCCGTGTGACAGCGATGGTGTCGAATCAGAGACCCTTTGGTCCTGAAGGACGTTCCACAGACTTTGCATTCATAGTCCTTCCTGCTGCTGTGCGTGATCATGTGAGCTTTGAGGATGCTGGCCTGGGAAAAGAAGTACGTTTCAAACCACGTTCCAAACGGGTAGGGTTTTGCATTTCAAACGTGAAGAACAACAGCGTTGCTTCTGAAAGCACTGCTTCCCTTCTGCAAGTGCATCGTGCCCGTCGTCACGGAATCAGGAGACAGCACACAACCACAGAGCATCAGAGATTGGAAGGGACCTCAAAAGATCAGCCAGTCCAATCCCCCTGGCACTGCAGGATCCCCTAGATCCAGTCACACAGGAACATGGCCAGGTGGGTTTGAAACTTCTCCAGGGCAGCCTCTGCCAGGGCTCTGGCACCCTCACTGGGAACAAGGTCCTTCTCACATTGATGGGGAACCTCCTCTGGTTCAGCTCACACCCACTGCCCCTTGTCCTGTCACTGGGTGCCCCTTGTCCTGTCACTGGGTGCCCCTGAGCAGAGCCTGGCTCCGTCCTCCTGACACCCACCCCAACCACACTGATCAACATTCATGGGGCCACCCCTCAGGCTCCTTTTTTCCCAGCTCCCTCAGCCTTTCCTCTTCAGGGAGATGCTCCTCGCCATCATCTTTGTGGCTCTGTGATGGGCTCTCTCAAGCAGTTCCGTGTCCTTCTGGAACTGAGAGGCCCAGAACTGGACACAGCATTCCAGATGAGGTCTCACCAGGGCAGAATATCAAGAGCTACAGCCCACACAGCTCACTAACCAAACACAGCAGCACTTACTGTTTTGAAGGTCTTCTGGCACAGCTCGCACACATAGCGCCCTTCTTTGTTAACCAGCAGCTTCACCTTGATCAGTTCTGTGGAAATATCCTGCTCCGGCTCATCAGGGTTGCCTGGCTCTTCAGCGACCTCCCTGTCGACGTGACCGTTTGGGTTCTCAAACACATGGTCTCCTGCCACAATGACTTCTTTGATGTGCCCGCTGCCTGGGAAAAGGACACGGACAGGGATGTTCTTCATGGGAGAGCTTCACCCCCCTACAGTAACTGACTGCTCCAGCATTTCATGCAGCAGCAAAGAGAAATAGGTCCTCTACACCCGGCACACAGGGTCTGTGCTGTGTTCTCACTTGCACAGCACAAACATTAACAGGGTCCCTTCCGGGTTTAAATCTCATTGAGTTAATGCAGAGAGAACTGCAGAGTTGACCCAGGGAGACTGCAGAAACACTTGGACCCTGGTGTCCTGTGCCCCACTCCACAAACCAAACAGGACAGGGCCCTGGGCTGGTAAACAAGCTGCTGACCCGGCAGGGAGAGGAAGGCAAGCGTCTCGAAGCTCACCTACGATAGCTGATGCGTTGTTGATTTCCTCTGCTATTGAAGATGCTTCGACAACTATATGAGCAACAGTTATGGACTCCTCAACAGAAGGCACCACCTGCCATAACAGATAACATTTCAGCAGAGGAGTTTCATTACCTTAACCAACAGTGCATTCTGCTCTTGCCCCTCCAGCCCAACAGACCGTTGCATCCTAATTATGTTCAGCCACGGCTCAAGGAGAAGCCTGCTGTCACCTTTTGTACTTCTTGCTTGAGGAGCCTGGCTGATGCTGCAGCGAGAGCTTCGGGAGCCCGCTGGCAGACCTTCTGCAATTTGTGTTGCACAAACTCTTCCAGGGAGGTGAACTCTGCCTGGCAGCGGCCACATTTGTGAACATCATCTTCATCTGTGAGGGGAAAGGCCATCATCGGCTTTGGAAAACATGGCACCATGAAAAACTACTGTCACAGTGAGCCCCTGTGCCGGGGCAGAAGGGACCTGGGGCTGCCCAAGGGTCTCTTCACAGTGAGGTCATTTGTGGAGCAGAATGGGCTGATCCTATGGGGTCACGCTGAAGGAATTGGGGCTCTTCAATCTGGAGAAGGATCTGAAGGGACCATACAGCAGCCTTTCAGTATGTCAGAGGGGCTACAGGAAAGCTGGAGAGGGACTCTTTACGAGGGACTCTAGTGATAGGACAAGAGGAATGGGTTCAAGCTAAAAGAGGGGAGATTTAGGGTAGATCTGATGCAGAAATCCCTCCCTGTGAAGGTGCTGCTGTGAACAGGCTACCCAGGGAGGTTGCGGCTGCTCCATTCCTGGCAGCGACCCAGGCAGGGTTGGATGGGACTGTGGGCAGCCTGGTCTGGTCAGAGATGTCACTGCCCGTGGCAGGGGGTTGGCACTGGGTGATCCCTGAACTCCCACCCAGCCTGTGATCCCGTGTCCCTGTTCTCGCCGGCCAGAGGAAGGTCGGGGCGCAGACAGGCACTGACAACCCGCTGACAGAACCAACGCAGCCAGGACACCCGTCCTCACCCACCACCTCTCACCCGGTCCTGCCAGGCCGGGCCCAGCTCAGGCGCCTCCGCGGGCCTCGCTCTCCCCTGCGCCCCACCACGGGCCCTGTCCAGCAGCCCCGCCCGCCCTCCGCCTGGTACCTTCTTCGCTGAAGGGCGCCGGGAGACCGTAGAAGGCGGCGGGGCCGGCGTGAGGCGCGGAGAGACCGGAGCCCGGGGCCGCCGCTCCGTCTTCCCGCCGCTCCTGGGCCGCGGCTGCCGTAAGCGCCGCCGGCCCCTCGCCCGTTGCCATCGCGGCCTCCATGTCGCAACGAGCCGCACGGCCAAGATGGCGGCTTTACGGCCGTGTCGTCATAACAACGGACCTCTCGCTCCTAGCCAATAGCGACGCGCGGCGGGGCGGGCCGCTGCGGCATGCGGCCAATGAGTGCGCAGCGGGGCAGCTGCCAGCGCTATCGACGTGCGAGATGACGAGTGCGCGGGGCTTCCCGCCCGCTGTCCAATGGCAGCGCGATGCGAGCGCGGCGCAGCCAATAGCGGAGCGGCGGCTGGGAGTGGGTGGGCTCGCGCGGCTAAACCGCGGCGGCCATGATGGCGGCGGGCGGAGGAGGGCAGAGGTTGTGCCGGCGGTTGGAGGCCGAGGCGGCCCGGGCCGTGCTGGGCACTGCGGACACATTGCTCTTCGACTGCGACGGGGTCCTGTGGCGGGGAGAGGCGGCTGTGAGCGGCGCGGCGGAGGCGCTGAGCCGGCTGGCGGCGGCGGGGAAGCGCCTGTGCTACGTGACCAACAACAGCAGCCGGACCCGCACGGCCTACACCGAGAAGCTGCGGCGCCTGGGCTTCCCCCCTGCGGAGACCCGGCACATCTTCGGGTCGGCCTACTGCGCCGCCCGCTACCTCCGCCAGGCACTGCCGCCTGGAGCCGCCGCCTACGTGCTGGGCAGCCCCGCTCTGGCTGCCGAGCTGGAGGCCGCGGGGATCCCCAACCTAGGCCCCGGCCCCGCCGCCCTGCCAGGGCCTGCTCCCGCTGACTGGGCCCAGGCGCCGCTCGACCCCGCCGTCCGCGCAGTCCTTGTGGGATTCGACGAGCACTTCAGCTACGCCAAGCTGTGCCAGGCGCTGCGCTACCTCCTGCGCGGCGGCCCCGACTGCCTGCTCGTGGGCACCAACCGAGACAACCGTCTCCCACTCGAGGGCGGCGCCGCCATCCCCGGTGAGCGGGCATTGGGGACGGGGGTGGTTCTGGGCTTCTGTGAGCGGGGAGGTGATGATTCCCCAGGCTCTGGGGGAGCTGGTCATTCATCGGGCCGGTAGCTTGGTGCAGAAGCACAGGGGAGCTTGGGCTTCTGCTCCTCAGTGCTCCATGTTGAAAGAAGGAGAAGCCTTGCTGATCCTTCCCTGGTGAATCGCGGTAACTTTTCCCTCTTGATTGGTGTTCGTGGCGCTGTAGTTTGCGTTTGAGGGAACAACAGTTCCCTTCTGATCTTGGAGCACAGTGTTACAGGGTTTTTGAGATCATGGTTCCTTTCTGATCTCCGTGTGGGATGCTCTTCCATGTTTTGTGACCAGTCCCTTCCTCTGCCCATGCAATCCCTGAAGCTGAGGGGTTGCATTTCCAGGTCACCGTGTGGTTTGCTGTTACCTCGTGTGGAGGATAAGCGCTGAGGAGGCACAGCCTGAACCCTCAGCTCACCACAGCTGAGTCACAGGTGTAGAACCTTATAAAGACAACTAATAGAAGGATGTTACAACTGGATCTGCTCTAGCAAAGAAATCCCGGGGCATTTATACCCCGCAGACCAGGAACCCACCCTCCACACAATCCCTGCACACCCTTTGGTCCAGTGGTGGTTCTGGCTGGAGACTCCCCAACATCTTCCATCTCCCTGTTCGATTCCTTGAGGCTGTTAGCTCAGTTGATAGCTGTAGCCTTGAAGTCTCCTTATCTCCCAGAGCTCTGGAGGGCCTGATTTGACTCTGTGCCATAAATCTTGGTGGAAGTTTTCAGCTGGTGGGTTAAGCCTTCAGGAGATCCAGCTCCTGTTGCTCAGAAAGCAAAGCCAAGCAAACAGTTTATAAAAGCACAGGGCAATGAGTGATCCGTCCTATTTGAAGCATAGTTAGGCCAAACAACTCTTCTCTTTGCACCGAGTCCTCTGCAGGCTCTAACTGATGTCCTCTGTTCCCCCACAGGGACCGGCTGCCTGGTGAAAGCAGTGGAGACGGCAGCCCAGCGCGAGGCCTTCATCGTGGGGAAGCCCAACCGCTACATGTTCGACTGCGTGGCCAGCGAGTTCAACATCGACCCCTCTCGCACCATCATGGTGGGCGATCGGCTGGACACAGACATCCTCATGGGCAACAGCTGCGGCCTCACCACCCTGCTGACACTCACCGGGGTCAGCACGCTGGATGAAGTGAAAGGCCACCAGGAGAGCGACTGTCCTGCCAGGCAGAGCCTGGTCCCAGATTACTATGTCGATAGCATCGCCGACCTGCTCCCGGCGCTGGGGGATGAGTAGAGCGAAGCACTTGCGGCCCCTGCAGCGGTACCCCGGGGAGGGCCCCCGTGAATCACCCCGTGATAGTCACGTACTCCTAGGATGCCACCTGGAGTTAGCAGCCCTTTAGCTTTGTAACCTCCCCGTGATGTTTCTGTTTACAGCGCGATCCAGAAATGCACTTTGAAGCAAAGGGGGCACTACGGTGTCACCCGAGTCCCGGGGGCTCGGGCCTTTGTCTTAACTTGAGCCACATCTGTCGTGGTGTCTGTGATGTCTGCTGTCACCTTGTCCTCCAGACTGACCTGAGTGATCTGAGGATGAGAACTCAGCATCCTCTGCTGTGTCCTCAACCGGAAAGACCCAGCTGAGTCTGGTTTATTCAGGGAAACGACTCGGGGTGTCGGTATCACAGCAGCTGGGCTTGGGAGCGGCACTGCCAGATGCAGTGCTTGGCCTTTAGCTTGAGGTGATCTTAGTTTGCGTGGACGGGGCTCTGTTTAGCGGAGCAGCCTCTGCGAATGTGACATTAGGTCACCGAGACTGGAATTCCCCTGAGAATGAAAGTCCTTTTCCTTCATTTGACCTTTGCAAATTGCACTGGGGGTGACTGCACTCCCCGAGTACAGGCGGTGGCTGAATGTGGGATGTGTGTGTAGATACAAGAGCGAAACACCCCGACCCTAAATATATCACAGAATATATTTAACTGATGAATTTAACTATTGGATTAGATAATTGATCTCCTTTCCAGGAGGGAGGAGAAGAGGAATGTGCTGCACTTATCACCGTAGGTTTAATTCTCCTCAGCTTTTGCATTAGGTAATGCAGAGAGCGTAACCACGTAGGGCTGTCCTTTGCCGCCACTGCTCCCGGGTCAGTTAGTGCTCCCCTCGGCATCGCCCTGGTTGTAGCTGCACTGTGTCAGTTAGCGATGGCTCGTGCTTCCTTCCCGCCCCTGAGGGTTAACTCACTCTTCCACATGTGCCCAGCGTGGGGCCCTGGCACCAGTGGGTCGCTCAGGTGATGGTTTCGATCTCTAGGTGGGTTTGGGCTCAGGCTGCGGGAGTAGATTTTTGTGCTGCTGAGCCCAAGGCCGCAGGTGAAGGCTGAAGCGAGCACTGGTTTATGCAACTAACACGTTCTGTTCCGTAGATCCCGCTCTGGGCAGTCACACTGGACACTGGCCGGCCTTCCTCTGCCGTGGTGGCGCCAAGGGGCTCTGGCTGTGTGTCGATGCTGTTTCCTTCCACTCTGGACACTTGAGGCCATCGGCCACCTTGTGTTTGTACAGCAATAACCCTGCGGGTCTTGGTGTCACCAAAGTACTCCCCAGTCTTGTAAAGGGGTGTCTGTCCATAACCTGGGGCTGCCTACGGAAGCTCCGCTCGTCTCTTCCTTGCTCCTGGTCTAGAAGGCTCTGGCTGCGTTAAGTCATGGAGAATCACAGGCAGAGCTTGCTCTGCGACTAATGTGGTGCTGGACACTGGTTCTACCACTGGTGGGGACCACCTGAGCACTGTGTTCTCTGTGCCTGCTGCTGAGAACTTTGGGAGGTGTCAAGTAAAGCTGTAAAGACGCGGCGAGGCCAGTGGAGTCACCGGAGCAGCACCCTGTCCCTGTGAGTCCCGCCCACTGCACTAGGGACCCGTTCCCTCACTCCCCCTGTGCCCACACGTGCTGGTGTCGGTTTGTGCTTCACAACTCTGTATCGACTTCCAAACGGTTTTTAAACCTCTACTTGAATTCACATTAAATTCAGAATCCTGCTTTCCCCTGACATCAGTGTCTTTTGTAGTCTGGGCTCGGCGAGCTGCACTGCCCGGAGATCCTGGGAGTTGTGGCTGTGCTTGGTGTTCGGCAGCCTGGAGCTGCTGCAGCTGGGATGAAGCAGAGCTGTTAGACCCAGGGCAGTGGCACCCTGGGGTAGATCAGAAGGGGGAGGAGAACTTCTCCTCCCCCTCTACTCTGCTCTGGTGAGACCACAGTTGGGATGTTGTGTCTAGTTGTGCGCCCCTAAGTTCCAGAAGGACACAGAGCTGCTGGAGAGAGCCCAGCACAGGGATGAAGGGGCCCTTCAGTGCTGTGCCAGGGGGACTGGATTAGATGGTCTTTCAAGGTCCCTTCCAATCCCTAATGTTCTGGGATTCAGTGATTGTATTGACCCAACTGGAGAAGGAGCGGACATCTGCAGCAAGTGTTAGCTCTCCTTCCCCTTCTCTTGGTTAGCAGCACTAACTGCCTGACAGAAGTTAGGACCCAGTCCCACCTGTCAGGGGATGTAAAATGAGTCTTCAGTCTCCTGGCTTTGGAGGAAGGGAGTTCCAACATTTGGATGAGCCTGGACCTCTCTCCTCTGCAAAAAGGGACACATCTCTTACGCCTCTGACTTTGTCCTGCAGGAGTGACTGCTTGGAGCTCGTTCTTGCAGTCAGTTCTGAGCTGATTGGAGCCACCACCATTAGAAACTGCGTGTTTATGTAGTAAGGGTGGTGTCCTTCCACTGGAAGAGCTCGGGTTTGGCTTAGGGGAGGGAAGAGGGGAGCGGGGAGAGGGATTGTTGATGATTTAACGGTGAGAAACAGAGATGAGCTGCCCTCTTGGCTGAGTTGCTCAGCCCGGGGCTCTGTGTGTGGCAGGACAATGGCTAAAGGCTCTGTTTTCCCTCAGCAGGTACCACGTGAAGGATCCTACAGAGCCACTCCTCACCCTCCGGCTGGTTCCAGCTGGCTGGTAGGTCTGGAAGCCACTCACAAACTCCCTTGGGGGCTGCTGGGCTGCTCCCCGCGGGGTGTTTCTCCCCACAGCACACGGCTGAGGCTGTGGCGATGACTTAGGGGCAGTGGTCCTTCTCCCTAGACTATGGATTGAGCCAGGCCCTTCAGGGGAACACAATCGGGTCTGTGCTGGATGAAACAGTTGGCTCCAGCCCACGGAGCTCCGGCAGCACAAAGTCCATGCTGAAATGTAGAAATCGCTGATGACAGGGGCCGGCTGCCGCCTCCCCCTGTCCATTGTGCCTCTGCTGTTGGGAGCTGCCAGCTGGAAGGGCCGGCACAAAGCCCCCCATTGTCACCCCCAGCCCCACTCACAAGGTGAGCAGGAAGAGCAGGGCTGTGCCCTGACAGCATTGCTCCGCAGCCCGGGATCCAGCTGCACCCCCCTTCCCTTCTCCTCGCCCCAGGTGGCAGCTCTAAGGTTTCACCCTCCCCTGGGGCTGAGTGGAGGAGCTCCCAGCCCTGCGGGACAGGGACTGACGTTTTGGGACGCACTCCAGGGTTCCTCAGGAGCTGGGCAGGATGTGCAGCCCAAGTGTGGCCAGGAGGCAGAGCCACAGGAGCCAGCTCCTTGTCTGAAGGGGAGGATGGAGGGTCCGAGCGGCACCGGTGACGCTGCCCCTGCAGTGAGTATCTCCCGTCCCCCAGCTGTTGCTCCCAGAAAGGTTTGGTTTTCACCCCAACCTCAGCGCCCCACAGCTCAGCTCCTCGGGAGGCAGCTGCTCCATTACCCAGATTTTCTTGGCAGTGCCCACCCATAGCACAACCCAATGGTGGGGCAGAGCAGGGCACTCAGGTTCGAGGTGCCAGGGTACCCCAGGTTGCCCACAAACACACAGACATGTGGGCCAGGAGTCACTGTGTTTCTTCATTCATACCTTTACTGCCCACAGGAATCCTGATGGCTCTCAACAACCTCCTTGTTACTGCAGGGCTTGGCCTCTGCTGCCTCTGAGCCGGGGGGATTTCAGCGATGAGCAGTTTTACCTCTGCTGGTGCTCATGGATTCCCTGGTGGAACAAACCAGCGGAGATCAATGAGTGCCCCGGAGGCCCGATGAACCCGCTGCAGTGTGGCTGCAGCAGAGCTAACTGCGGGCACTTAGTGAATCCCCCTGGGTGCTTCACAGGACTGAGAAGCAGCTCGTTCTTTTAACTGTGGGGCTCTACAGCTGAGATCGTTGAATCCTCATCCTTTCTGCTTTGGAAAGACCATCTCGTGTGCCGTCGAGTTTGGTTTCACTGCTTCAGTGTCAGAATTGAAGCAGATTTTAGTGGAGACGCTAACGGTGACTCTGGTGCTTCACGGAACAGCTTGGGCTGCCTGGAGAACAACTGAGCCCTGAAATAACCAAGTGCACGGAGGGGTGAGGGAGCAGCATCGCCCCACACGGGCGTGTTCTGCTCTCAACCAAGAGAACTGGATTTCCCTCTAAAGTGCAGCCACAGCCCCTCTTGGTGGGCAATTTCCAGCTCCAGCCCCTCTCCAGCTGCAGGAAGAAAGAGCTCAGCTCTAGGAATGCTGATTACTGGGATACTGGATCAACTGGATCTAGGGGTCCTGCTGTGGCAGGGGGATTGGACTGGATGATCTTTTGAGGTCCCATCCAATCCCTAATGTTCTGTGAGACTCCAGTGCTGTGGGATCAATTGATGTTAATCCAGGGCTGCCCCGATGTCTGGGTGGTTCTGTGCTCACACAGCACTTGGTGATGGAGCAGGGAGTGATTTGTCACCAGCAGAAGGATCCATTTTAACCACAGTTCCTTGTCCCCAGGCCAGGCAGGGCTCCGCACACCTCCCAGCTCCATCCAGGACCTTCTGGATCATCTTGTCCATCGCCTTGTTTTCTGCAGCTGTTGGCATCAGTGTCATGGGAGTTCTTAGCTTCTCCTCCAGCTCTGCCCAGGTGAGGGACCTCAATTCCACCTCCTCCTTCTTGCAGTCCTGAGCTGTGCTGGAAGGGATGAGGTCAGGGCTGGGTTGGACTGTTCCCTGTCCCTAGAAGATGCGGGCAGGAGGGTGCTGGCAGTGCTGCAGGCAGTGAGCTGAGCAGTGGCTGTCTCACCCCTGCAAGAAGCTGTTGCTTAGAGGAACTTCGGTGCCTCTTTGGTCAATGAGGCCATGAGCTGGGACCTCCCTAAGTCCACGCTGCAGCCTCTGTGAGTCTGTGAGATGCTGCCCACAAGCACTCAACAGCAATAGCTGGCACTGCCCTCCCTCTCTCGGTGCCCAGGCTGACTCACAGCTCGTCCGGCTAACGCTCCAGGGCCAGCAAGAGCCACTGAGGAACCAGACAGCCTTGGTGGACAAGTCCAGGAGCACCGTGACCTACTACATAACCTCGCAGAGCAACCACAGCGCCGTGGTGCTGTATGACAGCAGGAACGTGAGTGAGTGGGGCCTGGGACCTGCCTTGTTAGCCTGGGAGTGAACAGGCTGCTGAGAGAAGAGCTGCTGGGCTGGGAGCGAGAGCTCTAGACCAGGAGAAACATCAAGCGGCTACTAATCGGTGCCTCCTCTGCACCTTTACTGAGGAAAGTCAGTGCAGGGCAAGAGGAGAACTGTCCAGGCTTTGGGCTCTTGGAATCATGAAATGGTTCTGGTTGGAAAGGACCTTTAAGATCATTGAGTCCCAACTGTTAACCCACTCTCAGCTGCTCCTCAGAGCACGGGTGCTCCAGCCCCTTCCCCAGCTCTATTGCTGGGCTTGCTGCAGCCCCTCCGTGTCCTTTTGGCCCAGACCTGACCCCAGGAGTCAAGCTGGGGTCTCACCAGTGCCCAGCACAGGGGGATGATCCCTGCCCTGGTCCCACTGCCCACCCCAGTGCTGGCACCAGCTGTCTGATGCGGGTATAGACCACAGTGGGTTTGTGCTCCTGCTCTCACTGGGCTCCCTCTGTCTCACAGGGCCTCGTGTGCTACAAGCCGGGGGAGCAGCGCACCTGCTACCTGCGGAGGATGGACGCCTGGGACCTCCAGACCCTGCAGACCGCTCTCAACTCCTCTGAGCAAAGAGTGAGCAGCCGCAGCTGCTGTTCCCTCGGGCAGCTGAGCAGACAGGGGCGATGGATTGGGCTCTGCCTGGTCTTGGCTGACTGCAGTCCCATTTCTTGGTGGATTTGTGTTCCCAGTGGTGCCACTGGAACCGGTTGCCCAGGTTGCTGGTGGAGTCCCCATCCCTGGAGGGGTTTAAAACCCGAGTAGCTGGAGCACTTGAGGCCATGGTGTAGGGGTTAGGGAGCTGTTGGGATGAGGGCTGGGCTTGATGCTCCTGGAGGTCCTTTCCAGCCAGGGTGACTGGATGTTTCTATGACTAACGCCAGCATCCCATCTGTGGCCAAATGAGGCCATCGGCTCTCCCAGCCGGGGTTGCAGTTACCAGTTGCTGCCTGGAGCCAGTGCCTTGCACAGGATCAGAGCTCAGGCAGCAGCTCCCAGTTGTACCAGTACTCTCCTCTTTGCCATGAGAAAGAGCAGAGCTGCAGGTCAGGGGAGGAGGCTAATGTCCCACCGAGGTGAACAGCAGAGCTCTGGCGGGTCCCGCTCCCACTGGATTCTGTTACCTGCTCAAAAATCTGGGGAACAGGCAGACAAAGGGGGTTTGTTAGTGACTCACAGGGGACAAACCCTGGAGGAAGTCAGGTAGAGGGACCCTCTGACCTCAGCATTAACGGATGCCTGGGCAGGGGGCAGATTCTGTTTCAAGGAGACAGAAAGCCCCATTTTTGTGGTGCCCCTGCCATCTGCTCTCCATTTCCTCGGGGTATCCTGGAGGCTCCCACCCAGCTGGGAAGCGATGGGCAGGGTTTAACCCAGGGGAGGGTGGGAGCTGCCCCAAGAGCTGGTTGCTGAAGGGAATGTGAGGAGCTGAAATCGTGTGAAGCTCCCCTTCATGGAGGTAAAAGAGGTGGTAGTGCCAGGGCTGCCAGTGGCCATCGAATGGGACTCAGCGTGGAGGGACACAGGCCCTCAGGAGGAATTAACAGGAATTCCTGTTCCTTCCAGGTTGATCAGCTGCTCAGCCAGAATAACCAGACCAAGTACTACCGGGAGTTCCTGGGCATCCTGGCAGGGCAAGAGGTGGATCCCTGGAGCCTGGGGGAGGCTGTGCAGGACCTGTGTGAGCAGACCTCCATCTTCTGGGTCAGGCGAGGGGCAGGTAAGCTGTGCTGGGACCCCCTGCCAAAGGGAGGGGGAGCACGCTTGGTGTTTCTGGTCCCTCTAGGAGGGCCTGCCCAGGCCTGGGACAGGTACCCTCTAGTTGGGTATCAAACCTCTGTTCAGCCTTCACCGAGTGCCAGCTCTTCCCCACAACCCGTGGTGCCGGCTGGGAAAGGCTTCGAGTTCCCTTCCACGGGCAGCAGGGCACAACCACAGCACAGAGCAACCCCCTGCCATGCCGATGGCCTCACATTCATCACCTTCCTCTGCAGAAGCAGCCCGCTGGGCTCTCCTGCTGCTCTGTCTAGCTCCAGCTTTAATGAGGAAGGTCGTTGTTCCCCGAGGCTTTCCCCAGGGACTCCCGGCAGGATCAATCCTCTCACCCCAGTTCTGTCCTTGCTCATTTGGCAGGTCCGGGGCGGCAGCGACTGATCTATCTGTGCATCGACATCTGTTTTCCCAGCAACATTTGTGTCTCTATCTGCTTCTATTACCTCCCCGAGTAAGCGCCGCCGCCGCGCTGCCCTCTCGTTGCCCTCCAGGCTCGAACTGGATTCCTGGAAAGTCCACAAGGAAGGTACCGGCGGCACCATCCCCCAACAGCTTCCTGCTGCAGATCAGGAGAGGGTTTAGAAAAACAAGAGGACTCTGCTCGGCGCCGCCAGGGCAGACACTTTATTGGCAGCTCTGCTGCAGGGCCGCGTCGTGTCCGTAGGTACTAGGGGGTCCAGCCTAGAGGAATCGGCTGCAGTAGCTCGTGTCGGGGCTGCCTGCCCTGCTCAGTCTGGTTGGGGAGAGGTTGGCTTTGTGCAAGCAGCTCTCTCAGCGAGTCTGAAATACCCTGCAAATAAAGGGATTGCAGAACCAGCCCCCAGCTGCTGCCTCTCCTCTCTCTGCTCTTCTGCGTGAAAGGCTGGGTTTGTCTTCTTCCCCCCACTCTGGGATACAAGGACATGACAAAGCTACCGGCAGCCGACGCCACCGGGATTCCTGCAGCTGAGCTGCACCCAGCTCCCCGCCGCGGGACCCCGCTCCCCGTTTGTCCTCCCGCAGAGGCCGCCCGCGTTTCCGTAAGGCTCTGCTAGGAGCTGAAGCCTGCTCTCACCCCAGGCAGACGCAGCGCTCCCGCCAGAGACCGAGGCCTCTCCATCAGAGGAGGAGGTGGCTGCAAGCACGCGGCTCGGACTGCAGCACGGGCGCTTGCCACCGCGAGACCAGGGAGAACGAGCGGAGCTGCTCTCCTTGCCGCAGGCGTCACCCCAACACGCTGTCGTTGAAGGCGAGGCAGACGACTGCTTTCTGGTGGCCGCTGTATTCCCTCTTGATCTCCCCCGTCTCCACGCACCAGAGTCTGGCCAGGTTATCTGAGGAGGCTGGAACGCAGAGAGGAAAGAGAGCTGCATCTCCCTACGCTCCGTTAGGAGACTCCTCTCCTGCTGCGCTCAGCGCAGCCCCAGGGCTGTGGGTGACCAGTAAGGAGCTGCACAGAGCACCCAGCTCAGCACCCTCCTGTATTGGCTGAGTTACTCTGGGGAGAGGTTCCTGTGGAAAGGACAACCTGTGTGTTTGGAAGCTCAAATCACTACCAGCTCAAACCAACCCCTCGCAGTGAAGACCATCTCTCCAGGTCTGAGGGAGCGAGCGGAGCAGGAGGCTGGGTGCCCTCTGCTCACTTACACTGGGCAACTTCCCATCTGGAGAAACGAGTGAGTCCAGTGCTGGTGCTGGGGGCCTGGCTCAGCCCACATCGAGCGGTGCCTCACCTGTGACGATGTACTGGGAGTCCCCGGAGAAAGCACAGTCCCACATCCAGCCCCGAGAGGTTTCCCCTGGGTTGTTGCTCTTAATGCTCAGCTCTGTCATCAGGGAGAAGTTCGAAGTCCTCCAGATCTTACAGGTCTGGTCTGCAGAACAGGTAGCCAAGAGCCTGCAAGGATGAGACACATGAGGGCAACGTCACTGGTCCCACTGAGCACCCAAGGGCCTCTCTCTCATTAAGGTGGGACAGCAGGGAGCTGGAGAGCTGCGTTCAGATCTCCTCACACCCCTGTCGTCTGACTGAGGAGACTCAAGCTGAACATGCGGGGAAGGAGCACACTGAGCCCACCCAGTTCTGCTGCTGGAAATCAGCAGTTCAATCCCAGCCGCAAGAACAGCTCATGGCTGTGAAACTTGCCAAGAGCGTGAGGCTGAGACACCACCGCCAGCACCCCAGTGCCATGAACCCCTCCTGCTCCTCCCTGGTGTCTGCGGGGCAGCGGGAGGCACAAGGGGCTCTGCCAGCCCTCAGAGAAGGGTTTGTTCTCTCTGCGGGCAGGCGAGGGGCCGCACGCACTCACGTGGAGTCGGGGCTGAACTTGCACTGCAGAGCGTAGCGGTTGTGCGCTGGGATCTTGGTCTTGGGGATGAGCTGGGTCACCTCCTCTCCAATGCCACCTGTCAGGTTCCACACGTAGCAGTTGCCCTGCGCCGAGACAGGAGGGATCTATGGCCGGGCTGCTGGTCGCCCACCCAAAAGCAGCCAGGACTTCCCATGTCCAAGCGCAGGCAGGGCCGGTCTGCGCAGACCAGCACGAGGGAAGGGCTCACAGCCCAGCAGCAGCAGCCACAGCACCGAGAAGCCCAGCCCCCGTTCACGGCCATCAGAGCTCACCGAGCTGTTAACAGCCGCCATGTAACTGGCATCGGGGTCAATATGAACCGAGTTCACAGAAACTTCAGGCTCTGGAATCAGCTGTTCATTGTGGTCGGTCTTCAGGTCCCAGATGTGAATGGCACCGCTCTGGTCACCCACAATCAGCTCTGCCTGCGAGAAAACAGCAGTCTCATCCCTCTGAGGAGCACCCCGCAAGCAGCCCCGAGCTGATGCCTCTGGAGCCACCACACGGAGCCTGCCTCAGGTTTTAAGCGCTGGAGTCCTGCCCTGCCAAGTAACTCCCCAGCGCAGAGCAGTTCAGAGCCGCAGCAGCTCCTGCCTGTGCGCTGAGAGGAGCACAGTGCCAACCCCACCTTCCACCCCGCGAAAGGGCCCTTCCCTTTCCAGCAGCCTTCTAATAATCTTACAACCTCCAGAGCAGCCGGCAGCCACCCGGAATCCAGAGCTGCTGCACAGCTCCAGCTCCAAACAACCCCCACGGGAGCCAAAGGCTTTTCAGCAGCTCAGAGACTGCAGGCATCGAGGTGCAGCTTGGCCAGTGAACAAACAGAGCACTCAAGAGTGAAGAGATACCTGAAGCACGCAACCCCAAACGGGTCTGACTCTCTCCCTTTCTCAGGGGAAGGACAAGAGCCAGCTGACTGAAGGGCAGCAGCTCTGGCTCTGATCCTGCACTCAAAGCAGAAGACAAAGCTGGCGGCTCTCCACGCGGAGCAGAGCTTTTATCGACAGCCTTGCGCTGCCCAGGGTTTTAGCAGAGTCCCCAGAGGAGATCGGGTCATCGGGCTCAGCTAATCCTGTACCTGCGAGCAGCAGCTGCTTCTGAGGAAGACGACCATCGCTCGATATATTTAGCTGACCGCAGGCGCAGGAGCGTCTGCCAGACGCCTCAGCCCCCTCTCAGCAGGGCTAAGTGCAGCTGCTGAGGCCGTCACGGGAGGGATCGCTCCGGTAACTGGCTGAGCATCGCTGCAGTGGGGCACTGCAGCACAGTGAAGGCATCTGAATAATCACTGCCAGCTCGGGGCTAATGAACCATGTTCTGCTCACGATCCAAGAGGTCTGCGACACGGCAGCAGCTTAGTTAATGATCAGCTCCCGCGTGAGAGCGATGAGGTTTGTTTTACACGCTCCCGCAGCTCCAGCAGCCTTTGGGTGAAGCCTGGTCCAAACGATTCATCTCAAATCCAGTCACAATCACAGAGTGTTAGGGTTTGGAAGGGACCTCCAAAGATCATCCAGTCCCATCCCCCTGCCACAGTAGGATCCCCTAGATCCAGTCGAACAGGAACATGCCCGGGTGGGTTTTAAATGTCTC
>JAOXOE010000771.1:5179932-5199004 GCA_028565055.1 Phoeniculus purpureus | reverse complement strand
AGGAGGTTCCACATCAGTGTGAGAAGGACCTTCTTGGCAGTGAGGGTGCCAGAGCCCTGGCAGGGGCTGCCCAGGGCGGGCTGTGGAGTCTCCTTCTCCGGAGACGTTTCAAACCCCCCTGGCCCTGTTCCTGGGTGACTGGTTCTAGGGGATCCTGCTGTGGCAGGGAGAAGGGACTGGATGATCTCTGGAGGTCCCTTCCAATCGCTGATGTTCTGGGATTCTGTGGTTTTTGCTGGCCAAACAAAACCCCTCCTGGGGTGACCTTGGAGAAGGCTGTGGGGCAGCCTGGGCCAGCGCTGGCCACGGTGCAGGAGCAGAGGACAATCTTGGACTCCGTCTCCTCTGCTCTCCGGCAGTGCTGCATCAGCTGGCACTTTGCTGGATCAGCTGGAACGTGAGAGCCTGAGCACCAGCACTAGCAGCATCAGATGCTTAACCTTTAAATATTCATCACCCCCTTATCGTGTGGCCTCCTCTAACCCTCTGCTCTTGCTTGCTGTGCCGAAAGCCCAAGCTGAGGGGACACAGGCAGCTCTGGGTGCTCAGCCCCAGGTGCTCAGTTCTGGGGGCTCAGCCCTGAGTCCTCGGCTCTGGGTGCTCAGGTCTGAGAGTTCAGCTCTGGGTACCCAGCTCTGTGAGCTCAGCCCTGGGAGCTCAACGCTGGGAGCTCAGCCCTGAGTGCCCAGCCCTGGATGCTTAGCCCTGGCAGCTCAGCTCTGGGTGCCCAGCTCTGTGAGCTAAGCCCTGGGTCCTCAGCTCTGGGTGGGAATGTGACAGCTCCTGTGGGTTTCAGCTTTTGAACCTGTTGTGGGGGGTATCCATGGGCTGCCTGATGCTCTGCTCCTGCCTAAAGCAGAGCCCCACGTGTTCAGCTCCTCCAGCTTAACCCACCGCGGGCTGGGGCTGTGGGTGGGCAGAGGTCAGGACGCCAGTTGCAGATGTGGTGTCCTGAGCTGTCTAGGGGTCTCTGCACAGCGAAGCTGAGGGAGAGCAGGGATGGGGCTGAGCTCCTGCCCCTACAGCCAGGTTCTGCACCAGAACAACAGAGGGAGAGCCTGTGGGGGTCAGGGAACCCCTCGTACACCCAGCAGGCAGCTCTCGGGGGTGACCAGCTCTCGGTCCTGTTGCCCAGCAGTGATCTCTCCTGCTCTCAGCCACCGACCACCCCCACCAGGGACCTCTTGAGGAGGCTCCTACCTCATGTCCAGACCGTTGAGGAAGAGGATCCTGTCCCCAGCTTTGAGAGCAGCTTTCTCAGCCGGGCTCCCTAAACACACAGGGAACGAGAGGGGCTTCAGCCAGGGGACCCCTCCGACAGCGATGGGATCCCAGTCCAGCCCAGGGACACCCCAGGGCAGAGCCCTGGGGCTGTTTGCAGACCTTCCCGACCTTTCAGGACAGGGAGGGCGTGAAGCCAGGCTGCGGCAGGAGCTGCTCAGCAGTGGCACCTCCAGCCCTGAGCCTCCCCACGGTCCCTTTTAGCAGCCGGGAAGCGCTGGAAGGTCCGAGCCCGGGCCGGAGCTGCAGTGGCCCTGGCTGCAGGGGGGTCCTCACCTGGCAGCACCGACTCGATCCACACCGGGGCATGGCCGCGCAGCGTGAAGCCGAAGCTCCTGTTGCCTTTGTAAACACGGACGGTCCTGCGGGGCAAAGAGGCGACTGTGGAGCCAGAGCCCGACTCCGGGGTCTCTCTTCCTTCCCCAGCCCCTCCAACACCCCATCAGCCCAGGTGCTCCCCAGGTCCTTGCTGCTCCCTGTGAGGTCCCTTTGAGCCCTGACAGTGGGGCGGGGGGAGGTTCTGCTTTACGAGAAACGGTGAGTTTTGAGGGGCAGAGACCCCACGATGAGAGAGAAATTAAACCCAGCTAAAGGCTTGGGAAGGGGCGGTAGGAAATCTCCCCGCTGGGAGGCTGATTGGAGCTGGGAATCGATCCCTGCGGGGAGCTAGGGGAAGGAAACAGCCCTGAGACTCTTCCCGAGCAGCAGGATGGTCGTAGGGGCTGATGCTCCACCGGCAGGGAGGGGCACTGGGGTCGGCATCAGTCACCACAAAAATGATGCTGGCAGGGAGTGGGGCCGGCAGCCCAGAGCCTGGAGACCCCGTCTGGGGGCAGGGGAATCGCTCAGGGCAGCTCATTCCCAGGGAGATGCCCTGGGGGTGCTGATAGAGCAGATCCTGCTCTCCTGTCCGTGGGATGAGGCTGGGGATGGAGCTGGAGCTGCTGCCAGCACTTGAGGGCTCCGGGGTGGCTGAGGTCTGGCCAGATGGGCAGCGGGAAGTGGGTCAATCCCCTGTGCACCAGGGGTTGTCCGTCCTTGCTCCTGCAGCCAGCCGCTGGGGCAGGGTGATGCTCGGGCACCCTGCAGCCCAGCCAGCACAGCCTGCGAGGACCAGCTCAGCTCCTCACATCGCTCAGCCCTGCCACAGCAACAGGGCACAAGGGGTGGCCTGCAGCTGGCATGGGGTGGGGGGGCAGTCTGGCCAACGTTCAGGATGGAGAGATCTTTGTTCTGATCCATCCAGGAACCCAAAGACATCCCCTTTCCTCAAGCTTCTCTGCCCTGGCACCACTGTCCATCCCCTGGTACCCCTCCCCATGCCCTGGCACACCCTTCCCCATGCCAGCATGGACTGGAGGGCACCCTGGAGAGCTGCTACCTGCGGGCAGCCCCCGAGGCCACGTTGCTGGTGACCAGTGAGGTGGATTTCCTTAGGCTCTTGCTGAGCTCCTCGTGGCTACGTGGCACCGAGCTGGCGCGGGTGGACACCAGCAGCCGCTCCTGGTGGTCTTCGCTCCGGCTGCGCCGCAGGCGGTTGCTGTGCTGCTGGCTCTTGGAGCGGCAGAGTTTGCTGATGAGGCTCTGCGACACCACCTCGTCGAAGCGCTGCCGGTGCTTCTTGGGGATGAAGATCCTGGAGAAAGGAGCCAAAGGATGGTGGGATGAGGAGCCGGGGCCAAGGCGACTGCAGCCCGGGGCTCCAGATCCAGCCACAGCTGGACAGGAGAGATCAGAGCAGCCCCGGCCCCTCGGGTGATCTTCTCCCCCTTAGTTCTCCCAGAGATGCTGGAGGACACTGGAGATGCTGGAGCTGCATCTCGTGCTGCAGCCCATGCACAGCTCCATCGGGGTGAGGACATCAGACCCCTCCCCAGTGCTCAGAGACAGATTCAAACAACTCGATGCCGCCTCCCCCATCATCTCCTGGGCTCTGATCAGACACTGGGCCCAGGACACCCAGGACAAGGCTCAGCTCCAGCCCCAGAGTAACCACCAGGGACACAGGTAGGGGGAGACCCTTGTCCCCATCCCATTGCCACCCTGCTCCTCACTGCCTGGGCTCCCATCAAGTGAGTGTCCCCCTGGGTTCCCCAAAGCACCTCCTCCAGACCCTCTTCACCTCCAGCATGTCCTGGGACCCCCAAAGTACTGCTCCCCATCTTTGTGCCCCCCACAAGGACCCCCAGTACCCTCAGGGGATGCACAGGCAGTGCAGAGCAGGACCCTGGGCTGCCCCCCTGGCTGGGACCTCACCCCTGTAACGTGGGGAAAGGTTTTCCCATTACAGCAGTGAGATGCTGACACCCCATCGCCCCTATTTAGGGGCTTCTGGAGGAGCTGCCACCTCCGGGTGTTTCTATGGCAACTCGTTAGGCAGCAGAGGTTCGTTAGTGCTCCTCACCCCGTGGGGTGCAACAACACGCTCCCCACATTAACACCGGCTCCACCGTCACCGCCAGCATCCCCAGGGCAGAGCTAACTGGGACAAACTGGCAGCTGCTGTCAGAGGACCTTGCTCCAGGGCTGGGGGGGCACCCTGTGACAATGGAGCTCCCGTGGGTCTCCTCTACTTGAGGAACCCAGTGCCCAGGTGGAGGCAGAGGAGGGGGAAAGGGAGGCTTCAGATCCCAAACGCACTGGGAGCCAAACACCCCTGTTTCCCCCCAAAAGGCAGAACTGGGGAGCTGATGCTCACACTGGGGAGCTGATGCTCATGCTGAGCAGTAGCCCTGAGCCATCCCGAGGTGGACATAAGGCCACACAAAGCATCTGAGGACTCTCAGCCCGTTTGTGAAGGAGCAGTAATGAGAGAAGAGAAGGACCCCAGCCCCATGGCAGGGGACGATGCAGTGCCGCAGCAGTGGGTCCCTGCAGGACCTTGTGGGATCCCTTTCTGGGATCCTTGTGGGCCAAACAAATCTGTTCCCATTACAGTTGGCCAAATTAAACTGGTTCCAGCAGGGCTGCCCCAGTTTGCAGCAGTTGCTGCTTCTCCCATGGGCTGCAAACATCAGGGCTGAGCAGCTCCGTCACCAAGGACGAGCTCGGAGGCTCTCAGCAGGAGCTGGAGGTGTCTCGGGCTGCAGAGGAGCTGAGGGGCTGCTAAAAATCACCCTGTTAAAGCTCTCAGAGGAGCTTCCTGCTGCAAAAGACTCCGTGGTGTGGCCTTGGGGAACCTGCGATGGCCCCGTGCTGCTGCGCACTGGATCCCCTGGGTTCTGCCGTCCCAGCTGGGTGTCCTGGGGTCTGCTCCAGTGAGGGACCCAGCAAAGGCAGCACTGGGTGTCATGGGGCATCACCGGGGTGCCATGGGGCAGCTCTGGTTCCTCAGCCCCAGGAGGGCTTTGGGAGACTCATACTGGTTTCATGCCTCCAGCTTCCTCTCTCTCCTTCTCCCACACTCTGGGTCAGCCCTGGCTCTGTTCCTCGGGGAAGAGGGGGTGGAGAAGGCACCCCCAGCCCTGTGCCCACTCCTCAGGCCCAGTGCAGGGGGCCTTCACTCCATCTTCAAAGCAGTCCAGCGGAGAAACCACCCAGCAGGAGCCCATCTGCCAGCTCAGCCGTGGGCTCACACCTCAGTCTGTGTCTCACTGGCTCCCCACAACCCCCAGCAGGCTCGTCACAGCTCAGCTCCAGGCAGTCAGTCCCCAGCTCTGCAGCCTGGCAGGTGCCCCCCCAGCCCAGCGCCCTGCACAACCACCTCTCCCATCCTGTGATGGGTCCTGAGCTCCCCGCAATGCTCCCACGCCACGAGTCACCAGCGCAGGACGTGTCCCCTCAAGCAGGGCAGTGCTGGTGGCTCCAGCCCCAGTGGGACCAGGTCAAGCCAGCACCAAGTTTGCCCTGAGCTCCTGCTCAGTCGGGGCTGGGAGTGGGGGATCCTCACTCCTTGCTCCATCCCACCCCGTGCACCACACAGCACCCCAAATCCCCACCCTGGCCACCCACAGAGACAAAACAGCCCCCACGGGCCCTTCCTCAGCCCCTCACCCCCAATTTTTCACCCCAGTTTTGCTCCGCTCCCCCTCCCCAGCTGCTCCGGACGGTGCTGTGGGAGGCACAGGGTGGTGTCAGCGCTGCCCTGGCACCTCAGGCTCAGAGCAGCAGGAGGAGACATCCCGGGGGCTGTGTGCCCAGCACCGGGCTGTGCCAGCTCCCCCGACCCCTGCCCCACGCGCGGACGCACAGACCTACCGAAAATGCCTGGAGAAGCTCCGGTCCTTCCCCATTTGTCGGGGTGCGGTGGGAACAAAGGGGAGATGCTTCAGCTCCTCATGCAGCTGAGGCTCAGCCCCGGCTCACGCCCACGACGCGGCCGGCTCCAACAAACCCAGCCGGTGCCCCCCTGCCACTTGGCACCCCCTCCGAGAGCGGGGACGGGGCCAGCTGCGACCGACGGCAGGTGCCACCTGCGCTCTCCCCTCGCCCTCGACAGCCCGGCCAGAGCTTCACCACCCGCCCGGCGTCCTCCTTCTCCTGATCCGACGGGGCTCAGCGCCCGCTCTGCCCTCTCTGTGCCCCGCGGCTCTGCCCCGGCTGGCAGCGCCGAAGCCGCTCGCTGCCCCCCGACTCTGCGGCGGGGAAGGAAGGAGCTGGGAAGGGAAAGGAGGGCAGGGCTCGGCGCCCAACTCCGGGGGGATGCCTGCCCGCCGCTAATTAGTTGACTTCTAAAGTGCCTCTGCTTCAATTACTGGCTGCTGCCAGGGGCGAGGAACCTTAAAGGCGACGAACGGCGGCTGCGGGGTGGAAGGTGGCCCAGGATGGTCCAGTAGAGGAGTCGGGGGACCCCCCCACACCCCACCAAAAGCCCCAGCCCCAAAAGCACGGAGCATCGTTCACCCGCGGGGGCAACACGGCAGCGCTGAGGGATGGAAGATAAACCCCCCCCTCTTTAATCTCAGCATCGCCGCCTCGAAGCGCAGCTGTGCCGCTTGGTGAGGGAGGATGCGGAGCTTCCCAAGGGCTGCCAGCACCAGACCCCAACATCTCCAGGTAGCGAAAGGAAGGGGGAAATGAAAAATTCATGGTTCAGCCCCAAAACCAAGCAGCCGGGAGCTGACCTTGAGCCTGTTCGGTTGCACAGAAGAGCACAGCCCGGGGTGGGCTCCGACACGGAGCTGCTCGAGGGGTCGGGTGGGAGCAGCGTCCCTGCCCCGGCTGGATCGCACACTGGGGAGAGGGAAGTCCTGCACAGCCTCATCCACCCAGCGAGACGTGGATCCGGGAACCCACAGACTGCCCACGGCTGTCGGTTGGGGGTCCAGTGGCCTCCAGCCCCGGCAGCTCTGAGAGTCAGGGGGCTGCCGGACCCTCACTGCAGCCCAGCAGTGGGCACAGACCCGGGATTCCAAGGAGAGGGGGGTGTTTCCCGTTATCCCTGGGAGCAGGAGGCTCCCTGATCCCTCATGGGGCTGCAGATGTTCTGCAGATGTGCCGGCTGTTCGGGTTCAGTGGGAGCAGCAGTGCAGACACGGTGGGGTGCAGCTGCCCCTGGGGTGTTTAAGGTGCTTCCCCAACAACAAGCTGTGGCTGTGGGGTGGGGGGAGCAGACCCCACCGGGCCTTTGCTCTGGGGTGTCCTGGTGATGCCCTGTGTGATCCCAGCCAAGAGCGTTCAGATCTCTGCTCCCAGGTGGTTTCACTGGTGGCAGGTTGGGGTTTGGGGGGGTTTTCCTGCTGCCCTAATTCCCTCTGTGGTTGTTGTGGGGCAGTAGATCCTGAGCTGGCCTGTCAGAGCAGGGAGGTTTGAAAGTAGGGAAAAGAGCTGCTTTTCCTCCCCCAGCAGCCGCCCAGCCCAACCTGGGCAGGAGGGCGGCGCCCGTGGGCATCAGGTAGTGCCAGGGCAATGCTGGGCTGGGGGACCTGAAGGAGCAGGAGAGCTCTCCTCTGCCTTAGAGGAGCTGGTCTGCGACGGGGAGGGCGGGGACAGCAGCCCCATCCATAAAATATCGATCCATAACCGATAAAGCTAGATGTCCCTAATCTGGAAGTCCCTGAACTGGAAGTCCCTGAACTGGAAGTCCCTGATCTGGAAGTCCATACAGTGAACGTCTGTACAATTTAAGGCCATAAAGAAAATCCCACAAAGAACAAAACCCATTATTAAAAGTACCCAATAAATTTTAAAAAACTCAGTAAGTTAAAAATCCATCAATACAAATCAATAAAAAGCCATAAATAAAAACCCCGTAATAAAAACCTCCATAAATAAAGTCGATAAATAAAAATTCATAACAAAAAGTCGATAAATAAAAATCAATAACTAAAATCTATGAATAAAAATAAATAAAATAAATAATAAATTAAATAAATAAATAAAATTAAACAAATCCATGATAAAAATCATCAGTAAAATTCATCAATAAAAATTCCATAAATAAAACCTCATAACTAAAATCCATTAATAAAAATCAATAAATAAAAATCCATAAAAATAAAAATCCATTAATAGAAATTCGTAAAGAAAATCCATAAATAAAAAAATCCATTAATAAAAGTCCATTAATAAGAATCCATTAATAAGAATCCATAAAATGAAACCCCGCAAATTAAATCCATAAGTAAAATTCCCTGAATAAAATCCGTCGATGGAAATCCATCAAAATCCATAATAAAAAAAATTATAAATAAAATCATTCAATAAAATCCCTCAATAACACCCCCCCCGCCCCGTAACTCAGCGCTCCCGACTCCATCAGCCCCTGACAGCCAGCTCCACGCACTCTAACCCCGCACCACTCCCGCTGCGGAGGTGCCGGTGGCTCTCCAGAGGCTCCAGCAGATGGCTGCGGGGTCTGGCCGCGGGGCCAGCGCCAGGATCTCTCACGGCCGCGGAGAACAAGCGGCGCCCCGCAGCCTTGCACTGGGATCCCGCAAGAAGGACAATCCCTGGTGGGCAGCGGGTGCCCGGGGTCAGAGTGTTGGGGCAGGGGTCGGTCGGAGAAGGGAAGGGGTCGCAGCCGAAGCAGTAGGGCCAGCAGCTCCCCCCAGCCCTTGCCCCGCAGCGAGACCTGAAGGGGACCCGGGAGCACCCGAAGCACCCGGCTCTGATCCTTTAAGGAATTTTCATGGCTGGGATGGGGGTGCGGATGCACAGCCCCCCCCAACCCCCACCTCTGGGGGTCCTGCAGCGCTGTAGGTCAGCCGGGACAGGGCGCTCTGCCCCTCCATCCCTCCCCAGTCCTACAGCGCAGACCATGGGGGGCACAACCGAGGGTCCCCCCAGTTCCCTGAGCCCCTGGCCCCGCTCCGCTGCTGGAGCCGCAGCTCTGCCCCAGTTTGAAACCAGCCCAGCAGCAACCAGAGCAGAGCTCAGAGGACCTCGAAATAACCCTCTGCCCTCCCCACAGCCCCTGTCTGTACCCAGAGGAGAGCAAACCCCCGCAGCTCCCGGGGAGCAGAGCCGGGGGGTGCAGGGGTATCACGCAGCAGGATTTCCCTCTCCCCAGCGGGATCAGCTCGGATGCAAGGAGTTAATCAAGTCTGAGCCCAGCGGGGTTCGGCGGCGCCAGCTGTGGGATCGGAGCTGTTCCAGAGCCGATCCCTTCCCTCGAGGGGTCCGCCGGGTTCGGTACTCACCCGAGGCAGCTCATCCTCGCCCCTCGCTGCTGCTGCGGATCATCTCTGCAGAGCTGCTGAACTAGGGTTGTGCCCTTTGACTGCACCCGCCGGCCATATGGGCAGGGGATGGAGGGGGCCGGGGGGGGCAACCGCGGCGGCACGTGAAGGGTCTGTCCCCGCTATCCACAGCCCGACAGGGATGGAGGAGAGGGCAGCACGTTAACATCTGCGGGAGCTTAATTCTGGGCAGATGGGATGGAATCCAGCAAGGAGAGGAGGAAAGGAAGGGCACGCCGGAAAAAACCCTACAAAAAACCCCCTAAGAGTGGGAAAAGCTCAAACCCTACAGAAAATAAACCCTAATGCTGGGAAAAGCTCAAACCCTACAGAAAATAAACCCTAAGAGTGGGAAAATCTCGAATCCTACAGAAAAAAACCCCTAATACTGGGAAAGCTGAGCTCGAGGGCAGCTGGAGGAGCCCACAGCCCTGGGTGCTGAGTCAGGGGTTTGGGTTTCTCAGCACGGCAGCACCTTGCCAGGAGCCCAGTAAACTCAGGGGGAGCCCAGGGAGGGGATGAGCAGGGGAGGGAGGACAAGCAACGGCCCTAAAAGAAATAGGGCTGGTGCAGAGAGAGGGTCCCATGGGACCCACAGGGTCAGCAAAGACAGGGAGGTAGCAGCCATCCAGCCCTGTGTGGCAGCCGCTGTGGGGTCACCCATGTGGGGCCACCGCTATGGACCCCATGGCAGGGCTCAACTGGTCTGCTGGGACCCTGAGATTTGGGGTCTCTTGCCAGCAGCACCCCTGGTATCACTCCCTGCACCCCTCCCCAGCCCCTGGCTGAGGGGCTGAGCCATTGCTGGAGCGAAGGGACTCATCCCAGTCCCTCCGAGGGCTCATCCCAGTCCCTCCGAGGGCTCATCCCAGCCCCTCCAAGGGCTTCTCTGGGCTTTCTAGGGTAAGAGACATGGGTGAGCTCAAGAGGTGTGGGGCTGCCCCTGCATCTCTCATGGAAACAGCCCCCAGAGAGCTGGGCAGAGCCTCCAGGGTTGCCCAGGCTGGGTGATGGGTACCCGCATGGCCCTGACCCCGTCCCTGCTCAGCTCCCTGTACCCTCAGGGGTGGCCCCACAGGATGAGTCCCAGGATGCCCATAGGGGCAGCTCAAATGGGGTCTGTTCACCTCAACTGCACCCCACTGCTGGGGGTCCTGAGCCCTGGGAGTGTTGAGACAGTCACCCTGGGACCCCTGGAGCCAGTGCTGGAAGCAGGGACTCCTCCACCAGGCACAGCCCTTCCCCAGTCCCGGGGTGCTGGCTGGGGGGTGCAGACCCCAAACCCTGCTCAGGACCCCGCAGGTATTGAAGGAATTGAAACCTCTCGCTCTCAGCTAAACCCTTGGGGTGGGAGATCCTGGGATAAGCAGCTCATCTGCACCCCAGGGCCCCCCCCGAGCTGGGAAACCCAGAGGCTCTGGCTCCAGGCTCAGCCACGGTCCCTTCCGCTGGTGGGCTGGGGGTTGGTGGGATGAGGACACCCTGGAGGGGTCCAGAGGATAATTCAGCTGCTTAAATCCCCTCTGCGGGGGGAAATAATCCCAGATAACTCCCTGGGGATGAGGATAAAGGGGGTGTCTCAGGCACTTGAGGGGTTTCTGTGGGTCTTGCTGGGGAAATTCTTCCTGAACGGTGGCTGCTGGGGTTTTATCCTTGTATTTGGGGTGATGGCTCAGACGGGGCTCGGGGCCACCCACTTCCACCCCCAGCCCCAGCAGGTAGGTTCAGGGGGGACAGGAGAGCCTGGACATGGGCACTGGACCCGAAGGTCCCCTCTGCAGGGTTCTTGCAGCATCCCCACTCAGTTATGGGGTTCCCTGGGTGCCCCACACGCAGCCACGGCAGGAGAAGGACCACTGACCCACTCCCCCCAATGCTCCCCAGCACCGGCTCCGCGGAGACCCCGGCACAGGGACGTTGTCATGGAAACGGTAAGATCCTGCAATTCCACCGATTAAAGCGGGAATTGGAAAGCTGGACCCGGAGCGGGGCCAGATGGAGCCCTGATTCCCTAATGGCCCTGGTCTCAGCCTGCCCGTAATCCCTGCCACCCCACGTGCCCGGGCTCCAACGCCGTTCTGCAGGGCCAGCCCGTGCTCATCCCGGCTCGGCAGGTGCTGGGGCATCCCCAGAGCGCTCCTGGGTCTTGCGAGCACAGCCCTGGCACAGCCCTGGCACCACGGGATGTGCAGCCACAGCCACTCCAGCCGGCCCCTTGGCCACCACCGGCTCTCGACTCAGGGTCCATCTGGGCTCTCAGAGAATCCCCAGTGGCGAACCCCATGTCCCTTGCGGTCCCATCCCAACCCACCCCTCACTGACGGGGGCTGGTGGCCATCGCAGAGGGGGTTCTGGCACCCCCCTCAGTACCTGATGCTGTCGATGAGGTGCTGGTGGGACTCCTGGGTGAGGACGGCGCAGAGGGCAGAGGCCAGGTCGTCCACCCTGCGCTCGGCCGCGTACTGCTTCAGGATGGCAAACACCTGCTCCTTGACCCGCGGCTGCTCCCCGAGGATGGCCTCGACCTGCAGGAGAGCATCAGCGAGCCGTCATCACGGTTGGAAAAGCCCTTCAAGGTCCTCAAGTCCAACCGCCCGCCCTACAAGCCCCAACCCCTAAACCCAACTCCCCAGACCCCCTGGCTGCCCGGCTGTTGAACCCCTCCAGGGATGCTGCCTCCACCTCCTCCCTGGGCAGCCTCTTCCAAGGCCTCCCCGCTCTTGCTGGGAAGAAGTTTGTCCTCAGATCCAACCTGACACAACCTGACCCCATTTCCTCTGCTCCTATCTCCGGTCCCTAGGGAGAAGACACCAGCCCCCACCTCACTAGGGGCAAGGGAGCGGCCGAGCAGTGAACCTCTGCCACGGGGGCACTGATGGAGGGGCTGCCTGTGTCTTCGTGGCCAGCGAGGAGGAGGAAGGAGAAGCCTTGGTCATCACCCCATCACTCAGCACTGCTGGGGTCTCACACATGTCCCTGGTGTTGCTGGGACCCCCAAACCCTGCTGGGACACAACTGGAGAGGCTCCGTGTCGGCTGGGCTGGCACCCAGCGGATGGAGCTGGAGCCCAGGGGGCAGAGGGCAGCGCGATGGGCTGCTGGAGGGGTTTCAGCTCCAGCCCTGCCCTGATCCTGCCGGGCAGCAAGGTCCTTCCCTTCGCTCTGGGGGGCTGCAGGGAATGGGGAGAGGGACTGTGACCCCTGAAACAGCCTCAGCAGCTCCCAGCTCTCCCCATCTGTGACAGGCAGGACAGGCTGATTAGCTAATTAGCAGGGAGCCAATTACCCTGCACAAGACCCGCCTTACTAGCCTCTCCCCAGGCTGAGGGGCTTTTCCTTGCCTCGGATAGTGGGTGCTGCTGCTGGCCCTGCAGCCTGGCCATGAGTGGGATGAAGAAACATGGGTCTGGGTCTGTGCTGGCACCAGGTTTGTCTGCTGCCCTCCAGCCCTGCCCTGGCGCAGGACAGAGCCCTCAGCTCCAGGTGCTCCCTGACCCCACATGGCAGCATCCCAGGGAGGGACTTTGCATCCCATCCCACTCACCATCTCCCCATGGAGGGCTGTCACCGGTGCTGGGACCCCCAGCCCAGCAGCTCCCAGTGCCGCTGGGTCTGAGCAGCTGCTGCCACCCCAGCACCGGCACCGCAGGGGCTCCTGGCAGTGCTTCAAGGTCAAGGAATCTGGGGCAGCCGTGTCCCCCGGGCACTCCTGTGCTTTTCCATCGCAATGTCCAGCACAGAGCAGAGGAGGCCAGTGGGGCTGCTGGTGGGCTGGATCCCAGGAGGGTGCTGGTGGCTTCTAGCCTGGGTTGAGAGCAGAGGGTGGGGGAGCTGGGGGGGTGCTGTCACCCCTGGTGTCATTGTGGTCCCAGGATGTCCCTGGGTGTGCAGGGTGCTGGAGGAGGTTCAGCTGAACCATCTCCACCACTTCCCAGTGATGCTGCTGGGACATCCAGCTGGCACAGCCCCACTCCAACCAGTAACGCAGCCTCTGGGCTGTCCACCAGGTGAGTGTGGGTCAAGCAGGGGCTCTGCCAAACGGGCAAAGAAGGGAAAACCCTCCCTGTCTCAGCTTGTGAGCAAGGAAAGGATCATCTCCAACCACCCAGCATCAGCAGCACCTCCTGGCTCCCAGCTCACAGGTAAATGAGGGGGGAACTCACCCCACTGGGGTTTATTTTCTGCTTCATGTGAAAACTTTGAGCCCCTTAAAGCTTCTGCACCGTTAGCCCCCTCTAGGTTGCTGCTTTTGCCAGGGCTCCAGCAGCAACCCTGCCTCTGCCCAGGATGGCTTTGCCAGGCAGGGAGGTGGTAGAGCTGCTGCTGCAGGAGCTTGGGGCATCAGGACCCCTCCAGCTGCCCTCCTGTGATCACCCAGGAAACCACTTCTTTGGGATAATGCAGCATCCTGAGCTGGAGGCAGCAGGGAGCAACCTCTCACCCTCCCATTGATGCGCTGCGGGCACCGATGCCACACGTGATGCCCTGTCCTGGGAATCCCAAGCACAGCCTGTCCATGGGAATCCTCAGTGCAGGAGCTGGCTGAGGGGATCTGGCTGCTCCCCACGAATCCCTTTATGGATAAAATAACCCCTCCCAACCCCCCAGCAGCCGGGTTATTCTCATAACAGGATCTCTTTTTGAAGGCTACTTTGAAATGGAAATCAGAGAGATTAAAAGGGAAGCGACCATCAGCAGATTAATAATCAGCAGGAGGAGATGTGCCTGGTGAATTCCCTGCTGGGAAGCCTTTGGGAGCAGAGTCAATGTGGAGCCACATCCAGCTTTGCCCCCTCTCACCAGAGCCCCCATCCAACCCGCCCTTGAACCCTTCCAGGGATGGAGCAGCCGCAACCTCCCTGGGCAGCCTGTTCCAGGGCCTCGGCACCCTCACTGGGAGGAAAAGCCTTCAGATGCAGCCTTGCCGACGGTTCAGGATCTCCCAGAAGATCTCAAGCTCTCTGCAGCCTCCCTCCATTCCCCAATCAGGTCATTTCCAGACCCTTCTCTGGAGCACTGAACCTCAAATGCACATCGCAGCACCGTGACCCAACCAGGAGCATCCCCCCATCCCGGTGTGGGACTCTCCAAACCCCATGGGGTAGGAAGTACCCAGAGCCCTGGTTGCTCACCCTACACCCCAGAGTTACCTTCTTGCTGAAGTCCCGGGCTTTCTGCCTCCTCTCCTGTCTCACGGTGCTGGGGATGGGGTCCCGTGTGCCGGCCCCTCGCTGCGGCCGCACCAGCCCCAGCCGTAGGGTCTGCCCGCGGCAAGAGTCCACCAGAGTGGCCACCACCTCCGGCACCATCACCGCCATCCCGTTGACCTCCAGTACGTAATCCCCGGGCTCAACCCCGCAGGCAGCGGCTGGTGACCCCAGGCTGACACTGGCCACTCGCGGGGGGCTGCCGCCGGCCACCTCGAAGCCGAAGGACCCGCGGGGTCCGGGGGTGATGTCGATGTGCTGCAGGCGGGACACCACCCCAATACTGGGGGGCACGTTGCCGCAGCGCCTGGCCAGCCCCAGCAGCGCCTCGTAGCCCAGGCTGGAGACTGGTTCTCCCTCGATCTCCAGCACCTCGTCGCCCGGGCGCAGCCCAGCCAGCGCCGCGCTGCTGCCGTCCTGCACCCACACGACGTAGCAGGGGCCGGTCCCGCTTATCTTGAACCCGAAGGCATCGGGCCAGCCCTCGTTGGTTGCCGGCATGGCTGCGACTGGGAAAGGAAGAGGGGGGAAAGGTTGGGGTGAGTGTTTCTGCCCTTAACCTTAGCTCCTCTAGGTGCCTGCAAGCCCTCGCTGGGGGGAGAAATGCCCCGAGAGGGGTGGTTTTCCTCTAGATCTCCCTAAAAAGCAGCTGTTCTTCTCCTGTGGCGCCGGCAGCGGGGAGCTGCCTGCCTGGAAAGGTCCGGGCTGCGCCGGCACCCGGGGTTGTGGCATCGCGCAGCCCCTGGCAGCACCCACCTAGCCCTGCGGGGTGCAATTAGGCACCTCCTTGCATTGATCTCGTTCGTTGTCTGCCTTTGTCTCCCGAAGGACCCTCTAATGCCCCCGGAAGGCCACATTCACACCCAGTCCACCCAGTTCCGGGGGCCAGCCCTGCTTTATCCAGCGCTTTGCAGCACCCGGAGTTTCAGCAGTTTTGGGGCTGCAGATCCATCAGCAGCTGCGAGACCCCCTCAGCTCTCCCGGGGCTGTTTCCTCATCCTCCTCATCCTATGCGAAGCTTAAACCGGGTCACAGCATCCTGAAACACAGCGATGGGCATTTCCAAAGGGACTCGTCTGTGGGTCCTTTGAAGGGCTCTGTGGCTGCTCGAGGGGAAACAGGGGACATCAGCCCCAGCCATGTGCAGGGCTTGTCTTTGCCCGGCCTGAGCGGGACCCGCTGGGCTGCCCGGCTCGCTCGGGTGCCCTTCGGATGCTGCTGAAATCATTCCTGTGGACGTTTCCTCTCCGTTTGCTCCCCCTGTGAGGATGCTTCTCACTCTGTTTGCTCTGCCTGTGTGGCTGAACCCAGCAAGGAAACACAGACCGTTTGAAAATCATCCTGCAGAGCAGAGGAGGGCTCGGAGTCACCCCCCTCCCTGAAAGCACCGTGAGTGTTGCGCTGGATCTCACTGCCTCAAGCGCAGGGACAGAGGGACTGAGCCCAGCAGCAGCTCTTGGTGCGTCCCCCTGACCCGGGAGGTCTCAGGGAGCACCCGGCAGTCTGACACCCCGTTGGAGAGCAGGGAGGTGACGGGAAAGGTTCTCCCGTCTGTTTTCGCCAGAGATAACTGGGACCTGCTCACTCCGAGACGAGAACGAAGAGAAAGGCAGGGAGCGAGTCGTTAACTCTGTGACAATAACCCACCTGCGACTGAGGGCTCCAGCAGAGCCCAGTAAGCAGTGGGATGGTCCCAGCGCTGCCACTCAGGGCTGAGCTCTGCGGTTAAGTGCCCGGCCGAGCAGCAGCCTTCGAGGAGCTGCATCGTCCCCTTCCACCTCTACAGCCCGTGGCTCAACACTTACAGAAGTCTGCAGCCATCCAGAGAGCCTGGTGGGATCTCACCAGCGGCAGGTTTGTCCCACTAAGAGGTCCAAGCTGTTTCCATCCTCCTCCACGACCCCTGGAAGTGGTTCCCACCTACTCGCTGGGCTCCTGGGGGCATCTCCCCGGCTCCCACCTTCTTGCTCGCTGCAGCCCCGGGGTGCCGGGGCAGAGGGCAGCTGCCCCTTTCCAGGCTTCTTACTGGAGCCCAGTGGCCTTGCAGCCGCTCGGAGTCAGCACCAGGCACACGGAAAGTCTTTCTCGCCTTTTCCTTCCCTAAGGAACTCGATTTCCATCGCAAAAAAGGAGCCTGGACGGACTAATTGCTGTGCTGGTCCTGCCCGAGTCTGGAGCTGACCTGAGCCCGCAGATCTGGGGGAATTAGGAGCTGGAAGGAGGTAAAAGAGCTTAGTGCCCGTGGAGGGAAATCCCTCACCCAGAGGGAAATCCGAGGTGACAGCACTCTGTGGGTGACAGCAGCGGTGCCACATGCCAGCGCCGCTGCCAAACGTGCCCAGAGCTCACCGGCCCCGAGACTCCGTGGGCAGGACCCCGCAGGTTTGGGGAGCAAGTGTCTGCCAAAGACCAGTGGTTTTGCTGCAGGATTCGAGGTCAGGACTGTCTTCCCCGGGGCTCTCCCCATCCAGGCTGCCCCGTGCAGGGGAGCGAGTCGGGGGGGTCTCTCGGTGGGGAGCGGCTCTGAGCCCCCCACGCTGGCACCGACTGCTCGCTAAGCTCCTGCTTCTGATTTTCCTCCCTGCTTCCTCAGCACTTAGGGATCGCAGGGCTTAGCACGATAAGAGGGCTTAGGTGCCACACGACCTGCTGTGGCACCGGCGGGAGGGGCTGTCTGGGTCCCAGCACAGACCACCCAGCACCCTGGGGCTGGCACTGTAGGGCTGGGTGGTGGAAACAACCTTCCTGGCCACCCGAGATGGGGCAGAGCCTGACCCAGGAGAGCTGCAGGGACCTGCTCTGCCCAGCCTGAAGGGAAGCACAGTGTGGTGGAGGGTCTTCCTCTTGCTCCTGCCCTTCATGTTCACATGTCGCTGCTGCAAAGGACTTGGAGACCTTCTCCTCCTCCTCTTCCTCTCCAGCTCTGGGCTTGGTGATGCTCTGCCAGAGATGGGACACAGCCCCTTTCCTGCAGGGTCCTCCTCAGCAGCTGAGATCCAGGAGAGCTGGTACCCTTCTCCCTGTTGACACTGACGTGTCTGGGCACCTCCTGTGCTGACTGCTGCCCACACAGGCCAGCAGGGCTGCAGAGCACTGGCAGGGATCTTCTTTCTTGACTCCTTTTTTCACCCAGTGATGTAGTTGCTTTATTTATTCCATTTCTCAGTGACTCAGGTGCTTTCAAACACCAGCAGTGAGTTCTAATCCTCGGGAGAAATCGCTTGTGGGATTCCCTCTAAGGAAAAGGGTGGTTTCCTTGAGGACTTCCCACTAAACTTGGACCAGACAAGGCTTTAAAACTCATTTGCACAGCACTTGGATCGAATTTGCTTCATCTTTCTGTGTCTTCATCTGATGTTAAAGTGTTTGCTGGCTCTTTCATCCATGAGAACAACCTCTAAGGGCACTAATTGTGGATGTTGCTCATCAGAGGTGCTGATGCCCTGCTCGATGCTGCTCCTGTGGGTAGCACAGGGACCCTGGCACTCGAACCCTGCCCATCTGCCAACACCCAAACCACCTCGTGCCTCCACGGTGCTGCCATGACCCATCCCTAGGGCCCTTCTGCACTGCCAGGCTGCACCCTCTGGCACCTCCAGCAGCACCAGGAAGGTCTGTGGGGGCAGAATCGTCGCTTTCTCAATAGGAAGGGAAGAAGTGACTTCTTCACATGATGTTTAGCAGGAGATGAGCATCTTGGGCTGCGCCCCAGGCCAGCTGTGTCGCGGGGGTTTCTCTCTCTTTCAGGTTCTGGTTGGGTGCCTCTGGAGGTTCCACAACTTATGAGGGAGAAAAAAAATCTCCCCTGCCTGCAAGTCAGCCTCAACTCCTGCCTCAGCGTCTCCACCAAACCATTTAACTCCGTCTGGGTGCCAAAGCAGCCTGGGCACCACCGCAGGACTTACCTGTTGTACCAGCGGCAGACTGGGAACCAGCACAACCATCCCAGCAGCTTCAGAGCTTTTGGATCAGTTACCTGGCGGCAGCGACTGGTGGAGTTTCTATGGCAGAGTCTGCCCTGACTCTGTAACCCAATCAGCCGCTCATTAGTGACAGCCCCGGGCTGGTTTCAGTTGACAGTGCCGGTGTAGGGAACTGGTACTGGTGTAGGGAACTGGTATTGGTGTGGAGAACCAGCACTGATGCGGGAGATTGGTCCTGGTATGTGGAACTGGCACCAGTAATAGGAAACAGCATCCACGAGGGACATGCATGGGGAATCAGCACTGGCGTGAGAAACCGGTACCGATATGGGAAGCTACTGTGGGGATTTGGCACTGGTGTGGGGAACTGGTACTAGCTTGGGGAACCAGCACTGGTGCGGGGAACCAGGATTGGCATGGGGAACTGGCACTGGTGTAAGGAACCAGTACCAGTATGGGAAGCTGCTGTGGGGAACCAGTGTGGGGAACTGGTACTGGCCTGGGGAACTGGTACTGTTGTGGGGAAGTGGCACACATGAGGAACCTGTGTGAGGAACTGGCACCAGCATGACAAACCTGTACTGGTATGGGAAGCTGCTGTGGGGAACTGGTACTGGCCTGTGGAACCAGCACTGGTGTGGTGAACTGGTAGTCGTGTGGGAAAGCGGCACGGGCATGGGGAACCATCACCGGAAAAGGGGGATCAGGACCTGGACTGGACTGCCCAGGACAGTGTTGGAGTCCCCATCCCTGGAGGTGTTGAAGGGCAGCCTGGCTGCGGCCCTTAGTGCCCTGGCGTGGCCGCTGGGCTGATGTCAGGTCCTGGGCCGGGCTGGATGAGCTCTGAGGGCTTTGCTCCCGTCGGGGGAGCCCCTGAGAGCCGGAAGTCCGGACCCTCTCGCTGCCGCCCCACTAAACTCCCCAAACCGGCCGCCGCCGCTTCCGGGTGGCGCCAGGCGCTGCTGCCGAGCACCGAGCGGGCGGGGCGGGCTCGGCCATCGATTGGCGGGGCTGGGGGCGGTGCCAGGAGCCGCCGGGGCGGG
>JAOXOE010000771.1:5160174-5172862 GCA_028565055.1 Phoeniculus purpureus | reverse complement strand
GGGGGATGGGACTGGATGATCTTTGGAGGTCCCTTCCAATCCCTAGTGACTGGATCTAGGGGATCCTGCTGTGGCAGGGGGATGGCCTGGATGATCTTTGGAGGTCCCTTCCAGTCCCTAATGTTCTGAGTAACGTCCCAGCAAACGAAGCTGTTGTAATTAACCCGTTTAGGTTAAAAATACTCTTTCCACTCTCCCAACCCTGGGGTGTTTACTGCTTGGAGTAGCTCTTGGAGCCCTGTGCTTGGGATGCTCGTGGCGGGGAAGGCGCTGTTGGCAGCGTGGGGCAGTCGGTGCTGTTTGTAGGGAATGCTCTAATCCTCTTTATTCATTACAGAGCTGATTAAAGCTGTAACAAATGGTGGCTCAGTTGTGGGGTTAGGAGCAGCCTTCCAGAACACTCTGCTGGATTGGAACTGAAAACCTTTGTGCCCAGTGGGAAGGTTCTGGTGTAGCAGGGCTCCTGCACCTTCGGTTCTCCAAATCCTTCTTGTCCCAGGGGACCGGCTCTGTTGCTGCTCCTGTGGGCTGCAGCTACCTTCTCTTTTGACCTCACCTGGGGTGGGGTGTGATGCCCAGCCCTGTGCTGGAGTCCAGCAACCATCCCCTGGGCTGCTGCTCATGATCTTCTCCTTCCCATTATGTGCAGAAGGTGTTGGGAAGCTCCAGGCTGGGCAGCAACTCTTCCCATTCCATGTGCTGGTGGATCCTGCCATCCAGAACATGGGGATGGCCCCTGGACCGGCAGCTTGGTCACAAGGCAGCAGATTTTGGGGGGCTCGGAGCAGGACCTGCTTTCCTCATTTGTAAGGGCTGGTTTGTAACTGAGCGATAACTGTTGGGACCACGTGGAGTTCAGCTGCTGGGCACCCAACCAGCCCCAGCTGCTTCAGGGTGGCCTCCAGCTTCTCTGTTTGGGGTGCTCTGGAAGGAGAAGGGTCTTGGGGCTGGGGGCCAGCTGGGCTTGAGACAGCCCTCGAGAACACTCTGCAATGGAATCCTCCCATTCTTAATCAGTTCTTGATTCCAGAAGGATTTCTTTAGTGCTTCGTGCTACCAGCCAGTAGGACTTCCAGGGATGAGGACAGAACCTGAAGTAGCCATGAAGAAGAGAATCTCTTCTTTTCTCGCCAGATGCTCAACTGCATCAGCAGAAGGACTCGGTGTCTGTGAAGCTGCACTTGGTGTAAACTGGTAGTACCTGTTGCTTGGAGGGACACAGAGGAGCCCTTGATGGCTCAGTGCTTCCCCTGGTGGCTCAGGAGATGGGCCCTGCTGTTCCCACCAGGCTCCATGTTCTGGTTTGGGGTTGTGGCCACTGAAAAACAATCTTCTGAAGTGGCTGCTGCTTGGCTTCCTGACTGAAGGTGGAATGTGGGGCTGCAGGAAGGGCGAGGCTCCTCCGTGTGCTTCCAAACCTGACATCATCATCATCGTCGTCGTCGTCGAGGCTTTTCCACATCCGCACCGGCTCGGGGACTCTGTCCTGAGCAACAGCTGTGGGAAACATCCCTCACCTCGCAGTCTGAGATCTGGATTTCCCAGCGGTGGCTGTAGGTCCCTGATAAAGCAGTTAGGGGTGCAGAGAGCTCTGGGGATGGGTGGGTGGTTCTGCACCACCCGTCATGCTGTATAGTCCCTGTGTGTCCCATGGGCTCCCTGGGAAGGAGAAGTCAAACCTTTTGATGATTCTAAAGCTGTCTGGAAGCTTCACTGGTTGGGTTTACATGAGTGGGGTGTCTAAAGCCATTCAGAGCATCCAGGAGCTTTCTGGTGGTGCAGCAGTGGGTTCTGTTGAGCGCCGATGTGGTCAGAAGGAACGTGGTTCCCCTGAAGATGCCTCCTCTGAAATCATTCCCTGAGTCCCAGTAGCCCAAGGGGGGAATTTACGGAATCCTAGAGGAATTTGGTTGTTGCTGCTGGGGTGGGAAGCCCTCTGTGCGCTCACAGGCTGTCCCTGCTCTGTGACTAACAGATGGATTGACAATGAATAACGGATCCAGCTCCAAGTTCTCCAGATGCTCTCCAGGGCTGTTGCGAATTGGGTCATCAGAGGCGGCCGGTTTGTGTCTGAAGCCGCCCCTTTGGTTCAGACAGTGCCAGGTGTCTGGCTGGTGCCACATCAGTGTGGGAGTGCTCTGGTCCAGGCTGAAGGAACCACTGAAGTGCCGCTGTCTGAGATGCACGCGAGGGTCCCTGAAAGCATCAGCTGCCCGAGGTGGATGTAGAAACCAGCTGCATTTTTTTCTGGAGCAGATTTCTAGGCACAAGAAGAACTTATATGTGGGTATAAGTGATGGTGGAGGAGACTGCAGCTCTCCTGTTGCTGTAGCCCCAGTCTGTTCCACTCAGTTAGTCCCCGTGTGCGTGGTGCTGCTGCCTGGTGGCTGCTCTGAGCCGCTCTGGAAGGACCACAGCTGGTGGCAGGTTGGAGTAGTAGCTGCCACGAGAGTCTCCTGTGAAGCACCATTTTCTCTCACCAGAAAATGCTGACGTGGCTGGAGCTGCAGGTGTCATAGAGTTCTAGAATGGCCTGGGCTGGAAGGGACCTCCAAAGGGCATCTGGTCCCCTGCAGTGAGCAGGGACCTCTTCAACTTCATCAAGGTTGCCCAGCTATCCTTAGACACAACAATCAGGTAGGCTGATGGGCTGATGTGCAACCAGCAGCTGGTGTTGGAAGAGGTGGGTGCTTTTACAAAAGCCACTTGAGCAGCTCAGAGAGCTCCTGCTCAGCGCTCTGCCCCAGCCTCCCTCTGCCTGTGTGGCTGCAGCCACCAGGGTGATGTCTGACCTGACAGGCAGCTGAACTGGTGCAGGCTCTTGTCTGTCCCCCAGTTCTGCGTAACAGCATTGCGATGCTCAGCACCGTGCTCCTACAGGAGTGGTTAGGAGCAACCTGTTCTCCTCCCAACTCCACAAGCTGATGTGTGTGGTACCTGCCTCGTAGGGTGAGACAGGAATCTTCTTCAGAATGGGCTGCTGGGGCTGCAGCTCTTCTGCAGGAGACTTTGCAAGGCTAAAATCACAGAATCCCAGAACATTAGGGGTTGGAAGGAACCTCCAAAGATCATCCAGTCCCATCCCCCTGCCACAGCAGGATCCCCTAGATCCAGTCATTGGGGATGGGAGGGGACCTCCAGAGATCATCCAGTGCAATCCCCCTGCCACAGCAGGATCCCCTAGATCCAGTCATTGGGGATGGGAGGGGACCTCCAGAGATCATCCAGTCCAATCCCCCTGCCACAGCAGGATGTTTTAAAGCCTCAGGTGATTCTGTGCAGCAAGATGTGATCTCTGTTGGTGTTTCTGCGTGTGTGGAAGTCAAGTTTATCAATCTTGAGTGAGTTTCCCTAAACAAATAAATGCTGCAGCGCTTGCAGTTTGTCTTGTGGAGGGTTTGAGCTCCTGGAGTCTGCTGTTACTGGGCACCTGGTGCTTCACAAACCCTTGAAGCAGATGCTGTGCGGTGGGATGGAGGCACAGCCCAACCTGTGAGTGGTGTCTGTGGAGGCATTTTGCACCTTCAGCTGGTGGAGCCCGATGGAGGACCAGCGTTGCTGGAGGTTATTAAGCAGATTGCAAGGTCAATCGTAGCTGAGGAGCTCTGACAGCAGCAGGGGAAACTCTCTGGGCAGGAAAAGAGTTCTGGAGCCCTTCCAGATGCTCTGCAGTGCCGGTGAGCAGCCGGGAGTTCATCTTCCTCTGTTACAGACCCAGCAAAGGTAGGATAAAGCAGTGCTGCAGTGAATGAGTCAACATCAACCCAGTCTGTGTCAGCACGAAACAATCCAGAGCTGGTGTGGAAACCCAGGCTGGGAAAAGGTGTGGGATCGCTTGTGTAAAGGTCTGAGCGCGTGTCCTGCTGCTCGGAACTGGGTTATTAATGACACTGTTGAAATCCTTGGGGCAATCTTTGACCCTGAACACGCTCGTTGGTCTGACCATGGTCTGTTCTCCTCCCTTAGGGCTGAGAAAACGGAGGTGCTCAGTGAAGACCTGTTGCAGGTACTGTAACACACTCTCTGTTCCTGTCAGTGCTCTCTGTGACCCTCGAGCCTTCTGCAGGTGACCCCGAAGGAGCCTGTGGCTGGCAGCACGTTGCTGCAGCTGGAGGTGGCACAACTTGGTTACTGCTGTGTCTGAATCCCGTCCTGTGGCTGCGTAAAGTGACCGAGGAAGCATTTCTTTGCTTGTCATTAGCTGAACCAGCTCGTCAGGCTTCTGAGCCATCAGTGCTAACGACTTGCCAGCCCGTCTGCTGAAGGACCATGAGCTGGGAAGAAGCTGTGACTGGGCTCTGCTGGTTTCTGTCGTCATCTCTGGTTCTGCTGCAGAAATCAGCTCGGGGCTGACGAGAAGGGGCAGAACCACCCCAGCTGCCTCCTGGTAGACGGTGCCAGTCTCTTCTGAGTCTGGACCCGCTCTACACGAGCGATCAAGCGCTGAGCTGGTGATGCTTGTTCTCGGTTGTGTTTGCAGACTTGTCATCTCTCTGAGAATCCATCGTCTAATCTCTCCGTGCTTTCGTGGGGGAATTCTAGCTGCAACTGTTGGATTAACAGGGTTGACTGACTGCACGGAGCAGATTTGGCTACAGACTTGTTCTGTGGTTCTTTTCCTCCAGTTCCTTTGAGAGAGCCTTTTTTAGTGAGATGTGGCAGGAGGTAGATTGGTGAGGCCTCAGGTGAGCTGGGTCAGTGGTGGTGCTCGACTGGTTGCCAAGCCCCTTAGTTTGCTGGGGTTCAGGAGCTGCAGACAGCACATGGAAACCAACCCCGATGCAAGGGCTTTGATTCCACAGAGTCCCAGAACATTAGGGACTGGAAGGGACCTCGAAAGACCATCCAGTCCCATTTCCTGGCCACAGCAGAGTCCCCTGAATCCAGTCATTAGGGATGGGAAGGGACCTCCAAAGACGATCCAGTCCCATCCCCCTGGCACAGCAGGACCCCTAGATCCAGTCGTTAGGGATGGGAAGGGACCTCCAAAGACGATCCAGTCCCATCCCCCTGGCACAGCAGGACCCCTAGATCCAATCTCACAGGACCATGGCCAGGCAGGTTTGAAACGTCTCCAGAGAAGGAGACTCCACAACCCCCTGGGCAGCCTAACAGTGGAAGGAGCTGACCCAGCACCTTTCACCCAGCTTTTCAGGGGGCTGCTGGAGCTGAGCCAGAAGCACCGGAGCACTTGGCCCGGGATGTTTGTAGTTTCTGAGGCGATGTGCAGGATGAGATGGCGTAAAGGCTGCTAAAGCACCTTGACAGCCTCCACGGGCCCATCTGTTTTCTTGGTTAGCTGCAGAGCACGAAGGAGAAACAAAAGCCAAGAGCGCTGCTGCTCGGTGCCAAGAAAATTTTGCAAGCCAGGCTTTCCCAGGCGCAGAGCAGCCTGGCTACACCCAAGTGGAAGAATTTACTCACTTGTTTGTTTGCTCTTGGGGGCTCGTGGAGGGGAGGGAGGCTCTTATCTAACTAAAGAGCTGAAAAGCCTGGTACTGTTCCCTTCATAAATAGGTTTCACTATGTCCTCCTTTATATTTAGCTCCAGCTTTGACATAGGATCACCAGGGCTTTTTTTCCCCACCCTGTGTAACAGTCCATTTCAAGTGTCTCTGCTAACTGTGCTCCTGTCCGAGGACAAGGGCTGTAATTCAGCTCTGGAAGGGCTTCACAACAGCCCCCCTTTCTGGCAGCCCCTTGAAGGGGATAATAAAGCGATTGTGTGTGGACTTTGGTGCAGGGAAGGTGCCCCGAGGGTGCAGACAGCCTGTGGGTCACATTTTCACTTCAAAGGTACCTTAATGGAGATGGATGTCCTTGGTGGGTCTCCTGACATCTTTGAGCTGAAAAGCAGCTCAGAGAGGAGAGTGTAGTCCTCTGAGGTTTGGGGGTCTCTGGGGCTCCTGCCCTTTGAGCTGGGCAGCCAGGCTGCTCCGGAGGCTGTGTGTGACCAGCACAACCCACCACGTGTGGCTCGCTGAGGCTCTTTGGCTGCAGGATGTCGCACGTTTCAGGCGTGGAAATAACCCTGCCTTTAGTATTTGAAGTCTGAGCTACGTGTCGGTGCGAAAATAGACCCCTCACAAATAGCTGCTGGGTGAGAAGGTGGTGGTGGGGCTTTGTTCTGAAGGTAGCGCAGCTGGAGCAGCAGCAGAGCCCAGGCACAGCCCCTGCTTGTTCATCTGTCTTCGTGCAGCCTGGCTGGAAGTGAACAGAGAGCAAGCAGCTCGACTGCGTGCTCTGTAAATAGCAGGCGATGCCGTCTGCTTTCCGATCATCATCCCTCTTGGGATCAGCCTCCCTGCACCTTGTCCCACTGCAGTAGGGGTTTGCTGAGCACCTCAGCTTGGATTTATCCTGCCATCATCAGCAGCTTTTCGTGTCTCCTAGAGGAGGTGAAACTTCAGGCTTCCTGCTCTGCTCCTCCAGCTCACCAGCCCTCCTGAGCTGGTTCTTACCTTGGCAAAGGCTGCTGCTGGGTGGCCCAGCTCTGGGTGCTCCTCCAGGCTGTGGGTCAGCAGAACCACTGCTCCCTGCTGCTGAAAGAAGATGAGGAGCCCCGGTCCTGCGTTTGGTCCTGTGCTCAGCGCAGGGCTCCCACACCCAGCAGCAGCTGGAGCCAGATTCCTGCCTGTCCATGCCTTCCTCCACTGGCATCTTCCTCAGAGGTGCTCCCAGCCCACACCTTGAAGGGTCCTACTCTGTCCCTTCTCGTAGCTGTAGGTTTCACTACCTGCTATTGTTGGGACCTCTGTACATCCTTCCACCTGGAACTGCTTCGGGGGTGTCCACATCCCACCCCAGCAGTGCCAGATAAACTTGCTGGGAGTTAAAACTGTGGTGCTGGTCTCAGTTAGATGTTACAGCTCTGGGTAGTGTCTGGAATTCCGTGTCCATTCCAGCACAGCAGTCCCCATCGTGGAAAAACCAAGGGAGGGTCTCTTGCTCTGAGTCCGGGTTACGGGGCCTTTATCAGGAGCTGCCACGGGGCACAGTAACAGCACTAAAGCTCCTGCTCTGGCAGCTCCTCTGTGTTCCTGATTGATAGGAAAGCTGGGGAGGGCTGCTACCCTCTGCAAAACATCTCGGGAGTGATTTTAGAGCTCTGTCAAAGCCTGGAGCCTGTTCAGATCCATTCTGGTTCTGTTTTTTAAATAGAAACCATTCCAGAGGGCTGGTTTTTATTCTTGGTGAGTCATCAAAATGCAGATAAACCACATTCTTTGGGTGCTGTGCACAGCTCATCGCTTTGTTTGCTTCTCCTGCTCTTTGGGATTAAATAGCCCAAATTCCTTCCTCCAAATCCCTTAGAGAGCAGTTTGTTAAGGGGTGTCTTTGTCAGAGTCAGCCTGTGTGAATCACAGAGCCTTAGGGGTTGGAAGGGACCTGGAAAGAGCATCCAGTCCCATCCCCCTGCCACAGCAGGATCCCCTAGATCCAGTCATTAGGGATTGGAAGGGACCTTGGAAGATCACCCAGTCCAATCCCCCTGCCACAGCAGGGTCATTGGACAACTTAGGACCATTGAACAACATTTCTATTTTAGTTAAGTTACTGGCTGTCAAAAAGAGGTGTTAGGGAGGGGAGTGGGAAATCCTGTAGCCTCCATGTCTGCCTGATCCTGGCAATGTGACTTTTTATGATTCCCTCAGTTAGTGGGAACACTCTCACCTATTTTACATTCCTGCTTTCACAATTACAGCCCAGTTTTACATGGGAAAAATTAGCTTCACTAAGGCGAGTGAGTGCTCTCTTATTGCAGGGGAGGTGAGATCCAGGCAGTGAATTCCTGGCACACACCGAATTCCTGGCAGACACCTCGATTTTCCTCCATTTTCTTCATTTGGTAGGAGCTGTTTCAACAGTATTTTGTATTTTGGACCAGAAAAGACAGAAACCGAGTCAAAAGAGGAAATGTGTTTCCTTCCAATCACAACTGTATTGTTCAGCTGCGATCCAGCCCCGTAGGTGTCTGCACTGTGTCCATGTTCCTAAATGCTTCAGGACTCATTTGAAACCATCTGTGATTTAGACAGTCCTGTGTCTTAAAATACTTCAAGTTGGCTTCATTTTCCTGGACTTTAAAGTCAATTTGGAACTTCCATCAGCCTTCGTGCATTTCTTTCTGTAAATGACTTCAAGTAATTACTTCAATTACTTTATTTACTGCCTGTTTACTGAGTTTACAGTGCAAGAGTCGGCAGCTGTTCACAACAGTCCCACCCATTTGGATGTGAAAGTCTTTGGAGTTAGACCCATAGAATTGTTAGGGATTGGAAGGGACCTGGAAAGATCACCCAGTCCAATCCCCCTGTCACAGCAGGATCCCCTAGATCCAGTCCCAAGGAGTATGTCCAGTTGAGTTTTAAACATGCAACTCCCTTGGGCAGCCCATTCCAGTGCTCTGTCACCCTGATCCTGAAGAAGGTCCTTCTCATCTTGATGTGGGGCCTCCTGTGTTGCAGCTCACGCCCTATGTCCTGGATGATCTTTCAAGGTCCCTTCCAATCCCTCATGCGATTCTGTGAAACCTGCCCTATTTGTCCTTCACGTGGTAGAGGACACCCAGCACTTTGTCACCAAAGCTCAGCTTTAACCTGATGTCTGTGGTGATTAATGGTCCGTTTGAAAGGTAAGAATGTAGGCTGCAGTAGTGTTTGATTTATCCGGACTGTATTAAGGAGCCTACTTGCAGAGTACCTCATCCTACCCCTGGAGTCTAGAGCGTTTTGTGACCGTGCCCGGTTACCTTATTTCACGCACAATATACTGCTAAGAAACTACTAAGTATCAACCCCAGCCCCTGCTTTTCAACAAAGTAGATAAAATCTTCCCTCTGGCTTCATTTATGGAAACACTTGAATAACCCTGTGCTGTTCTACCCAGTTTAAATAAGAAAGTGCTGTAATGGGACTGGCGAGTGGCTTACCTCGAGCTAATCACCTTGCTCAGCCCTACATCAGGGAGTCGGTGATTTGATGATAAAATGTTAGTTCATTTCAAATCGTCATGGAGGCTGCACACGCCGCAAGTGTGTTCTTCTGAGCTACCTTCCTCAACTACGACATGAGAGCGAGGTACCGCTCCTTCCAGGGTGCTCCTTGCTGCGCAGCGGTCATGTCCAGTGGTGGTGCCATTGAATGGATTAGGAGAAGAGTTTGAGGCGACCTCAACTAGGAGTTCGTAGAGAAGCTAATCCAGATGTTTTATGGGTAAAGAAGAGAGATCTTCCAGGTGGTGAATGCAGGTGCAGAGTAGACCATAGACTCATAGAACCACTAGGGATTGGAAGGGACCTCAAAAGACCATCCAGTCCAATCCCCCTGCCACAGCAGGATCCCCTAGATCCAGTCATTAGGGATTGGAAGGGACCTTGAGAGATCACCCAGTCCAATCCCCTTCCCTAGCAGGATCGAGTTGGTAATTACCAGAACCCATTAATTTCTAACACGTTCATGTTTCTGACCAACCCATATCTAGTGTTTGGCATTCATCCATGGGAGCGTCTGGATGCCAGCGATACTTAGGCGGGGAATTAACAAAGGCAATGATTCACACATCAGGAAGAACTTCTTCCTGGAGAGAGTGGTCAGGCCCTGGGATGGGCTGCCCAGGGTGGGGGTTGCGTCCCCATCCCTTGATGAGTTTAAAAGTTGCTGAGATGTGGTGTTGGAGGATCTGGTGTAGGGGTGACCTTGTAGAGTGGTGGTGTTGGTTGGACTTGATCTTGGGTGTTTTTTCCAACCTGAATGATTCCACAATTCTATAGTGTCGGGATATCTGGTTTAGGGGTGCCCTTCTAGAGTGGGGGTTGATGGTTGGACTCGATGATCCCAGGGGTCTTTACCAACCTGAATGATTCTGTGATTCTATAGTGTTGGGGCATCTGGTTTGGGGGTGCCCTTGCAGAGTGGGGTTGATGGTTGGACTCGATGATCCCGGGGGTCTTTTCCAACCTGAGTGATTCTGAGATTCTTTTCAAACAAGTAATTTACAGGAAATAATTTGATATCCCTCGCAGTTCTGACAAAATAAGCCCCAAAATGTCTCGTTTCTCCCCAGCTTGTAAAACTGTCATTTCCACTGCTCTGAAATAGGTCTTTGCCTGCCAAACAGCTCGATTTTGGGAGAGAATGGTTGTCAATTGCCATTTTGCTTGGAATAAGCCGGGAGCGTTCAGACTTCGTCTCGATGCAAATAATATTTTCAAGGTGTGACAGAGTTTTGCAGTTGCCAGCACCTTGGAAATTAGGAGGCTGACTCCTCCCAAGCACATCTCGCTCAGGCACAAAGGTGTTTTCAAGAGGGTTCTGGCCGGCACTGCGCGCCAGCTTCACTCAGCGGGAGCAGGGGTCTGTGCTGCCTCTCTAAGTGTTGTAACCTAAAGCAGAAAAAAGCCACTTCTTTTCCTGAAACTTGGGGTTTTTTTCTTCCCAGGTGTTCTGCTCGATGTGGCTGCGTTTCACAGCCAAGCTGACCTTATGGAAAAGATTTAGAGCGCCTGCAGCAGCCTTGCCTGTGGCACTGGTGATGGATATCCTGCTGCTTTTGCTCCGAGCACTCTGCAGCGAAGCTCTTCACAGTCCCCTGCTTTCAGCCAGCCTGGGGCAGCTTTCCGTAGCTCTCTGCTTCATGGAAATCCTCACAGAGGCAACTGGAAGGATGCTGAATGGAAAAGAGGAACCTTCACTGCTCTCAGAAGTGAAATACGGTAAAGACAGCAGACGAGATCCTGCATTACATCTGATCACTTTAAGTCTCTTGTCCTCAGTGCTCAGTATAGCCCTGGCTCCCGGTCTGCAGACAATGAGGATTGGGTGAGACAACCGTAGAGCCCTTCAGCTTTCCTGCAGTGGTTCTTAAGCATCTGCTTGAGATGGGCTAACTGCAAAACAGGCTTCAATAGTTGCACTGATTTAGAATCGTAGAATCATTAGGAAGGGACCTCGAAAGATCATCTAATCCAATCCCCCTGCCACAGCAGGATCCCCTAGATCCTGTCATTAAGGATTGGAAGAGACCTCAAAAGACCATCCAGTGCAATCCCCCTGCCAGAGCAGGATCCCCTAGGCCAAATAGGACAGGAACACGTCCAGGAGGATTTTAAACATCTCCAGGCTCTACTACAAGCTCTAGAGTGCACTTAAGTTGAAAAATGAAACCTCTCTTCCTAAATTAAACCCATCCAAGTGGAAATGGAAAGAGTTTTGTGATCCTGCTGACTAAACTACCTGGTACAAGTAAACCTGCAGAACAACCCCCCACTAAAACCTGCATTTGTTCAAAGGGTGTCGAGGGGGATCCCCTCTGCCTGAGCCTAGGTGGCAGGAATTATAAGGCAGGGATAGAAAAGGGTCTCTTTGCAAGAGTCAGCCCAGAGACTTCTGTAAGGTGTCCTGGTTCAAAGATTGTATGACGGAGTGGGTGAAAAAGCCACGCTCATCCGTTACCACAAGTCTCGTAGAAAGTCTCAGGCGTGCGCACGCTCAACGCGTTAGCTTGCCCCTGACAAGGCTGCACTGGATTAGAGAGCAGCGCTCACTGCCTCGTGCTCTAAGGTGCTCCTACAAAGCTGCTAACTCCTCCTTCCTTCTGCTTGTTGTTTTTCTAATCTCAGAAGTAGGTAGTGCTGGCCCCGAGGGATGCTGAGCCGCTGTGTGAACACGGCAGAACTAGGCAGCGCTGGCTGATCTCTTGGGGTCCCTTCCCATCCCTAATGACTGGATCTAGGGGATCCTGCTGGGGCAGGGGGATGGGACTGGATGGTATTTGGAGGTCCCTGGTAGGGTTAGGGTTGTACAGTAGGGATGGTGGTTGGACTCGATGATCCCAAGGCTCTTTTCCAACCTGAATGACTCTATAATTCCATGATTCTAACTCCAGCAAGCTACTATGTTGTATAAGATTATGTTTTATGTGCATTTATAGGATGAGCTGATTATTAATTAATTACTATATGTCACCCTAAACCCCTAATGTAACGTCCAGAAAGCAAAGGGGATTCTTCAGTTTGGTGATTGTTGAAAACATTTCTTTCAGGGTGTGCTCACTGTGAAGAGCAGGAGGTTCACGGAAGCAGAAGCAGCTGGACTCACCGCCGGAGTCAAAAGGGTCGGAGGTGCTGCGTCAGAATCAGAAATGGACTGAAACTTCCAGCTCTGGCTGAAGGTCAGGACACAAATTATTTAATGATTTAATTTTCATGAATTCAAAATTCCGATTGGTGTCTGTGCCTGAACATATTTCTAGGACTATCTCGCTCAAACTGGGAGATTATGCTCTTTTATTCTTGAGCTCACACTGTCGTATCTGGTAGAAATCAGAGTCTGGCGGAGCAGCTCCGGCTGGCTGAAAGGCGCCTTTCTCCAGCAGGCTTCAGAGAATGAATGAATTTTTCAGAGCACGGGGAAGGGACGTTATGAGCTTTATGCAGACAGACTCCAGGGCTGCCTTCAGTAGGCAAATAGGACAGTGAGTGCTGGGTAGTCTCCCTTGACTTCATTACATGGGAAGTAATTAAAATGTTATATTCATCTCCCTGCTGAGGACAGGCTGAGGGAGCTGGGGCTCTTGAGCTTAGACAAGAGGAGACTGAGGGGTGACCCCATGGATGTTGATCAGTATGGGAAGGGTGGGTGTCAGGAGGCTGGAGCCAGGCTCTGCTCAGGGGCACCCAGTGACAGGA
>JAOXOE010000771.1:5125711-5152815 GCA_028565055.1 Phoeniculus purpureus | reverse complement strand
AACAGGATGTTTTCTTTCCTTCATAAAAGCACACACCTATAAGTCTGAAAATTCTACTAATTTTCAAACCACGATAAAAACCAATTCTGTTACTAATTTCAACTCCTGGTTTAAAGCAACAGGTCTCATCACTTCACGAAATTGTCAGCTACTGCCATTCTGAAACAGTGACCAAAGCAAAGCCTTGAAACAAGAGGGTATGGTTTTCTCTGAGCAGCTGCGTAGCTGCTTGCATCAAGAAAGTTAGATTATTAACTACTTTCCCAAATTAGAATTACAAAACTGAGAAATCCTCTGCGTTCTGGAATTATGTTTGATGTGAAAGTGAAACTGGAAGACATATACACTTTTAAATGAAATAATCAGCTTCTCACATTGGAAGTCACAAGTGTGACACACACACAATATAGATTTTCTATCCCTTTAAGTTCTAGATATTTTTGCACAAGCAATCTCATTTTATATGGACTAAATGCCTTCGAGTTAAAAAGTGTTTAAACTTAATCACACTCCTTCACTGGACTGTAGAAGATAATTTTTTTTTACATACACTGTTATTCACTGCACCTATTCAGTTTCACAGCACTTCTGCACCACCACAGCAGGTTTCAGTAATCTAAGATCCTACAACACATGTTTGACAAGACGTCTCTCCTATAACTATTCCCAAAAGAAATGCTTTCAGCTACAGAGCTAGCAGGCACTTAGGATGTACATCCATATCATAGGCCTCTACTTGCTTCCTAGGGAACCATGATACTAGAAAAAAGTAACGGGGGAAGCAGGAATGATGGCTTTAGAATCATAGAATCATCATGGCTGGAAAGCACCTCCAGGATCATCAAGTCCAGCCCTCATTCCAACGTCTCCCTAACACCTAGAGCATGGGCTTAAGTGCTCTATCTACTCATTTTTTAAACACCTCCAGGGATGGTGACTCCACCACCTCCCTTGGGAAGCCTGTTCCAGTGTCTAACAACTCTCTCAGTAAAGGGTTTCTTTCTAACATCCAATCTAAACCTCCTCTGATGCAACTTGAGGGCCATTTCCTCATTTCCCATCATGAGTAGTTTTGGAGAAGAGACCAGCACCAGCCTCACTACAACCTCCTTTTAGGTAGCTGTAGAGAGCAATAACGTCTTTTTGTTTTTCAGACAATCCCAAACTTTCCCAGAAGCAGAAAGGTAAAACATTATGTTTTGGAAAAAATAATTGGCTTCTATGAAAGAACTGAAATGCCAAAATCAATAGCAATATACAACATGCTGTGTTTAACACAGCCTCTAAACCAGAAATTAATCAGAGCCAGTCAGTATAAAGTGCAACAAGCTGCTTAAATACATTTTGCTCTATCTTTAGCGTTACAGGAAAGAAAAATTCAGTGAATGTACATAGTATTAACTGCTCAACACTGCAATGGCTGAAGAGGTTTAAGAGCCTTAAGAATCTTGCTGCAGGAATGATATGCCCTCTACTGGTTAGCAGGGAACTTTAGAAAGACATCTAGTGAACTCCTGGATTGACAGGCATTAACTCCCAACTGTGTCCACTTACTTCAGTATATCCATTCTATTCCTTGAAAAGAATTATCTGCTTCTGAGTCACTGAAACCTCTGAAGCAAAAAATCCTGAATGCTTGTGGTTTAAAGTTCTAATAAATAGCGCCTGAGACCACATAGCAGTGTCTCTAACAAGGGCAGAGAGCAATCAGGATGTCTGCCCTTTAATCATGTCTATAATATGAGATGTCGTAGGAAAAACACAGAAATATTTTTTCATAAATAACACCAACCACAGATCTCAAATAAGACAATTAAATGCCTACAACTTTGATTACTGTGACCTGCCCCTGAACAACTAACATGTGAGCACTCTGAATAGTTTCTTACCACGTGGCTTTATAAGTGAAAACGGTTAATGACTGTTTCTACCCTACTCTTTCTAGCCATTCAAATTCCCCCTACACTGCTGAACTAACACAGCTTAAATGCAGGCTGTTTTTGCCAAAGACTATTTTAGTGGTTTATTAAACAGATGAGGGAAGGTTGTATTATCTGTCTATTCAGCACTGGAACAAGTACAAGATACAGCATTCTTCCTAGAATCCTTATAATAACCAGGAAGAGCTATCAGATTATTTTGTCTATATGATTTGCTGCATTAAAATTGTCACTCAAAGTAACAAGTATTGTCTTCTTTCTTTCTTAAGGATGTAATTTTAGAATATTTAGTGTATTTGCTCTGGACATGAACATTTAGCAGCTTTACTTTGATAGTTATGGGCACATTAAATCAGTCATCTGATACCAACGTGTTTCAGACATATTTTGAATATATAATTGTTGTAGAAAACCTTACGTAGCATTAAGCATCGCTAGGTATTAAGGCCTATACAGTGTCTTGCATTAAAAATGTTAACAGCTGCCGATAAACACAACATATGATCCAAAAGTAGCTGTACGTCAACCTACAAATTATAATCGAAAGGAAAATTACCCCCAAAGTGATACACTTACCATTTTATGGTCATTGACTATCATGAGCTCCAGATATTTCATTTCTTCAAAGACACCACGAGACACCTGATGGATTAAAGAAACTCTTTGAGGAATCATGAAGATGCAGTGGTTTAAAAAAAATAACGGCAGCTGATTAAATAGGGTTGCCCATAAATACTACGTAGGGTGAGCAAGCCTGTAAAAACTGGGTCAGACATTCAACTAGGGCAAACAGTCATAGCTCCAGTAACTTAGCAAGTTATGATAGATGCTAGCTGAGTCACATTATGAAGAATATGTAGAGTATATTACTTTCTTGGTTCGGAAGCTTACTTTCACAAAGGAAAACAATCTCAAACACTAAAAACTCTTGTTCTAGTATACTATTCCCCACAGATTTAAGGAGGTAGGTAGTTACGAAAACCAGTGAGGAAGATTAAGCAACTTTAACTCAGTTATTTCCTTGACTGACACGTGCATGTGCTGATCATGAGGGCTGGCCACTTTTTCCTCTCAAAAATCCTGGTCTGGGTGTCCTCATTTGACTTTAATTCAATCCTAATACTTAAGTCAAATGAAAATAAAGCCAGATATCTGCAAAGTAGCAAGGCTTAACTCTAAATTATTGTTTATCCTCAAGCAGACTCAAAATTCTAAATCCATTTTCACTACTAAACCTCCATTCAAATGTTGCTTTATAGTATTGCTGTTAACTTTAGAAAGTTTAATCAACTTTCCTCCAAATATTCAAACTTCAAGTACTCAACATTTTTAAAGAAGAATTCTTGCTTTATCATTTGGTAATTAAATTATGCGACAACGCTAAGCTACCAAAACCACCTCTTTTCTTTCGACATTAAAGATTTCAGAAATCAGTGGGTTTGAGTTTGTTTTTATAGATGTCTTAACTCAGGGGTCAGACTTGTACTCACTGCTCTCTTTCTTCTTTTTCTCCTCAGCCACTGTAGTTCAGACAGAAAGGGCCATTCAGAACTAGATTCAGTTTCTGTACAAATTACAATTAAAGAAGTTCATGGCATTACTTTAAAAAACTTATGTCCAATCCAAAATTAGATTAAGATCACCAAAACTGGAAGAACCTTTGCTACTGAAAGGTTTAAAATACACAAAGTGTCTTATAACGAAATTCAGTCATTGAAAAATGTAAATTAAAGCATGCAAGAGGAGGTACAGAGATTGTAACCTAGGCTTAGAGCATACATTGGCTTCCACTGTGTGTCCTCAGTAGCATAAGTATCACTGATCAAAGTTAAATACTGGTCTTCACAGGGAGAAGTTTTTCAGCTGATAAATTCCATTGCAATAACTGTGAAGAATCAGACTAGTTATCTATTCTTCAAGTTTTTCCAAACAGACAGCAATCTCACACAGACCGTTAGCCTGACGTTAAAAAAAAAATCTCAAATTACATATACAATTATTTCTAATACTGAAAAACTCATATGGAAAAACATACCAAGGTCCTGCAGCTGCTTGGAGGATTGGGTTCCGTAAGTTCTTTGGATTATATGTGGCCTACTTTTATTTTCCTGATAAGAAAAATAGGTGACATTTTCTTCTAATTAATAACATCAACTGAAAAACTAGGCACTTCTTTCAGTATCACAGAACATTAGGGATCGGAAAGGACTCGAAAGATCATCTAGTCCAATCCCCCTGCCAGAGCAGTATGTATCATTTTTATCATCTGGCCATAAAATTCAAGCAACCACAGTACCAGTCTGGCAGAGTGCTGATTTGAAGCAATCTATTTGCAATTCCTGAGCAAATAAATCATGGAGCCACTCTGCTTCAGCACATTTACTGGCCTACAAAACTGAAGCATCACAGATTTGATATGACTTGAATAGCAGTCCTTTACAAGTCCTACTGTTAAGAGAACGCAGACCTTTTTTTTTCCCCAAAAATGAGATAATAATATACTGGGTTGAGATCTTCCTTCCACAATTAAAAATCAACTATTACTATTTATTATGAAAATGTGTTTTTCGAATTGCAGCAAAATGCAAGAAACTAATCAACATACTACCTTTAAGAGGATCCTTTCACCCTGTTTTATTGGTGTGTGTGACACTTAAAAATGAGACAATTTTTAATGCAGACTTTTTCTTTAGAGGTCTGACATGCCACAAATTATCACATCTTGGTATGTGCTCCAGAAAACAGCCATCTTTTCTTCTGTAACACCTCCTCTGCCGAGCCTACCAACACAAGCAATTCTGTTCAAAGGGTAAAATGCTACTTTCTGCAACTTCTGTAAGAAATACACAACACACTGAATGACAATGGCAGTCTCATCTCGGTGCCAAGGAAGGATATGGAACAGGTATCTAGACAGCCATTACAAAACAGTTAACTAGGCAGAGGTGAGGCTGACAGGTCAGTAGTTCCCAGGGTCCTCCTTTCTACCCTTTTCTAAAAGTAGATGTAATGCTTCCCTTCTTCCAGTCACTATGGACTTAACCTGACTGCCATGACTTTTCAGATATCATGGAGAGTGGCTTGGCAACTGAATCAGCCAGTTCTCTCAGGACTCTGGGATGCATCTCATCAAGTCGCATGGACTTGTGTATGTTCAGATTCCTCCAAAGGTCACAAACCTTGTTTTCACTTACAGTGAGAGGGACTTTGTCTCCCTGATCTCTGTCTTGTAGGCTACTGGCTTGAGAGCTGTGAGGAGAGAGGTTGCTAGTGAAAACTGAGGCAAAAAGAAAAACGTTGAAGATCTCAGCCTTCTCTTCATCTGTTTCTTCTAGCTCAGCATTATTGGCAGGGGTGGGGTATGCATTCTCGAACTTTCCTTTTTTGGTTCACATATCTGTAAAAGCCTTTCTTGTTTGTCTTTGCATCCTTTGCCAAGTTCAGCTCCAGCTGTGCCTTGGCCTTCCTGACCTCACCTCGACACACATGGGCAATCTCCCTATACTCTTCTGCCTCCACTGCTATGCAGGTCCATCCTGCCTTTAGTTTGACCAGCAGGTGTCAACACAGCCATACTGGTATCTTACCCTCTTTTTCCAATTTCTCACACCTGGGGATCGAGCTCTTGTCCTCTAAAGATCTGCCAGTTCTGTTCTGCCATCTTGTCCCTGAGGGTTGTCTCCCAGGAGGTCCTACTGACTAACTCACTGAAGAGCTGGAATTTTGCTTTCCTAAAATTTAGAGTCCTCACTATGCTTCTTATCTGTCTTACACCCCTTAGGACAGTGAACTGCACTAGTGCATGATCTCTGCAACCCAGGATGCCTCTAATCTTGACACACCTGATGAGTTCACTTGCATTTGTGATCATCAGGTCCAATAACGCATCCCCTTGGGTAGGACTGTCTATGTCTTGACTCAGTAAGTTGTTGTCGAGGCACTTGAGGAGTTTCCTGGATTGCCTACAGCTTGCTGTGCTACTTTTCCAACAAATATCAGGCTGGTTGAAACTCCCCAACAGGATGAGAGCCTGTAAGCACAATGTCTCCTGGAGCTGTAGTAAGAAGGTTTCACCATAGGCTCTTCTTAATCAGGTGGCCTGTAACAGATTCCAACCACGTGGCTCCTTTTGCTGTCTTGATCCTCAATTCTTACCCATAAGCTTTAAAGTCACTCATGGCTATTCTTTAGAGACAACTCTTCACACTCCATCCAATTCTTAACTTAGAAGGCAGCACCTCCACCTCTGCTTCCTTTCCTGTCCCTTCTGAACAGCCTGTAGCCATTGATAGACACACTCCAGTTGTAAGATTCATCCCACCAAGTTCCAGTAATGGCCACAATGTCGTAGCTTTCCTGTAGCACTTCAAACTCCTGTTTGCTGCCTATGCTGCATGCATTGGTGTAGAGGCACTTCAGATGGGCTGCTGAACAGTCATCTTTGTGGAGGGACACCTCTTTATTCCCCCAATGTGTTTCATGGGTACTAACCTAAGGTTTTGCCTGTGCTGCAGTGTTCACAGCTTGCCTCAGGGCAACAGGTTGAAGGTCTTTAATATTACTCCACCCCTCCAGCCCCAGTGTGTCAACCTCCTGCTTGTTACAAATGAGCTTGATATTGCCATCCTGCTACCCACTCACATTTAGTTTAAAGTCCTGTCAATCAGTCCCGCAATCTCGGGCAAAAATACTCTTCCCCTTTTGATTTCAGCATTCCTGGTGCTGTGAAGTTCTATCAAAGAACCCAGAATTGTGGTGGTGACACCAGCCATGTGTTGACTGCTCAGATTCTTCTGTTCCTTCCAAAGTCACTACTTTCAACTGGAAGGAGGGAGGAAAAAAAAATAACCTGTGGCCCAGATTCTCTCATGACCATCCCAGTACCCTGAAATCTCTAATTGTTCTTGGATTTCTAGTAGATGCCAACTCTCTACCCACATGGAAAAATCAGTAGTGACTAGTAATATGTGGACCTCACTAAGGTTTCTAGTTTCTCCTTCCCTAAAGATGTTTAAGACCTGCCTGGATGTGTTCCTGTGCGACTTGGTCTAGGTGATCCTGCTGTGGCAGGGGGACTGGACTAGATGATCTTTCGAGGTCCCTTCAATCTCTAATGTTCTGTGATTCTGTGGTATGTTCCTGTGCATCTTGATCTAGGTGGTCCTACTGTGTCAGGGGGGTTGGACTAGATGATCTTTCGAGGTCCCTTCCAATCCTTAATGTTCTGTGATTCTGTGATCACATCTGAATTAAGAGAACAGAAGTAACCCGGGTATTTTTTTGTCTATCAAACAGCAATCTCTGGAATTAGGCAAATAACGCTCTCACAGTTAGGAAGACACTAACTGCTAAAGCTTTTAGCTGTTTACCCTGTCAAACAGCATCCGATGCCCAACAGCCTCACCAAGAGACATTCACTTGTGTCACAGATTTTCTTGGGGAAAAGTACAGAGACCCACATGGGTCAGCGTGACCCACCTCTTCATCACAGCTGGGGAAAAGCATTTCTCTTTGCAGCAGAACGACGTCGCCGCGATACCCTGGTTGTCAAATACCGCAACTGCAGTCGTTGTTTATGCATTAGGGAAACCTCATCCTAAATCTGGCTCTGTATGGGGGTGAAAAGAGCAGCTGCTGACATTTCAGGATAATCATTATGATCTAGCTGCAGATATGACTCAGCATGAGGAGCCTGACAACAAGAAAGGGGGAAAAAAAAGGGAAAGCAGCATGGACAGGCTTCAAATGTCACTTCGAGCCACCAGCCCAAACACATCTCTAAGGGGACACACGGAGTAGGACAGCTCCAGCTCCTTACGAGCTCCACAAGAGAGCCTGGACAGGACTCCCCACCAACACTACCAAAGGGGTTGCTTGTGTCTGTGTGTGTGTCTCATAATCCAAGGGAGAAGAAGAATTAATGACTGCCCTGGGGGAGTTTTGGAATACTGGGGTTTCTTTTTTCTCTTCATTTTTGCAAGAAATGGAACTGTGCCAAGCAAAAATATGCAAGCAGCCCCACCTCTCTGCTTTCATCCCCTCTCTGAAGCACTGGCTCATCACTCTTCAATGAGTTTGCAGTTCAATAAACTCCTTTAGATCAGAAAGTAACAAAGATATTTGGCTTCTTCCACGCAGCCCCACTGGTATCATTCAGCATCCTTGAATTCTTTCATCAGGCCATGAACTTCTCCACATTCAGTTTAGGATGATAGAATCATAGGGTTGGAAGGGACCTCAGAACACCATCCAGTCCAATCCCCTGCCACGGCAGGATCCCCCAGATCCAGTCATTAGGGATTGGAAGGGACCTCAGAAGACCATCCAGTCCAATCCCCTGCCACAGCAGGATCCCCTAGATCCAGTCACACAGGAACATGCCCAGAAGGGTTTGAAATGTCTCCAGACAAGGAGACTCCACAACCCTTCCTGGACAGCCACTTCCAGCAACAGCAAACCGGCTGCTCTACAGTATTTGAAGCACTGGGAGAGAACAAGAAGAGCAGCTCTAGAGAAACAAGCCGCTCCGGCACGTTCCGACAGTGAGACACTAATTGCTGTTGACTACTGTGATGGCTCATTAGCAGGTTTTGATTACAATGCACCGCCTCAACTCCATTCCTCCGCAGTTGCTTTGCTGTAGCGGATGCATCTGCAGCTGATCACAAACACAAATCCTACCAAACCCTTCTGGTGGACCTTAAGAAGGTCTCCCAGGTGAAACTCAGTGATACCGTGGGCCCTAAGTGGTGCTTAGGAGCCCTTTTCCTAAGCTCAGGCTTCCATCTGGGGCACTGAAAACGATCCTGAGCGGAAGCCAAAGGGGGTTTTTTTCGGCAAGTGAAGAACTTTTCAAACCACAGCCCTGACAGAAACATAAGGAGGTGATAAGGCAAGAGAACACAACCACCCAAACCTCATCTCCTCTCAGTAGCAGAGCCTAACAGGCGCCGGCTGCCGCCAGCGGACCTTGCAGGCTGCGTTTCTTCTGCCACAACTCTGCGAAGTGTAAATACTCTGCTCTTAATGAGACAGAAAGAAGATAGAGGAAAACGCTGAGCAGATATTTTAATCCAGGATATATGGAGCTACCAGTAGCACTTTCCCTCTTCTGTCACAGAAGAGAAAACATAAGTGAAGCTACAGATGAAGGGGGAAAAAAAAAAAACCCCTCCCCAACAACTTTCTGGCAGGATAAAACCACTTGAAGAGAAGACGTTTCTAACATGACACAGAACAAATGGGCAGGAGTCTGTAAGAGAAGAAAAAAGCCTCTTTTCCCTCTCCGTTCTCTGTCCAAACAGCATTTCAAACACTAAAAGCCTGCCCACATAGCAGAACAAAATGATCGGGAAAGTTTGCGAAGTGCTGCAGCACAGCGCTGCCTGACTTGGGCGATGACTCACCTATTAGAAGAGAGTCCCCTGAATGGGATTCCATAATTGGTTTTGACAGGGGAGGTTTGGATCTGTGGGAAGAAGGAAGAAGCATCTCTGAGCAGTTGCATTTTCTCTTTTCACAGCTCTCCCCGCGCGCGTGTGTCAGGGACTGGAGACTATCTCTGCCCTCTGCTGGAACTAGAGACGCTTGCAAGTGACACCCGGGAGGGTTTTGCACCCAGCGACTCGAGGGCTTGCGGTGATCTCACAAGACAAACCCAGACAGTTCCTCCATAAGCTCATTCCAACCCACCACTCACAGACAGACCAGAGCTCTCCTGCCTCTCAAACTGAGCCTGTCGGTGTGGGGATTTGTCGCTGTCTGCACTAACAGAAGAGGAGTTAATTGCCTCTCACCCTTGTCAGGCTTCCCCTGCCCATCATACTTTACATAATTGGGGATAAAGTCTGCCTGGCTCCCTAAAGCTTCCTCAGATCAACTTCTCCAGGCGGCGCAGAGGCCGCACAGTCACACAGGTGACTGGGCTGCATAAGGAAACCTCTGTTCTAAACCCCAGAGCAGGGAGAGTTTCTCAGCAGAGAGATGAAACCACCACAACCCGCAACTGAGGACATTTGGCTGAGCTGGATTCAGCGTCGCGCAGCTTAACGGGAGGGTTAGGGTTACTCACTTGATGTTGTGTATTTTTCTTGCAACTATCATTGGAAAATCCACTTCAAAGTATTTTTTAGGGAGAAGATTTTCATCCTGAAGAGCAGAGGAAGACTAGAATTAGTGACATTCAAGTTTCACAGGTGTGACAAGACCTTAAGCCCCAAACAGTTTGGGTTTAGCTCCTGCTGACATTTTTGCAGCAGCAAAACTTCATGTCCCCCTGCTTTAAAAACCCCAAGGAACCAATAAAAACAGTGGAGAGACACAGAGTGTCATAGAATCATCCTGGCTGGAAAGGGACCTCCGGGATCAGCCAAGTCCAGCCTTCAACCCAACAGCTCCCTAACCCGCAGACCATGGCCTCAAGGGCTCGAGCTACTCTGTTTTTAAACCCCTCCAGAGATGGGGACTCCACCACCTCCCTGGGCAGCCTGTTCCAGTGCCCAGCCACTCTTTCAGCAAAGAGCTTCTTCCTCAGATCCAATCTAAACCTCCCCTGATGCAACTTGAGGCCATTTCCCCTTGTCCTATCATTAGTAATTTGAGAGGAGACCAGCAGCAGCCTCACTACAATCTCCTCTGAGGGAGCTGTAGAGAGCAATGAGGTCTCCTCTCAGCATTTAATCACAGAATCATTAGGGATTGGAAGGGACCTCAAAAGATCATCCAGTCCAATCCCCTTCTACAGCAGGGTCACCTAGACCTGTATCACAGCAATCGGGGCCCCTGTAACGCCTGCTCCAGCCACACACTGTCGGGATCTAGCAGAGCCCAGCAGCAGGAAACCAGGATGATGTTTACCACCAGCACATTCTTCTGTGAGAGGAGTGAGGAACGTGCTGTACAGCTTCAGACAGAACACATTCCACAACCTCAAACAAGCCTGCAGGCACATCAGTGCTCCTCTGCTCCAAAAGAAGGGAAAACCTCCTCATTCCACAGTGCCCTGACACCTGGAGAGCTGCACCACGGCCCTCCCTGTGCGGCAGATCCCCTGTGATGGGTATGAACCGCTCGTTCCGGCTTGTCAACGCCAGGAGTCTCTGAGCAGCAGATCAAGTCAGTCGGCAGAACACAAAGCACCCCGCTGCCTGGGTCCCAGCTCCCGCACATTGATGGTTCCACACCTGCTCTTCACCAGGAGAATGAATTGCAATCACAGACCCCGCTTCAAGCTTTAGAAATCCCCGTTGCAGGGAAGCAAATAAAACCCTGTCTGCACAGGAACGCAGGGCAGAAGGAAGCTTCACACCTCACCAAACTCTCCTTCCACTGCCAATCAAAACATGAGTGGCCTCCTTGGGCTTCTCTTCCCCAGCTGACAAGTGTAAGTGCCAGTGAGAAGCCACGAGGACTCTGGAGTGTGTTTGCTCCGTGATATTGGCACAGAGGCACTGAATAATCCCAGTGTGGTGACTGACAGACAGACAGGAGCCCTACCAGACAGGCTCTCACGCTGACATTAACCATTCCAAGGTGTTATAAACAGAGCCTGCACAGGGCTCTGCTTTGGCACCTTATTCCTGGTTTAGCACCTTATTCCTGGTTTAGCGTAGGATAAAAAGAGTGTGAGCCCCAGCTTAAAGAGGAGAGTGAACTGGGCAGGTCAGGCTCCTGAAAGCGCAGCAGAGGTCAGCTGTGTCACACACTTGTGGGGACAGGCACAGCCCCTCCTGAGCACTGAAGGTCCTAAACTGCTAGTGACAGCAGCTGAGAACAGCAGCAGCAGCCCAGAGTCAGCCTCAGTGCTCCCACCAGCCCCTCAAACCAAGCTTCAAACATTTGCCTTCCGCCTCGTTGGTTACCTTTAATCTCCAGAACAGGGTGTCCATGCCAGCACCAAGATTAACAATCTGACAGTTGCATTCTGTCTTCTTCAGGAAAGCTTTAATCAGGTAACTGACTCCATGAACACGGGCGTAATAGCCTGCGGGTTTAAAAGGGAAAGGAGTTTCTCTGTCAGTGCTATTTCCACATCACACATGTTCAACACTAAGACTTCTAGGTAACTGTTAACTCCCTGTGTATTTAAAACTGAGGTTTCTGAAGAAGGATTCCACACTTTCTAAGGGCAGCTAATGTGTTCTGATTTTGTTTTTCATTCCTGATCAGCAATAAAACAGGAGGCTCTGTTTAGTGCAGTTTCACCTCAGACTGAGCAGAATAATCACAGCTGGTGTGAAGAGACTTTTATTCAAAACAGAGAAAGCAAAAGGCAAGAGTTTTAAATTAAAGAAAATTATGTAAAAGATTGGATACAGGTGGGAATCATCACTGAGGAAAAGCTGTCTTGTTCTTTTCCATATTGCCTGCACTCCAGAACATGGAGGTTCCTACACTCCAGGATCATAGAATGGCTGGGGTTGGAAGGGACCTTAAAGACCACCCAGTTCCAACCCCCCTGCACAGGCAGCGACACCTTCACTAGAGCAGGTTACTCAGGGCACCCCCTAGCCAACCTGCCCTTCAACACTGCCAGCGATGAGGCAGACACAGCTGCCTTAGGCAACCTGTTCCAGAATCTCCCCACCCTCACAGTAAAGAATTTCTTCCTCATGGCCAACCTCAATCTCTCCTCCTTATGTCTGGAACCCTTTTCCCTTGTTCTCTGGCTACCAGCCCTGTCAAAAGCCATCCCCAGCTTTCTTGCAGCCCCCTTCCTTCAGAGACTGGAAAGCAGCTTGAAGGTCACCTGGGAGCCTCCTCTTCTCCAAGCTGAACAACCCCAACTTGCTTCACCCGTTGTCACAGGGGAGGTGCTCCAGCCCTCTGAGCATCAGAGTTGCTCTCCTCTGGACACCTTCCAGGAGCTCTGTGTCCTTCTGGCATTGGGGACTCAGAATTGGACCCAGGACTCCAGGTGGGGTCTCGCAGTGTAAAGTAGAGGGGAAGAATCACCTCTCTCGACTGACTGTTCTCACAACCAGCTAAGGACACCTTTGGGCTGCCCTCATTCACGCTCATGTGCCAACTTGCCTCTGTTGATTTCAGGTGCTTTCCTTTCTTTGGCTTGTCTCACAAAATGCTGGATGTAAGGGTCCTTCCAGTAGCCAACACTCACAGCAAACCTGCCCAGCAGAGAGAAAGAGAGAATTATGAAAAGAGGCCACCAAGATTTCCTGTACAGAACATGCAGGTGGGAAAGGTCATGCTCTGAGCAGGGTGTGAACACACAGACCCAGCTACAGAACCCTGTGGAGTGTGGAATTACTTCAATTTAGAAGTTACACAAGCCTAATTAAGTCTTGACTCCTGCCCTATTAAACAAGAGGCAACTTGTTAATGGCCTCTACACTACCTGATGCCCTTCTGCAAACAGAGACCCCAATCTCAAACAGTCCCCAGCAAACAGAGGTCCCTCAGAACACACTGAAGTGTGAGTTACCACTACACAGCGCTACAGCATCTCAGTCACGGGATGGGTTGGGATGGAAGGACCTTCACGGGATGTTTGTACTTATCCCAGAGCTTCCACACATGGCTCCCAACAGAGACAGCAGCCCTGTTCTACTCCGGTCAAGCTCACTAGTTCTACAGAGGAATTGAAACATTAAACTCTCGTAAAACAAACTCACCCAGCCAGCAAACAACAAAGAGATCACGCTCTGGTCAACTGAGAGAAGTTCAAGTCTTGGACAACCTCATCCCAGCATGGGAGAAGAAGGAAGCAACTCTGACAAGCCTTAAGAGGAGTTTTATACTGAGATACCCAACACTGACCCCTGCTACCAGGCAGCGTGATTCTGGCTACTGGGTGACTTACCAGACGCCTCTAAGAAGACTACTGGGCAGAGGGAGCCTGTGGCAGAGCTGAGGACTAAAGCTGCTGGGTAAGAGCAGCTCCAGAGCCAACCACAGCCCTTGCGAAGGGGACCTGGCCAGCGCTGCAGTTCAGTCACCCGTTCACAGCTGAGCTCTGTACAGCTCCAGGGTAGGTGCGGGATTGTCTCCCGGCCAGGAGGCTCCACCAAGGCCCTGGGACTCGCTCCAGGCGCCGGTACCAACGAAACGCACCGGCTCCGGGAGGTGGAGAAACAGGGACTCCCATACAGAGCCGTCCCCTCCGGGCCTCGCCACCTCCCCACTCGCTCGGGCTGCTCTGAACACCCTCCAGCTCCGTGCCGGGCCCGGGCCTGGGCCCGGTGAGGGGAAGCACCGAAGAAGCACCGGTAGGGCCCGACTAACCCCGCCCCGCCTTTCCTCAGCCGTGCTACCGTTTGCAGACGGACGCGTCCTCGCAGGTGCCCCGGACGGCCTCGTCCGCTTCGTCCAGGGAGTCCCGGGCGGCGGCCGCCATGGAGCGCGCGAGAAGCCCAGACGCCCCTCAGTGCCGCCACCGCCGCCCCGCCGCTCCTCATTGGGCGGTGCCCGAGGAGCTCGATGTTGATTGGCTCAGTACCTCAGCCATTCCCATGAGGCCCAATGAGAGAGCGCGGGCTGCATAGCCCCACCCAGGAAGCGGCCGCGGCGCCGCAAGGGGCGCCGGGAGCGATAGTCCCGGGGGACACTCGGCCAATATAGGGTGGAGGCCGTGGGTCTGGAGCTCTCCGCTCCTGCTGCTGAGGTCTCTTTCACCGAGCCCGGGGCAGTAACGGGCGGAGGGGCCGCCCCGGTACGGGGAGCGTCAACATCCAGAGCCTATGGGCGGGACATCCGGGTTCCGGCTGCTCCGAGGGATCACGTGATGGCTGGGCGGGGTGATCGGAAGTGACGGCAGTTTCCGGTGGGGGCGGGGCCGCGGGAGGGGAGGTGGCGGGAGGCCGGACTGGGCCAGGCCGGGCGGAGGGTGGCGGCGGCGCAGCAGCAGCAGTAGTATCGGGTGCCCGGGGGATCCCGGTAGAGAGGCCGCCGCCATGAAGAAGCAGTTCAACCGCATGAAGCAGCTGGCGAACCAGACCGTGGGCAGGTGAGTGGCGGCGCTGGGGGCCGGTTGAGCCCGGGCGGTGGCTCCGCTCCCGCGGTCCTGGTGGGGCGGGAGGGAGCGGGCGCGGCGGGGCCACCTGCGAGTCTACTCAGCGGGGCCTACGCGGGTGTCCCTGTTGGATGGGTAGGGACCGGTGCTGCTGCGAGAAAAGGCCGTGAGAAGGTCCCGATCCGTGGTTCCGAACCGGGAGGGGCCCAAGCAGGTGTCTGTGTGGGGATGTGGAATCTCTCCGCTTCTGAGGTCTTGGACTGCTCCGCCGAGGGTCGCCCTCTAAAGGGCTCGAGGGGTCCTTAAAGAAGAACAGAAGGCTCCTCTGGGGCTGGGAGAGCGGGGCAGGGGCTGCCCAGGGGTCCCCTCAACCCCAAAGCTTCATTTGCATCGGACACTTCCTGCCTAGGGGGGGTTGTGAGTTTCGTTTCCTTTGTCACAGTCTGAGCATCGAGTTATTTGATCTCTTTCTGGTGCTTCTTGTCGCGTGAGAATCCTTCAGGGAGTGAGACCTCTGTGACTTAATCTTAGGGGAGTTGTGAGAGATCCTGCAGGTAGGACTGTCCCCTGTTTCCAGGTGTCAGAAGGTCCGTGGCCTGGTTTTGTGGAAATAACTCTGTGCACAGCCACGAGGGGAGAGTCTGCCAGCAGCTCCTCTGTCAGCTGAAAATGCAAATGGCACTTCTGTTTCTTCCCCCAAAACTCCCCTCTGCTTTCAGTGAGAAGCTGGTCTGAGACTCGACGCTCACACAGAAAGGGTCAGCTCCCATATCGTTCCACCTCTTCTTGGCCTGGTCCCCTATAACTCAGCAGTGTTGGTTTTATTTGGGGCTCACAGGTACAAACCGGGTCAAGTGTGTCACCTCATCAGGGTTCAGTAAGAGGTTTTTAATGAGGTTTTTCCTGTTGCAAAAGACAACTCTGCCGGCCTGGTGCCCTTTTGTATCAATTAGTGCTTTTTTCCTATGTGGTTGGATCACAGAATTACAGAACATTAGGGATTGGAAGGGACCTCTCAAGATCATCCACTCTAATCCCCCTGCCACAGCAGGATCCCCTAGATCCAGTCACACAGGAACAGCCCAGGAGGGTTTGAAAAGTCTCCAGAGAAGGAGACTCTGCAACCCCCCGGGCAGCCTATTTTAATAAAGGTGATTATTTGAGACCCCACCTGGAGTACCGGCTCCAGTTCTGGAGTCCCCAACACCAGAAGGACACAGAGCTCCTGGAAGGTGTCCAGAGGAGAGCAACTCCAATGCTCAGAGGGGCCTGGAGCACCTTCCCTATGAGGGCAGGCTGAGCAAGTTGAGGTTGAGCCTGGAGAAGATGAGGCTCCTAAGTGATCTTTGAGCTGCTTTCCAGTCTCTGAAGAAAGCTGGAGGAGGGCTTCTGACAGGGCAAGAGGCCAAGGGGAAAAGGTTCCAGACATGAAGAGGGGAGACTGAGTTGGCCATGAGGAAGAAATTCTTTACTGTGAGGGTGGGGAGATGGTGGAAGAGGTTGCCCAGGGCAGTTGTGGCTGCCCCATCCCTGGCAGTGTTGAAGGGCAGGTTGGCTGGGGCCCTGAGTAACCTGCTCTAGTGAAGGTGCCCCTGCCTGTGCAGGGGGTTTGGGACTGGATCATCTTTAAGGTCCCTTCCAGCCCCGGCCATTCTGTGGTTCTGTGGTTACTTGTTGGGGCCGTTCCCATTTGCCTGCAACTCCAAATCCCGAGCGGAATTTCGAGTAATCTGCGTTGTACTGAGCAGGATAAACATCAGGGGCTTCTTTCTGCTTTGTGGGGGAAGTCGGAATTAAATCTGGAGAGCTGTTTATAGTTGCGTGTGTGGGTTGGGAGGTTTGTGATGACCTTTGGCTGAAGCCGGGTGGAAGCTGTGACCATGGGTCGCGTCCCAGCGGAGCTTCTCAGGGTGTGGTTGTCTGCGCCCGGTTATTGCTGCTTCCCCAGGTGGATCTGCTGGTGCCCTCGCAGCCTGTGTCTGGAACAGTGGGGTTCTCTCGTTTTATTGACGTACAGACGAGTACCTGATGGTGTTTTTCATTAGAAATGATTTCTAGTGCCACTGACTCATTTGTTTTTAGAAGCTTCATATTAATAGTTGGTTTAAATTAAACTCTGTTTCTCTCTTTCCTGTTTTAGTTGGCGGTAAGTGCGGGCACTTATCTGCTCTGGCTTTGCTTAGAGAGTGGTGTTTAATAGTAAACTGCCTCAAGCTGGTTGTGTGGATCCCACACCTGAGACTTCTCCTTTGCTTGGGCAGAGGTGGGAAGGCTCTGAGCGTCACCATCAGGATTTGACCAGTGCTCGTTGCCCTTTTCACATATAAATTCCATCCTTCTGCCTATCAGTGCTGTGGATGGGCCAGGCTGCCCCTTCTAGGGGTCGGCTTGTGTGGTCTCTGCCAGCACAAGGTGGGACCTGTGTGTTTGGGTTACATCTAAGCAGCATTTTAAGTGGTGGCTGTGGTTGAGGCCCTTCAAAACATCAGTCTAGAGAAGGATTTGATAGAGTCAGAGATAATTTTGGGCAGTGCTTCTGCATCCATCCGGCTGCAGCTGTGGTGCCAGGGATGCCTCTGCCCTGCAGCGCCTGAGCCAAGCAATGGAGTAGGTAGAGCAGTGGGTGTGCAAGGCAGGAGAAGTGGGTCACTTTGTGGGTTTATTAGCAATTAGGGTGGGTGTCAGGAGGGTGGAGCCAGGCTCTGCTCAGGGGCACCCAGTGGTAGAACAAGGGGAAGCAGATGTGAGCTGGAACAGAGGAGATTCCACATCAGTGTGAGAAGGATCTTCTTCATGGTGAGGGTGCCAGAGCCCTGGCATGGGCTGCCCAGTGGAGCTTGTGGAGTCTCCTTCTCTGGAGCTGTTTCAAACCCACTTGGCCATGTTCCTGTGTGACTGGATCTAGGGGATCCTGCTGTGGCAGGGGGATGGGACTGGGTGATCCTTTGAGGTCCCTTCCAATCCCTAATGCTCTCTGAAAAATATTTTGTTTCACGAGGCGTCAGCTGTGTTATTGAAACTACTTGGTGACTGTTTAGTCTTAGCAGCCTCCATCCCCTTGGTGAAGTAGCCCAGCAGTGATAGTCACCAGGGTCTTACTTCACTTCCCCAGTAAAATCACATAAGCTGTGGAAGACTTGAGGTTTCACTTGCAGATACCAGGCTGAGGTTTTCAAGTCCTAGGCAGTGCTGCCTTCTGTGGTTTGATCAGCACCATAGAGCCCATGGGAGATGGCACAGGCAGCGTTTGGTGGGATCTTCAGGCAGTTTCTGTACTGTGGGTTTGTTCCCTTTGGTCACAGAATCACAGAACATTAGGGATTGGAAGGGACCTTGAAAGATCATCCAGTCCCATCCCCCTGCCACAGCAGGGTCCCCTAGATCCTGTCACACAGGAACAGTCCAGGTGGGTTTGAAACATCTTCAGAGAAGGAGACTCCACAACCCCCCTGGGCAGCCCCTGCCAGGGCTCTGATGAAGGGATGTTCAAGCCTGAGATTATTTGGCATTTGTCTTGTTCAGCCTGTTGTAGGTGCAAATGATGCTGTGTCCCAAGGCTGGTGTCCTCACCCTTGTCCCAGAAACGTGTGAGGGGATTGGAGATGAACCCTTGGAATCGCCTCCCCAGGGAAGGGGCCCACTGCTCTGTGTTGGGCAGTTTTCAGACCCAGCTGGACAGGCTGCTGGGACAGTGAATTTCAACTCTGTTTTTAGCTTCTTAGGTCAGACAGGATGATCCTTGAGCTCCCTTCCAATCTGGGATTCTGCGGACCTGTGACTCCCTGATGTGGAAAAAAGAGCAGAGGTGGGGAAAAGCCTCATTAAAGCCAAGGAGTGACGCTGGGGGGAAGCCCATGAGCGTGCAGGGGTAGTGTTATAGGGAATTATGAAATCCTTGTTGGAAACTAATTAGAGGGGATTAGCTGAGCAGGATGCTGTGGTAATTAATAGATGTGTTTGAATATTTTGCATCAATCATCTGCTTGATGTTGTTGGGTGCATCTGACAGATTCATTGTGGGCAGTGCAGGTCTGTTTCTGCTGGGGGAGCTAAGCTCAGGCCAGCCCACACAGTAAAATGTCAGTTAGCTGCCTGTGGAGGTAGTGGTGGGGGGATAAAACAATGTATTTTGCCTCTGCTTGAGAACTGGCCATTCAAGCACTGGTCCTTCTGGTTTTGTTGGGAGTCTGCCCAGGCCCGGGCCAGCACCTGGGACAACCGCTTGTTGGGAGGTGGCACCAGAACTCTCTTAGGGCTGCCTTGGCTGGAGGAACAAGCTGTGGATCTCGGCGTGTTGTGGTTCTTGTGTCATCGTGAAGGATCGTTGGGCAGAGAGGATTCTCAAGAAGCCTGGCCGGGGCGTGCAGGGGAGTGGAGCTGTGGCTTAGCAGGAAATGGTTAGTTCCACGCAGCTGAATCAGCACAGCAGGACAAGCTGGCACCTTGACTGTGACAGACTCAGCTAATGGCACTAAATAACCCCTCACAGCTGCCTTGGCTTTGAGCTCTGATTGGAAACAGCTTGAAACCCTTAGTTAGGCTTAGAAGATTAAGAGGTTGGAGAATAACCTTCATTCTCACCTTCATCATCCTCAGTTGGCCAGTGACTCCTCAGAGGCTGAGACTGCTTGGAGTGGGGTTTATGTGTGAATTCCTCCAAGCCTCCATCTGTAGTGAGGACCAGGGCTGGTATCCCCTGAGCACAGATCTGTTCCTCACACGTTTCACATTGCTCGTGGTGGGGTGGTGCCTTGTGGAGCAGAAGTCATCGACCGTTTGGTCCCTGCTGTGTCGCAGGTTGGTAGAGGTGAGGTTCTACCCTCCTGGGGGGTTTTGAGCCTCTCCTTGGGCTGCTCCAGAAGCAGCAGCTCAGCTGTGTGTTAGGCTCAGAAATGACAGAAGTTGTGTTGTGTGTGATGCCAGCGAGGTGATTCTTGAGGGCTTCTCTTACAGCTCTCATGGCCCTTTGTCATTTAGGAAGGGAAGCAGGTTTGGATGAGAAGCTGGGGAAGAAATTCTGCTGTGGAGCTGCAGAAAATAAACACTTGGGGGTACTGTAAAGGCTTCCAAATGAGACACTGATGAGGGTTTGCACTCCCTAACTAACTCATTCCTGTGTCTGCAGAGGTGTTTGTCTCACTCTGTTTACTTGCAGGCAACCAGGTTGGTAGTTAATGACCTGTGTTAGGCTGCTGAAGGATTGGTGTGAGCTGGGCTCTCCTGCCTCTGGGGCCACAACTGTTAATGCTGCTCGCATCATCTTTCAGGTGTGATCAGCACCCAATATTCTTCCAGTCAGCTGGGCTGCGGGGTTGAGGTCTGGAGCAGTCACGGCAGATGAGGGCGGGTAGGTAGGGAGGTGGATTCGCTTACTGTCCTTGCTGGGAGAGATACTCTATCTGCCTCCGGCTCCGCCAGTAATTGAAACCAGGAGCAGGCAGATCTGACTAATTAGAAATCTGGAAGCAACCACAAACCACCTCAGAAAGGTCCTTTTTTTATGCAAGAAGCTGACTGTAGCTTCTTTGCTCTTTTCCCACTGTCCAAATTCAGCTTCTTGTGTACAAATAGGTTCTTGCAGCCCTGGGCACGTGATGCTGCTGTGACTCAGTGCGGGTATTTGAAGGTCTCTGCTAATAGCTCGAGCCCTGCGTGAAGGCTGAAGCACTGCACTGTGTTCAGTGTTTCTTAGAGCCGCTCAGGGGTATGCAAGTCAGGGTTTGGGTTACTGTGACACATTTATTGCACTAAAATAGGTCGGAGTGCTTAGTTTGGAGTGATTGTGAACAGGAGGGAACCACCTGCAGCACCAGCAAGGCTCCTCTGAGCCCAAGTGGAACCACTGTGAGCCCTCCCCCTCAGTGTCTTGATAACAGTTTGATGTCCCATGATGTCTGATTCCTCACCCAGAGCCAGGAAAGTTGCTCAAGGGTCAAAGTGAGGTCTCGGTTTCAGACTGGAAGGGCTGGGAGGCAGGAGGAGACTCCCAGGGAGGCAGCACAAGGCACCAGGCTGCTGGGTGTGAAGCCCTTGAGGATCCACCTTGTTTTAACCCAATTTAGGGAAACCTGGGATTTCCAGGTGGTAGCAGATCGGATCAAAGCTCTTCCCACCTCAAAGACTCAAAGACCTTTAGTTGTGTTCAGCAGAACCGTGAGCTGAGCTTGAAATAGAGAGATGAAACACTGCTGTCAGGGTTTTCCTGCTCTGCTTCAGAGAATTGGAATGGCTGGGGTTGGAAGAGACCTTAAAGACGATCCAGTTCCAACACCCCTGCAGAGGCAGGGACTAGAGCAGGTCACTCAGGGCCCCAGCCAACCTGCCCTTCCACCCTGCCAGGGATGGGGCAGCCACAGCTGCCGTGGGAAACCTGCTCCAGCATCTCCCCACCCTCACAGCAAAGAATTTTTTCCACATGGCCAACCTCCATCTCCTCTCTTCAAGTCTGGAACCCTTTCCCCATGGCCTCTTGCTACTAGCCCAGTCAGAAGCCCTCCCCCAGCTTTCTTGTAGCCCCCTCCAGAAGTCCCAGGGGACTTCACAGTCCCCTTTAGAACCAAAGAACTCAGCTTTTACCATTCCTGGAGTCCTCTGGTGGAGGAAAACACCACTAACAAAAGTGTGGGTGACCCCAGGATGTGCAAATGTCTGGTTCACCCCAACATCCTTTGAAAAGCAGTGAAACATGATGACAGTTATTTACTGGGAGCACTTGCCGCAGCCGCCAGAGATACTTGAGAAGGTGGTAAACAGCTCTGAGATATGGTGGTGTTTAGGGGCTGGGGGATGGAGGATCTGCCTCGTGCCTGGTCCTGTGGGCTGGCATTAGAGTGAGTGTTAGTGAAAAGGAGAAGAGAAAAATGGCCTCTCAGTGTTTAGTTAGTGGTTATCTGAAACATTTCCTGTTTATCTCCAAGCGGAGTCCCAGGTCTCTTTAATTAGAAAATTGACTAAGATCTTTCTGGATGGCAGATTAATTCAATGACAGGTTCAAAGAGCCCTGAGCTGGTAGAATTAGGGGGGGGATCTGTTTGCCCTGAGCACGTACAGACCTTCTGGGCTTCACGTAACCAACTGCCCAGGGCTAATTGGGGCAAAACCCCTGCGAATGCCCGAGCACCCGGTGCTGACGGCAGAGGGAATTGCTGTTTCTCTGCCCGTCAGCCCCTGGGAAGAGGAAGGACTCAGTGAGTTTACTACAGCTGTGTAAACTGCCCGTAAAGCTCTCAGGCACTTGTGGATGGGCTGTGCAAGACAGGTGATCCCATTGATCAACAGACCCATCAAAGCAGCTGGTTAAATCACCTGCATTACCCAGGTTAGTGACTTTGTAGGGACTTGGTTTGCTTTGTCTCACCTTGGGGCTCATGAGGTCTGAATGTTGCTGCTGCCTGTGAGAAGGGGCATTGCTGTCCTGGAGCCTGTTCTGGAGGGTTCTGTTTTTAACCCTTAAACCAGCACACACTGGTAAGAACAGAGGTGTTAAATGGCCAGAAGACAGAGCAGCACATTCTGGCCTGACTCTGGGGGTTCCCTCAGTGTGTTCTGAAGGCACCTCTAGAACCTTCACATAGAGATCAACATTCATGGGGTCACCCCTCAGGCTCGTTTTTTCCCAGCTCCCTCAGCCTTTCCTCAGTAGGGAGATGCTCCCCTCTCTCCATCATCTCTGTGGCTCTGTGCTGGGCTCTCTCCACAGCAGCTCTGTGTCCTTCTGGAGCTGAGGGGCCCAGAACTCTTCTTCAATCAGGGACCAAGATGGTCTCCTGTTGCTTTAGAGCCTGGGTTGTTAAAAATCCTTCAGGTTAGAACCTGTGAAGAGATGTCCTTGTGTTTTTAAGCAGCTCCTTTCTCTCCGGAGGCTGTTCACTTCATCACACACTGCACCCACAGCTCCCTGCAGGACCCTGTTCTCCAAAACCCACCCAAGCGCAGTTCCTAGCGCAGCGTGGAGTCGCGCTCCTGCAAGGGCAGCCGCAGGTTTTGAATCGATGAGTAAGTATTTGCTCAGCCTCATCGCTTGTGATCCGTTTCCAGACCACATGAAAACCCAGGAATGCCTTGGCTGGGCTGCACCCGGCGTCCAGTGACCAGACACGGCTGACGTGGGGAGGGTGTGAAGCTCAGGCGTCCCATGGTCGTTCCCACACGAGCTCTCGCATCTCCCAGCTGTGTCTGCCTGTCTCAGGAGCTTCCTGAGCCAGAGGTGGCTGATGTCTGATAGCACCAGGCTTGTGCTGGTCCCCTCGCTGTCTGGGCTGACACAAACCTCCACCTCACCAAAGTCTGGGGTGTGGTGAGGTTCAGTCTGCTCCCTACTGCTCAAAACTCCACGCTGGGGTTGTTTCAGCTAATGATTTTCACTTTAAATTAATCTTCTGGAGAGAAGTGTGTGCCTGCAGCAGGTGAGGGGTGAGCTCCTGGGGTTGTTCCCTTCATGTCCTGAGCCAGGGGCTTCTTCCAGGATGGCCGAGGGTTCCCTTTTCCCTTAAGAGATACAGAAGAAAACTGTTGAGCTTCCATTGAAGTTCCTGGTGTTGGGTGGTGAAGAGCGACTGGGTTCAGTGGTGCTTTGTTGATCTGAAGAAACCTCGATGTTGTGCTTTCCAGTAAGGAACCAGTTAAACCCAGTTTCCTCAGAAAGCAAAATGGACTTTTCTGCCTCGTGTGGGCCCCGTGTGTCAACTGCTGAGTGGGCAGAGTGGGAAATACTCGAGATGCTTGTTGCAGGGAAAGACATTAAAAGCTTTGCACAGTCAGGGCTTTGGGAAACGTTAATGACTCCCTTGCACGCTTGTCCTCGACTCCCCTGGCTCTGTTCATCGGCTGCTGCTTGGCAAAACAGGTCAGGCGAGGTGTTTGTGAGAGCCGGGCACCTCCACGCGGGAGGTGGGGTCCAGCTCTCCTCTGATATTTGCTCAGATAAACAGAATCATCTCAGCAGTGGCCTCTTTGTGGGTGATTCCTTGATCCCAGCTCGGTCTGGTGGTGCTTCTTCAGACACCAGGTGATGCCTCGAGTCCAAATCCTAAAATAGTGATGATTTAATCTGCTAAAAGAGGGAGCGGGGATCTAGGGAGCTGGTTCAGCCCAGTGCTGCAATGGGATACACTGGGGGTTTGGGAAAGCAGATGGATTTCTTAGATACTTGCGTGGGTTTAGGGTCTGGTGATGGAGCTGTGACCACAAGTGATGACATGTCAGGCACCTCATCATCTCAGGAGGTGGCTAGGGAAGCGTCTTGGGGTGTCAGAAGTGCTTCCCATGCTGTGCAGTGTTTCCAGAAGAAAGGGGTTTGGAACTCAAACCCAGCAGCTCCTGTTTTTGGTGCTTCAGGAGACCTCCCATCCCTTTTGTTGGGTCCTACATAGGGCAGCAATTACTGGTTCCCCATGGAATCATTCAGGTTGGAAAAGACCCCCGGGATCATCGAGTCCAACCAGCAACCCTACTCTACAAGGTCACCCCTGAACCAGATCCTCCAACACCACATCTAAGTGACTTCTAAACGCATCTGGGGATGGGGACTCAACCCCCACCCTGGGCAGCCCAGTCCAGGGCCTGACCACTCTTTCCAGGAAGAACCTCTTCCTGATGGCCAGTCTAACCCTCCCCTGTTGGAGCTTGAAGCCCTTCCCTCTGCTTCTGTCGCTGATGACCTGTGAGAAGAGCCCAGCACCAGCATCTCTGTGGTGTCCTTGCAGATAGTTGTAGAGCGCGATGGGGTCTCCCCTCAGCCTCCTCCATCAGCCACCGCACAGCTCCAGTCTGAAACCCACAGCAGCTGAACAAAGTGAAGGAGCCAGGGTGAGGCTGATCTCGGGCAGAACCAAGTAGCTCCCTGGCCAGCGGTGAAGACATATGGGGGGATTTTAACAGATCCCTGTGCTCTGTTACCTCATCCCTGCAGGGCTGCTGGATTGTTGTAGGTGCTTGAAAGCAGGGCTAGACCTGATCCTCACCGACACAGTCGTGCTTAAAGCAGCACTTTGTGTCCAGACAGGACAGCTGTGGAGCATCCTTGTGTCTGCAGCCCTGCTTTGGTGACTGAATTAGACCCTTTCCTCCCTTGGGACCTAAAGAGATTTGAAAGCTTTGGGTCTGTGGCCACTGTTCCCTCGCTGATAGGAGCGGCTCAGGGTAGCGGTGCATCTTCTGCCCGACAGGAAAGGACCGCTCAGCAAGACGCCAGCTGGGTGAGGTCACAAGTTCTTCTCCTGGGTGAGGTGGAGCCTGTTCTTCTTTCCTTGACACGGATTGTTTTCTGGCGCAGTTAATCGCGCTGCAGGATGACAGGAACATCCTGGAGTGACTGCAGCGCAGTGAATCAAAGGGCCAGGGGACCTGCAAAACATCCCTGTCGGTTTTGGGTGAGAAGGGTCAATAAGGGAGGAGCTGCCCTGTGCCAGAAGTGGCTGCGCTGAGCTTTGTGTGTAAAATGCCCTCGCTGGCTGCAGGGCTCTTTCTCAAGATCCCAGCGACGCTCCCAGAGCAGAAATTAAGAACAGGAAAACTGGCAGCTTGTGCAGCTGAGACTGCCTAGAGGAGCAGCTGGAGCAGGCACAGCCCCACACGTCCTGGGGACAGAGTTAAAGCTCAAACCCCTGTTCTTCCAGGGACAGGAGCTTTAACATTTGGCCCTATTTGCAAAGCTCAGGTGCCTTCCACAGAGTCAGGGCTGCGACGTGGCTGCTTGGGCATCACTGGGCCAGTACCAGGCAGTTAATGGGAAATGCTGATCCGCAGGTTCTGCGATGCAGAGGAAACAAAGCTGGAAACTGGAATGATTTCTTACAGAGGTTTGTTCCTGTGCAGCTGGATCTAGGGGATCCTGCTGTGGCAGGGGGATTGCACTGGGTGATCTTTCGAGCTCCCTTCCAACGCCGATGATCTGGGATTCTGTAAACTCCTGCACCTTGTGTTTCAGCCAAGCGTGGAACTGGTTTGCCTTGCCCTAAGCCGATTAAATTTGCCGATTAAAGGTCCTGATGCTTTTTTCCTGTAGGAAGGGAACAGCAGGATAAAGTAATCTGGGTTTGTACCAGCAGGTCCAATGTGTGCTGAAGGTTAATAAAGCTCGACCATTAGTCCGAGGCTCGTGTTTCCTTCTCAGAGCTCCAGCGATAAACTTGCAGCTTCACGCTGTGCAGCGCGGGGCGGCTGCGGCACGGCTCCACCGGTGACACACATGGCTGCGGGCTTGTGTATGCCGTGTCCAGGCAACCTCCAAACAGACCTCTGTGTCCAGGGCTGGGCTGAGGCGTCTCGGCTGCAGGCTCAGTGTCAGGCTGGGCTCAGAAACTCACCTTCCTCTCACAGAATCACAGAGTGTTGGGGATTGGAAGGGACCTCGAGAGATCACCCAGTCCCATCCCCCTGCCACAGCAGGATCCCCTAGATCCAGTCGCCCAGGAACACGGCCAGGAGGGTTTGAAACGTCTCTGGAGAAGGGTGAAACACGATAGAGGCTACTGCCATTAATTGTTAATTGTGGCTGCTGCTGCTGCTCAGGAAATCAGTGCAAAGGCTTTGTTGTGAAATGGCCTAAAGAATAAGGACTGATGCCCAGCTGGCCCCTGGCCTGATGGGCAACTGTATGTGACTCCAGCTCTCTGCAGGCACCAACTTTCACCAGCGAAACAGAGAGCATGAGGGATTGGAAGTGACCCCCAAAGATCGTCCAGTCCCCCTGCCACAGCAGGATCCCCTAGATCCACTCACACAGGAACATGGTCAGGAGGGTTTGAAACCTCTCCAGAGAAGGAGACTCCACAGCCCTTCTGGGCAGCCTCTTTCTGTCTTCCAGTGAAGGAGCCAGTTTGCTGTTCTAACAGAGGAAACCTTTAGGTTTAGGTATTTTAGGTAAAACCAGAGACAACTGCTGTTGTCATCATTTTCAGTCCTTTTAGGATTCGGGAGACATAGAAGGGTTAGGTGGATGTAAAGCAAGTCTAGAACCAAGCCTGTGTGGGGTTGTCTTGGGAACAAGTCATTCGCATCAGCTGTTGGGACTCCAAACAGTTCCTCTCCAAACCAAGGTACCTCTTGATTTGGTGTGAGGTGTCACACAGCTTCAGCCACCTCTGTCCTGCGTGGTAAGCAGGTGTGAGCTGGGGCTCATATCAATGTGAGAAGGACCTTCTTGCCAGTGAGGGTGCCAGAGCCCTGGCAGGGGCTGCCCAGGGGGGTTGTGGAGT